>JANAVB010031419.1:6443046-6470546 GCA_029216955.1 Iris pallida
ACTGTTCTTAATTGATCATGATGACTGCTTATACACGAGAGTTAGAGTTGTTAGAGTACATGTACATGTTCATGCCTTACTCCTAGTTTATCGTGTTTATTGGTTATCAAGTTGTTAATGTTTATCGTGTTGGACATGTACTTGTGAGATAGTCGGGTGGGAGAATACAACTAGTAGACATGTGGTACCCCAGTGTAGCCCAGAGTTTATTTGGTCAGAGGATCGTCTGACAGTATTTGTTCAGTCAATACACCTCACGTATTGACTGTCCGATTCCTAACCCAATCACATGTTGAATATTGATATTCTAAAACACATAATAGACATGATCTTTGGTGGATATGTTGTTTATTCATTTTCTTTCCATCGAGCCGACTATCTTGTTGTCCTTATGTTATAACTGTACTCTTTTTATCATATCGTGTCATACATATAGTTCATTTCCTTATTATTTTTTCTTCATGCATGTCTATTATATTGTGTAGTGTATTGTTATGGTGAACTTGTTCCAATCCTGACTGGATAACTGTTTTTTAGTTGACAGACTTTTGTTGACTACTCTCTTGGTTGGGTTCATTCGGGCGGAGTTAGAGATCTTGGAGGCCAAACATAGATTCTAGTTAGATAGTTTAGATTTGTTGTATTAAATTTTGTGAGACATTGTATTTGTTTAAATACTAATATTGTAAATTTTATAATTAATTTAGAAATGTGAATGAACGATAAAATGATTATTCTATGAACACTTGTTTATTTTGGTCTAGATAGCGTACTACCATCGATACTACGGCATAGACTGGGCTTGGACACGCACTCGCATCCCGAAAAATAGGTGCGGGTCGTGACAAATTTTTTTGTTGGCCAATGCAGGCCAGTCTTTGCAAATTGTACGAACTCGTGATAGTACCATATTAGTCGTAATACTGCGAGTCTGCGACTAGGAAGTGCTTATTCACAAGTAGGATTGATTTGGGGTTTAGGAGAATGTTTAGGACTAGGAGTCCCTTATTCGATTTGACTATTAGGTAGTTAAGATTGCTACATAGGCCATGTAATTCAGGTAGAGGTTTATTGAATTCTATGGCCTATTAGGTAACATTAAGGAATTTTTATAGAGGGACATACCATTGTATTTTGATATCATGGTATATGATCAAAGGTAGGTTGACTGTCACGACCCGCACCCGATATAAGGGCACAAATGAGTAACAATGCCCAGCCTACGCTGCCGAATCGACGGTAGAATGCTGTAAGGGTCTACTATCTAACAATGATATAATAACCTGTCATTGCAGCTCATCTTCGAACGGAGGATAACAATGATATATATGTAATCTCAATCACAAGTCTAATAAGAAGAATGTATGGCACGATAAAAGAAAGAGATATAAACATAGAGTGCAAAGTGTCTAATACAAATCTAGAGAGAGTCAAAATATAGTTACACAAGTATGAATAAATATAACAAACATAATGTAATAAGATGGAGACAGAGTCCAGTCAAATCCTAGTCTAACTGAGCAACTACTAATGCCTCCTCAGCTGGAACTAACCCCTGCTGGACTAGGGTCTTCTGTTCAATGCCCACTACGTCAAGAGGACCATAGTTGGTAGGACACTTGTCCTTGCCGTCGTCTGAAAAATATATCCAGTCAGGATGGAACGAGCACATCTCCAACAACAGTTCCCAATAAATGACAAGTGCTATAAAACAGTAAATAGAGAGAATGTACTGAGCAATAGAAAGTACATGGAAGTATCCTGGCGAGGGTGAAACAGTAAACTAGAGCAAGAACAAGAGAAACTAATCATGGCATGTACAAGAATCAAGAATCATCTATCTATCTACTATACCATATATACAAGGGTACACAATATATATATTATATATATATATATATATATATATATATATATATATATACCATCACAACTTATATAATCCATATATATATAATAAATAATTTCTAAAATATTCTCTAGGGTTTGGCGACGACGACCTGCTTTCAAGATCCTTTTCCACTCCGATTCCGGCTTGGCTTCAGTCGGGCCGGCGTCCTCTTTGTGTTAGTGGACCATTTGGCCATTGACATACGTTCTCGCCATGACAAACCCGACTTTCTCATCAGTGGTGGCGGGCGGATCTTCGTCACAAACACCATCGATTGCCATAAGATCACCATTATTCTCTAGAGAAGTCCCTGTTGTATCCTTCTCAGAGGAGGATGAACAAATCTTATCGGATCCGTTCAAGTTTGCACTAATTGGGAAATTTTCTCATCTACGTCCGTCTATAGATGCTATACGTAAAGCTTTTGAGGAATTCAAGTTTGCTGGATCGGTTAAGGTGGGACTCATTGATTCGAAACACATTCTACTTCGGCCGTCTTTGGAGGTAGACTTTCTTCGACTTCGTTCTCGTGATATGTGGTATGTGGTTCGGGTCCCTATGAGGTTATTCAAATGGACTAAGGACTTCTCTCCTACTCGAGAATCTCCATTATCTCTTGTATGGGTTTCTTTTTCGGGTCTCCCTGTTCAATTTTTTGCAAAGAATGCCATGTTTTCCATTGCCCTTGGCATTGGAATACCTCTTCGCTTAGATAAAGCTACGAAAGACCTTACATGTCCTAGCATGGCAAGAGTTTTCATTAAAGTCGACTCCAGTAAACAGTTGCCTAAAAAAGTACATATTTGCTTGCCATACGGTCGTACATTTGCCCAGACTGTTGAATATGAACATTCTCCCAAGTACTGTACTGCATGTTTCCATCAAGGCCATACAAATGAGGATTGCAAAGTTCAGAAGGAGAAGATGCACAATGAAAAACTTGTGGGCCCCACTAATGCCAATCGAGACAAAGGAAAGGAGGTTTTAATACAAGAGAAGGATAATTAGTTGAAAACGTTAATGGTGACCCTAATCATGGTATCCCTGGTCAGTCTATGGGTAATCGTACTGAATTATTGGAAGATGTAGAGAACCCTGGCTTGTTAGAAGTTAATGACGGCACAACAAACCCCGATGGAGAGGCTCAGGCTCCTCCACCGATCACTTCTCCACTAATGAATGAGAGACAGCAGACCATTGAACCCCCGATCACTTCGCCACTTATGAATGAGAGACAGCAGACCATTGAACCCCCGATCACATCTCCCCTGGCTAGTGATGGAGACATGGAGAAGGACCCTAATGAAGAAGTTCAACATCAAGACACCAATGTTAATGAAGAGATTGAGGAGGACATTGTGTCTGAAAACTCCATTCCAGAAGAAGGGGAAATTATCAAGGATTGGACTGACATTATGGATGAGGAGGAGACACATGGAGGAAAAGAAGCATAGCAGGACAAGCTTCGAAAGAGTCGGGGCAAGAAAAAGATTTACACCAAGCCAAGTGAACCGAGACACACAAGATCAACATCAAAAGGTCCATCAACTCAACTTCCCCTACCATCCAATAATGTTTAATATCCTGTTGTAGAATGTTAGAGGGATAGCAGACAAGATGACTTGTAAAAGACTGAAATCTTTGTGTCGAGTACACAAAGTCATGCTGTTGGCTATCATCGAGCCGAAAGTCTCCTTTCAACAACTATACTCTTTCTAACTTAAACTTGGTTTTCAAGCATCTGTTTCGAATAACAAGGGTAACATATGGATCATGGCTAGACAGGAGATTAACATTAAGGAAATTGATTCACATTCTTAGTCTCTTAGTGTTATCATGTCGGGCTTTATCTTACCATTTCAATCTCTTCTTACGGTGGTGCATGGTCACAATAAAAATGAAGGGCTTCATGAGCTTTGGGATAGATTAGCTCTCATCCAATCTCAAATCAGACTGCCATGGATGGTAGGGGGGCTTCAATGGCATTGCCTCAGTCGATGAGAAGTTTGGTGGTGCTCCTGTATGTCTTGTTGGTGTGAATGAATTTCTTAACTTCCAACTGGGTTCTGGACTCCATACTCTACCATACTCGGAAAGCTGTTATACCTGGGTGAATACTGATGATGGTCCACACAGACAAGGCTCTCGTTTGGACAAATGGCTTATGGATAGTGATTGGCAAGCTTGGGCTCCCCTGTCTACCTGTCTACATCTAAATTGCTCTGAATCTGATCACTGCCCGATCCTTATTACTATTAAGGGTAATTATGACTCTGATAGGAAACTATTCAGATTTTTGAATTTTTGGACTACTCATGAGGATTTCCTCAATGTTGTTACTGATGCTTGGAGGTCTGTTACTCATGATAATAGCATGGTGCATGTGGGTCTTCGGATAGCAGCAGTTAGAAGAGGTTTATCTACATGGAGCCATCAATCTTTTGGAGATATCTTCCAGGAAGTTAAAATTTCTAAAGACAAAGCTCTAGCTGCTGAATTGGCTTATGAAGAGGACGAGACCAAGAGAGAATCTTGGATGAAGGCTAAAGCTATTCTGAAGCAACGTCTGAGTTATAAAGATTCATATTGGCGACAAAAGGCTAGAATCAAATGGGATAGAGAGGGGGATAAGAATACAAAATTCTTTTATTCTTGTGTTTCAGCTAAAAGGAATCGACTCCTTATTCATGGGCTTAACAAGGAGGACAGCAGTACACTCAATAATCTGAAGGATATTCAGGCCGAGGCCAATGATTTTTACAGTATGCTTTTTATTCCTGCCCCTATAATACATTAGTCCGATTTTCTTGATACATTGCCTGTAACTATCACAAATGAAGATAACATTCATCTTATTGCTAAACCAAGTATGGAGGAATTAGTTGACACACTAAAGAGTCTTGATCAAGACAGTGCACCAGGTCCAGATGGTTTTACAGGCCAATTTTTCAGGGTTGCATGGGATGTGGTTGGCAAGTATATTCTTGAAGCGGTACACCTATTTTTCGATGGTTTTGCTTTCCCTCGGTCTATTACTAGCACTTATCTTCTCCCTATTCCTAAAGTGCGGGATCCTAAAACTATTAAAGACTACATGCTTATAAGCCTCTATAATTTTATCAACAAACTCTTTTCCAAGCTTCTTGCGAGAAGGTTGGCTCTTTTCCTTCGAAGGTTGATCTCTCCAGAACAAAGTGGGTTCATTAAGGGTAGAGAGATTGTTGATAATGTGATCATGGCTCAAGAGATGATTAGTATGATTCATTACAAACATTGGAGAGGAAATGCTGCTCTGAAATTAGATATGAGTAAGGCATATGATAGAGTCCATTGGGCTTTTCTACTGAAGGTTCTTCATGGGATGGGCTTCTGCAATGCTTGGCTGAACGTGATTCTCCATCTTTTAGACAATGTCTGGTTTTCGACATTGATTAATGGGAATGCATCAGGTTTTTTCAAAAGCTTATTTGGCCTACGTCAAGGAGATCCTATTTCCCTATTACTATTTGTCATTGCTGCAGAGAGTCTTAGTTGCAATCTAAATAACCTCCGTCATAGCTCTGCATTCATCCCTTACTACTCTCCTAGTGGCTGTCAGATCATAACTCATCTTGCTTATGCAGATGATGTTATTCTTTTCTCAGGAGGAGATAAGAAGTCTCTACAGAAGATGATGGACATCGTGAGGAAGTATGAATCCGTCTCTGGTCAGAAGATTAACATTGAGAAGTCAGGCATATATCTATCACAGAGTATTTCTAGCAATAGAATTGATAAAATACAAACTTTATTCGGGTTTGCTGTTAACCAATTGCCTATGACCTATCTTGGGGCTCCGATGACTGCGGGCATGAGAAATACGGCAATGTTTGATGATCTTGTTGCCAAAATTAGACACAAGATTAGTGGGCGGCATAACAAATCTATATCTATGGGAGGTCGTATTATTCTTCTTAAGTCTGTTTACTTCGATCCCTGTCTATACATTAGCAGCATACAATCCTTCTGCTAGTGTTATCAAGATAATTGAAGATATGTTCCAAAGTTTTCTTCGGAGATCCAAAAATGGTCACGATAAGAGATCATGGGTGGGGTGGTCGAGAGTAGCGACTCCTAGACATGAAGGTGGCCTTGGTATTCGGAGACTTCAAGATGTTATGGATGCCCTTACTATCAAGCTCTGGTGGAAAATCAGGACTACTAATCCACTGTGGGTGAACTTTATGAGGGCTAAGTATTTCCCTAATACTCATCCTTCATATGCTCATTTACCTCAGCTATCGTCTCACATTTGGAAGCGGTTACTTAAAGGCATGGTGTTAGGGGATAATCACACAGAAAGTATGGTTACTCAAGATGGTTTGGAGAATTATATTTGGTCTCCAGGAAGATCAGGTATATTCACTATTACATCGGCCTGGTATTGTATTCGATATAAACAGGACACTGAATCTAGATTCAAACATATTTGGAGTCCTTGTATTCTTGTTAAATGGTCGGTGGTACTGTGGCGTATCCTTTGGCAGAAACTGCCTACAGATGATGTTATTCAGAAGCTTGGGTTTCATCTTGCTTCGACATGCCACTGTTGCTCTATCCTGAAGTTGAGACATGCAACCACATATTATCAGAAGGTAAAATTGTTGATGCTGTTTGGAAGAAGTTTACTATTATTCTTCAAGTGCCAAGGAATACTCGTCCTATTATGCAGAGACTTAAATCTATGTGGACAAGAAGAAACAAACATATAAAACATATTACAGCAGGAGCAATATGTTGGGTTCTTTGGAAGAATAGAAATAAGTAGAGATATGAAAACTATGCATACGATGAGTAGAAAATCATATATGAGGTGAAGAGACAGATCAACAAATCTATGACACGATGTTCTCATGCTACTATTCCGGAAGAGTTGCAGTTATGATCTTCATTTCGTTTTTGTAATATGAGCTTCGACTCTATTTTGTAACCTGAGTTGGTACTCATATGAAAATCAATAAAATTCTAGTGTTCTGAGTAAATAAATAAATAAATAAATAAATAAAAAAATATATATATATATAATATATATATATATATATATATATATATATATATATATATATATATATATATATATATATATATATATATATATATAATTTTTGAAAGAAACCCCTCCTTTTATTAATCAAGGCACAAAAAGTCGAAGCCCGGCCACGTATACAAGGCACAAAAGGAAAGTCTATACAAGTATACCACAAAAACAAAATAAGGGAAAGGCAATATGACACCCCATAACTATAGGGGTCTAGGACCAAAATGCTTTCAGGCTGTGGGAACAACAGGTATTCCGTTTACGACATTGCCTGAAGACTTCCTTAATGAGTTGGTCGGCCGAATATTGATTGCCTTCGTATCTCGCCTTGTTGCGATTCTTCCAAATGACCCATGTAGTGGCCGCTGCAACGATCTGGTGACCGTGGGAACCTGAACTCCAGTGGTTCGCCAGATCGTAGAAGCGTCCTCCCCCTGGGACAATCTTGTAGTGTCGGTTAAGGGTCCTCCATATTGTGTCTCGCAGATTCCCCTTCCGAAAAATATGGTCTATAGTCTCCGTCTGACAGTCTGAGCAGCAATTACAGGCTGACGCTAAGCTAATCCCAATGGAGTTAAGGATCTCATCGGTCGGCAGTTTCTTTGTAATGACTCTCCACATGAGGAAGGACCACTTCTTTGGGATACAGGCTTGCCAGTATCGAGCAATCGTCGGGTGCAGCTGGCCGTTCCCTCGAATAGCAAATCTCGCCGACCTCACCGAGAATGCCCCGGATGCCTCAAGTGACCACCGAAGCTCGTCGGCTTCGCTGTCTATGCAAAGGCCGAGTTGGCAGATGCTGTCGACCGCTTCGGCCCCGGACCATTCGCGAATCTTGTCCCAGTTCCAGTCGTTATTAACGGAGCACCATAGGTCGCTGATCCTACTGTTACTGGGGGTCTCCGAAATACACGAGATCATGCAATCCCCGATCCATCGCTCAAGGAAGGGATCAGACTCGCCGCCACTTAGCAGAAGCCTAATCGCCGGCTCGGCGAGGTCTCGCCCGATGAGTATCCGACGCCAAGCCGCTGAGGATCTGATGTTGGATATGGCCACTGAGGGGTGGATATTTTTGAAGTACCTGGCTTTCATAAACCTGGTCCATAAATTCTTGGTCGTACGTAGTTTCCACCATAATTTCATCGAAAAAGCTTTAACGATGTGGGTAAGTTTGGTAAATCCCAGGCCCCCATTCTCTATGGGGCGAGCCATAGAATCCCAGCTAGCGCAGTGATGTTTGTCTTGACCATTGTTGTGCCCCCAGAAGAAATTACAAAATATCTGCTCAATCGAGGAAAGAACTTTCAATGGCGGGGAGCAGGCGGCCAGAGTGTGGATGGGGATGGAAGAGAGCACATGTTTGATGAGGATCATTTTTTCGCCTGGAGATAGGGTAGCATTATGCCAGCCGTCGAGTTTGGTTCTGATTCTAGCAATCAAGTTTTCAAAGATACCGGCGTTCGATTTCCCGTACACATTGGGACAACCGAGATAGTTGAGCGGGGGATGGGCTATATTGAAGGATGTGAGGTTGGATAGATTGATAGCGTGCTCTCTTTTGATGCTGTGGTGAGCGTAGATGACGCTTTTGGATTGGTTGATCTTCTGCCCGGAGCATCTGGAGTACCTCGTCAGGATATTTTGGACTACCTCCATCGCTCCAACGTCCCCAGAGGAGAAGATAAGTAAGTCGTCGGCGAAGGACATGTGGGTGATGATCGGGCAGCCACTGGAAGAGTGGAAGTGCTGGAAGTTCGAAATGCTGGTCATGTTGTTGAGATTTCTGCTCAGGGCATCAGTAGCTATGATGAAGACAGTGGAGGATAGAGGGTTTCCCTATCTAACACCGCGACTAGATTTGAAGAACCCCTCAGATTGGCCGTTGATAACTGTGGAGAACCATGAGTTGCTGATGGATCTCCAAACGGTGTTGGTCCAATTTTCCGAGAATACAAAAGCTCTGAAGACCCAAATCATGAATTGCCAATCCAGTCTATCATAAGCTTTCTCCATGTCGATTTTAACGGCGATGTTGTCCCCTCTGGCTGGAAACTTCATGCAGGTGATTAACTCTTGAGCTAGCATAACGTTGTCCTGGATATTCCTTCCTTGAACAAAGCCGCTCTGTTCCTCCGAGATTATTTTTGGAAGAGTGCCTGCCATCCTGTTGGCGATGATCTTGGATATAATTTTGTTGTTAAAATTGCAAAGACTTATGGGCGATAGTCGCGGAAGGATTCCGGGTTTTCTTTTTTGGGGATAAGGATCAGCTTGGCGCTGGAGATGGCTTTGGGGTAAGTGGCTCCTTCGAAAAAAGCGACTGCCGCTTCTATGATGTCATGTTTGATGATATATATATGTATATATATATATATATATATATATATGTGGGCTGTTTTGGCCTTCTTGAATAAAACGGGTTTATATATATATATATATATATATATATATATATATATATATATATATATAGGCTATAGGCTATAGGCACAAACCATAAACCATATACCTTCTAAATCCAATCCCTTGCTAACTTCTAACACAATACTTCCTTCAGTCTCCATATTATTCCCCAATTCATCTACAACCATTCAACAAGGGCTTGAGTCCTACAATAAATTCTGCTACTGTTCTCGACCCTTCCCTCATTCAAAATCAGTTTACAGACCCCTAAACCCAATCTTAACCTCTGATACTGCCACATCACACTCCCTCTCATCTATAATAACAGTCCAAAAGAGAGGCTCTCCTATACACATTCCATGTTTTGGACTGATACACTCATCTTTTCTAATTGCCACACATTTAAAAGGACTGATACAATAGGTCCAGTTATCAAGTGACCGAGCCCCCCAAACCTTCATATCTTTATCCCTATCTGATAGGGACCACAGGGAGAAGGCATTATGAATATGATGTATGTTCATTCCTATACATATTAGATATCCCCAAATCAGATTTTATCCGACTTAAGTATCAGATGAACTGATACACTCAAATCCTATTCAATCCCCTTATACAAATATCTGCCAGAAATAAAGAATATGTTAGACATACCTGATATCCATGCACATATCCCCAAATGCATATATACATACATACTACTTAAATCCTGGCCTTAATCCATACCACTGATACTTGAGTTATATAGAGCCCCCCCCAGATATCCCTCTCTCAAAGCTGGGCTCGACCCAAAATCCAGTCCTACATGGACTGTTATATTCCAACCATACTAGACACTAATATTGCTATCAGTTAGTGGCTGATACCATATCACTCATGTCTCAATGTGACCCTCAAGCCACACACACAGTCACAAATGCATTTATACAAACCACTGCTCTGATATAGTACCTTGAACCCCCTATTTATCTGTCCTACTGTAGGAATAACACTTCCCCTTTAAATCACTATACAATTGATACTAGTATCAATTGAAATCAGATACATGGCAACCCCATGACACTCTCTGATACCAAACAGTTATCACTAGTACTAATATTCCATACAAACTCGAAAGGACACACAAAGTTGTAACTCATATACGCATTACAGTATCCATATAAAGGGCAATAAAATAGGTGAACACAGTGCCCTATATGCCCGAGCTCCTACTTGCATGTATTCCCTCTCTTCTTTTGTCCAATTAGACTCATATACACAGTCCCTACTGTCACACCCCAAGTCGACAAACCGTTTGTCCTCGGTGTTATTATGCTGAATCGATCGTCCTCGCTAAGGCGTGATGCCGTATGAGTCTGGAATTGTATACGTACAAAGCAAAAAAGCTACGTTGATTATTATATTAAAACACCAAGTTGAAACTTCACAAATCACATAAGAATATAATACATAGTTTAGGAAGATAGAAATATGCTTTTCATTCATAGCTTGCAACGAAGTGCAAGTCATAATTACATTGGATGTCGTTGCGGCTACATTGATTGAAACAAAAGAAATATACTCGACAAGCTGCCTGAACTAACACTTGCCGTTCCATACATTCGCCCCTTTATACATAAGCCTTCGATTGAATTGGCTTCAAAATATTTCAGGATAGGAAGAGCTTCAAAATTCCTCTCCACACTTTAGCTTCAGTTTAGAGCTCCTAACGCACCCGGGGAGTTGGGGAGGGGGTTAGCACACTTGCTAAGTGGACGAGATGAACCCACTCGTCTAAACTGACTCTGATTGTTAAGGTAGGCATGCTTTAGAGTTTTTTTTCCTATTTAGAACTAAATGAATTCAGTTCATATCGATAGCCATCTTTGAAGTAATAAAGCATACAGTAAAACATAGCGATTATTCACAGTTCTTACCACGACCGTGCTCGTCCCTGCATAAAAACAGAGATAATACTTACTACCCGCATAAGACAATAGGTGAGCATGCTACTATCTTATATGTGCGGTCACTGGTGTTACACACCAATTGGGACTATCTGAACGGTATTTCGGCCTGTTCAGTCTAGGTTGCAAGCCTGACTGACGGTTCCGCAATGCATTAGTGCCGAAGCACGATTATTCATTCCTCTAGGTCGATTCGATACCGGTGCCCCAGATACCGATTCGAGGAAAATTAAACTTGTGCACAAGCCGTCCATGACCATGCCAATGTGTGAATAGTTTAATGCAAACAGATTTGTATAGCGCGAAAAGTATTGAACGACATTATCATTTCTTCCAACTCATGCAACGATTCATTTTCCCCAAAGCCCTACTCCCAATTTAGTATCCTGTAGGTACCAAATTGCCCGAGACATCATAACCCACGATCGACGTTTTATATTATTTTGCAGCACATGAAATAGTCTATCTTTTTACTAGAACCTTAAACTTTCTCGTTTATGTACGAAACTTGTATTTTCAGAGTAGATTACTCTAAATCGATACGTTTTTCCCGAGTTCTTGACCTTAGTGGATTGGTATACATTTAACTTGGCATCGTCGATTTGAATGAATTCGAGGCAAAGTAATTTTATTTGTGGGACAGAGTAAAAAAGAAGGGGCCGAATCACCTACCAAGTTCTTTGATCGTGCCGACCGTCGAAGCGGTTTGCAACGTTCAAGCTTTAGTCACGTGTGCAATGACACCAATACTTAGTTAGGATTCCTTCTTTATTATTTTGCTTCAAAATTCGTAGATTGTATTTAGAAAATGACGCGAAAGTACTTTCATCAAAACCAAGAGGCAAAAGCTCCAAGAAAACCATACAGCGGTCCGGTCCCGTCGAAGGGACTCTTATATAGAGATCACTCGCCGAGACGCAGCCCACTGCATCTAGGACTTATTCCAACAGAAGTCGTTCCTTTGGTTGGATCGATTCTTGTAACATCCGTCCAAATCGATTTGATCGATGTCGTAAAGTGTTATCGTTTACCAAGCTCAGCGATCGAGTCAGATAGCTATCTAAGTTTCCGACCGATCTGACTCGGCACAAGCATATTATGGAGTCTGTCGCCTATCAAAAGCGGGGTACTACATAATATACCACAAAGAAAAAGTTTCATCCTGAAACTTAAGAATAAGTGTCTGACCTTAAATTAGGCAAACAACGAAGGGCACTTCTCTTTATTCTCTGCCTCCGTTTCCCACGTCGACTCTTCAACTGAATGGTTTTGCCAAATCACGCGGACCAAGGACATCGATCGATTTCGTAATACCTTCTCCTTACGGTCCAAAATTTGAATAGGCCTCTCCGAGTAAGACAAGACAGTACGTAGCTCCAACTGATCGAAGCTAACCACGTGACTTGGATCGTGCATGTATTTTCAAAGTTGTGAGACGTGGAAAACATCATGCACATCAGCCAAGGCAGGAGGTAGTACGATCAGATAAGCAACCGTTGCAACTCACTCTATGATCTCCAAGGGGCCAACAAATCTTGGGCTCAATTTGCCTTTAACGCCGAACCGCATCACACCACGTATGGGCGTTACTTTCAGAAACACATGGTCCCCGACCAAAAATTCTAGCGATCATCGAAGAAGATCTGTGTAGCACTTTTGTCGACTTTGCGCGATACGTAGTCTATCTCGGATCAAGCGAACCTTTTTGACGGCCTGCTCCACCAATTTCGGTCGAAGCACTTGTCACTCTCCGACTTTGTCCCACCATATTAGAGAACGACACTTACTCCCGTAGAGTGGTTCATATGGAGCCATCTGAATGCTCGACTGATAACTGTTGTTATACGTAAACTCTGCAAGTTGAAGATACGTATCCCAAATAGTCTTTTAGATCGATCGCATACAGACGCAACATATTCTCTAAGATTTGAGTTACCCTCTCTGTCTGACCGTCTGTCTGGGAGTGGTACGCAGAACTAAAATTTAGTTTGGTCCCCATCGCCGCTTGCAGGCTCATCCAAAAATACGATAGGAATCGCCCGTCTCTGTCCAAAATTATTGAGGCCGGTACCCCGTGCAGTCGAACAATCTCATCGATATAGATTTGCGCTAACCGATTGACGCTCCATCATACTTTAATTGTGATGAAGAGAGCCGACTTGCTCAATCTATCAACAATGACCCAAATTGCATCATTTTTCTACGACGTCTTCAGAAATCCCATAATAAAATCTATCGAGATGTTGTCCCACTTCCACTCGGGAATGACGAGATTCTGCAGCTCTCCGTCGGGCCTTTGGTGTTCTGCCTTTACTTGCTGGCACGCCATGCACTGTGATACGAAAGTAGCCACATCTTTCTTCATATCGTGCCACCAAAAGTTTGTACGCAAGTCCTGGTACATCTTGGTGCTTCCAGGATGTAACGAGTACTTCGCATAATATGTCTCCGTCAGAATTTTTTTCTGAACTAGACAGTTTTAGGAATGCAGAGCCTTCCTTTTAGTCGCATTGTTCCATCTCCGTCTTCCACAAAGTCAGTCGCCCTTTCTGTTGAAATCTGCTCGCGTATCTTTTTCAGGAATGAATCGTCCTTCTGTGTGGTCTTTATTTTGCTAAGCAGGCTCGACCCTAACTTCAACTGAGCTGGGTGCAGGTGTCGATACTTAATTCTGAGTTCGATACCCATCGCTTCAAGGTCTCACCGTATCTCATTATTTATGGCCAGTGATCCCATAAACATTCTACTAAGCACGTCGGCTACAACGTTTCCATTGCCCGGCATATACTCGATCGTTAGCTCATAATCTTTTATGAGTTCAAGCCAACGTCGCTGCCATAAGTTGAGTTCTCGTTACGAAAACAAGTATTTCAGGCTTTTATGATCTGTGTAGATTTTGCAAGCCACACCATAGAGGTAGTATCGCCAGAGTTTCAATACAAACATGATCGTCTCCAATTCCAGGTCATGCGTTGAATAGTTTTTCTCGTGCTGCTTCAACTACCATAAATCGTAGGAGATAACTTTATCTCTCTACATGAGTACGCACCCGAGGCCAGTTTTTGATGTGTCGCTGAATATCTGAAAGCCTTCTGGACCAATTGGAAGTACAAGAATTGGAGCTGAGACGAGCCGTTGCTTCAACTCTTGAAAGCTGGATTCACAGTCGTCACTCCACTCAAATACTACTCCCTTCTAGGTGAGGCGAGTCAGAGGCGACACTATAGTTTTGAAAAGCTTTGCAGAAATCTTCGGTAGTAGCCCGCTAAGTCCAGCAAACTCCGAATATCGCTAGCCGAGGTAGGTCGTTTCTAATCTACCACCGCTTCAATCTTCTTTGGGTCCACCGTGACACCTTCGGTAGAGAATACATGTCCGAGAAATGTTACACTACTCATCCAGAACTCGTATTTTCTCCGGTTGGCATATAATTTGTTTTCACGCAGAGTCTGTAATATCGTCTTCAAGTGTTCTGCATGCTCTTCTCGATTCTTTGAGTAGCTAAGGATATCGTCGATGAATACGACTATAAATTTATCGATTTGGGGTCCGAATACTCGGTTCATCAGATCCATGAAAGCGGCTGGGGCATTCGTCAAATCCAACGGCATGACTGGAATTCATAATGACCATATTGAATGCGGAAGACAGACTTTGATACGTTGTTGGACTTGATCTTCAACTGATAATTGCCTAAACTAAGATCAATTTTTGAAAATATTGACGCACCTTGCAGTTGGTCAAACAAGTCATCAATTCGTGGCAAGGGATACTTGTTCCGTACGGTCGCCTTGTTGAGTTCCCGATAGTCGATGTATAACCGCATTGATCCATCATTCTTCTTCACAAATAGTATGGGAGCTCTCCACGGAGAGATGCTAGGGCAAATAAATCTGCGGTCTAACAAGTCTTGTAATTGTACCTTCAGCTCTTTCAGTTCTGCTGGAGCCATTCGGTAAGACGCCTTTGATATCGGCCGTGTATTCGAAAAGGTGTCGATGCTGAATTCTATTTCTCAATCCGACGGCATCTCGTCAGAAAAAACGTCGGAGAAATCTTCCACAACATCAGTCTGCATTGTGTCTAGAATATCCTTCCTCGTATCTCGAACTGATGTCAAGTATCCCACACAGCCGGAACGCAACATACGCCTCGCCGAGATTGTCGATACCATCATTGCCGTCTTCAAGACCGTACGACACGAATATAAGAACTCTGTTTTGCCAAGAAGATGAAACACCACTCTCTTCTCTGTGCACTCGATTGTTGCATAACAATGCCCAACCAATCCATACCCAGGATTATGTCGTACTCTTTGATATCAAGTACGACGGCTTCCAAGGATTGATTTCTTCATCCGATGTAAATGTGGTCATTCCTACAAATAAAGTTCACAGGCATATCGTCTCCCGACGAAGTGCTAACGCTAATGTCCATATTTAGTGATTACATGGTTATTTTATTTTCTTTCGCAAAATCAGCAGATATAAAACTATTTGTCGCACCCGAATCGAATAGTACTCGAGCAGGTATATTTTTATAGAGTAATATACCTGTTACAACAGTATCGGACGCGAACGCCTCGTCCCGAGTTAATGCATAAAATCGGCCTTGAGCTCTATAGCATTGATTTTACTGGTTGACGGGCACCGCATTTGCGCCTTGTAGTGTAGGCGCTTTATATTGATTCGGAACGTTCCTTGGTGGGTTGTGTTGGTTTGGGACATTTTTTGGACGATGTGTAGCTATATGGTCTACCTCGCGACACTTGTAGCAAGATCTCGTGACATAATCAGTTGTTCGGTGCCCACGCCTACCGCACCTATTACAGGGTTGTCCTCCATGGCCCCTGTTATCAAATGTGTTCGAACGTTTTGATACTCCCGATCCCCCGGCGTCATTAGGACGCTTGTTAAAATGGTTACGGACGACAGACACGACTCTATGCGACATACGGCCAAAGACACGCTCACTATCGAGGGCGGCATTATAGGATTCGCGAAAGGTTCGACACCTTTGATTCATGACGTCCCTTCGCAGTTCATCATTTAGGCCTTATTGGAAGGATTCACACCATGCATCTTTGTTGGGCAGAAAGGCGTCGGCATACTTAGCCAGTTTCGAGAAGCTCGAATCATAATCGTCGACTGACATATTTTTTTGTCGCAACATCATTAACTCGTCTTCTTTTTTGACGACGGATGGCGCAAGGAACGTACTGCTCAAGAAATGCTTCGTTGAACAATTTTCAGAAAATCATGGTGTCGGTATCGGCTTCGTAGATTTCCTGCTTCTTAGCTGTCCACCAGTCATAAGCCCTCTGTTGTAGCTGTAACGTCGCACATGTTACCCTCTGGGACCCTTCAATACTAAGCAGATTAAATAAGTCCTCAATCTCCGTGAGCCACCCCAGTATCACATCAGGCTCTGCTCGACTATTGAATTTAGGTGGATTCATCTTGTGGAACTCCTTTGCTTTTAACAAGAAAGAAGAATTTATTATTTGTGGTTGAACTTCTTCCCCGACTTTATCTTGAACATCTTGCCTCTCTTCAGATACCACGACCGTTGCCTTGGTATTGCCCACCATCTTGCTTATGATCTACGTTAGGTCGTCCATTTGCTTTTGCTGCACATCAAATTGGGCTTTGATTTGCTTCTGAAGCTGTTGCTTATGTAGCTCCATCAACTGTAGCATTTTCTCTATCGTTGTCTCGCTAGGGCCAGTACTCTATAAACTCGATGTACTATCTACAGTTTGGGTTGTTGTGCCGGGATTGTTCTTATTTTTCTTAGTCATTCCTATAAAACAGAATAAACCCGTTAGTATTTTTCAAAAATATCTACGGGCTTATATGTATGGAACTTTTATTTTACGCAGCATGTCGACAAGCATTCAATCGAGTAATCGCAAGGAACATTCCAACAATATAACATCTTTCAAAAATTTGAGGAAACATAACTATGCTCTGATACCAATTTGTCATGCCCCGAGTCGACAAACCGTTTATCTCTGGTTTTATTATGCCGAATTGATCGTCTTCGCTAAGACATGATGTCGTACGAGTCCGGAATTGCACTCGTACAAGGCAAGAATGTTACGTTGATTATTATATTGAAACACCAAGTTGAAACTTCACAAATCACATCAAAATATAAGACGCAGTTTAGGAAGATAGAAAAATGCTTTTCATTCATAGCTTGTAACGAAGTGCAAGTCGTAATTACATTAGATGTTGTTGCGGCTACATTGATTGAAACAAAAGAAATATACTCGACAAGCTGCCTGAACTAACACTTGTCGTTCCATACATTCGCCCCATTATACATAAGCCTTCGATTGAATTGGATTCAAAATACTTCAGGATAGGAAGAGCTTCAAAACGCCTCTCCGTACTTCAGCTTTAGTTTAGAGCTCCCGATGCACATGGGGAGTTGGGGGAGGGGGTTAGCACACTTGCTAAGTGGACGAGACGAACCTACTTGTCTAAACTGACTCTGATTGTTAAGGTAGGCATACTTTAGAGTTTTTTTCTATTTAGAAATAAATGAATTCAGTTCATATCGATAGCCATCTTTGAATTAAGAAAGCATACAGTAAAACATAGCGATTATTCACAGTTCTTACCATGGCCATGCTCGTCCCTGCATAAAAACAGAGATAATACTTACTACCTGCATAAGACAAAAGGTGAGCATGCTACTATCTTATATGTGCGGTCACTGGTGTTACACATCACTTGGGACTATCTCAACGATATTTCGGCCCGTCCAGTCTAGGTTGCAAGCCTGACTGACGGTCCCACAATGCATCAGTGTCGAAGCACGATTATTCATTCCTCCTTGGTCGATTCGATACCGAGGCCCCGGATACTGATTCGAGGAAAATCAAACTTGTGCACAAGCTGTCCATGACCATGCCAATGCATGTACATGTTAATATATGTAAACAGATTTCTATAGCGCCGACAGTATTGAACGGCATTATTATTTCTCACAACTCATACAACCATTCATTTTTCCCAAAGCTGTACTCCCGATTTAGCATCCCGTTGGCACCAAATTTCCCGAGGCATCATAACCCACGATCGATTTTTCATATTATTTTGTAGCACGTGAAATAATCTATCTTTTTACTAGAACCTTAAACTTTCTCGTTTATGTACGAAACTTGTATTTTCAGAGTAGATTACTCTAAATCGATATGTTTTTCCCGAGTTCTTGACCTTAGTGGATTGGCATGCATTTAACTTGGCATCGTCGATTTGAATGAATTCGAGGCAAAGGAATTTCGTTTGCGGGACAGAGTAGAAAAGAAGGGGCCGAATCACCCACCAAGTTCTTTGATCATGCCGACCGTCGAAGCATATCACAACGTTCAAGCTTTACTTACGCGAGCTCCTGCAATGGCACCAATACTTAGTTAGGATTCCTTTTTTATTCCTTCACTTCAAAATTCGTAGATTGTATTCAAAAAACGACGTGAAAGCACTTTCATTAAAACCAAGCAACAAAAGCTCCAAAAAAGATACAGCGGTCCGGTCCCATTAAAGGGACTCTTATATAGAGATCACTTGCCGAGATGCAGCCCACTGCATCTAGGACTTATTCCAACAGAAGTCGATCCATTAGTTGGATCGATTCTCGTAACATCCGTCCAAATCGATTTGATCGATGCTGTAAGGTATTATCATTTACCAAGCTCAGCAATCGAGTCAGATGGCCATCTAAGTTCCCGACCGATCTGACTCGGCACAAGCATATTATGAAGTCCATCGCCTATCGAAAGCGGGGCACTACACCTACTTCTTATCCCCTGCTTTCATTTGCTGTAGGTAGCAGGCATCTAGGATGCCTTGCCTTGCTCGTGGCCAGAACCCCATATCATATATTACCTACTGCCATAAGGAAACCCACTGTTCTGTCATCCTATAGTAAGCTAAAATCCCTCTCAAAGCATTATGAGAGCAGTCCCTAAACTCAACAGAGCCACACACTACTATCATGCATATCTTCCTATGTTACATGTGTAGAAGCGTAGAAAAGAATAAAGAAAGACCTATACGGCTCCAACAGAAGGATCCCCATGTGGCTCAGGAGTCCATGCGGCTTGGTGGTTCATGCGGCTCGGATAGATCCGTGCGGCTCAGAAAGAAGCCACGTGGCCTTCAAACAGTTCTTCTCTACATGCGGTTGCATTTAATGCCCTGACGACTGCTCTGACAAAAAACAGCCATAACAGCTCTGACATAAAGACTCAATGATGACTGACATGATGGTGTGTTCATGGAAAAGAGGAGAAAATCTCCTTACGGCTGGCAAAATCTACCAAGTCCTGAGGCCACTCCATGCGGCTGCCCATCTGTATACGGCTGCCTGTCCGTATCCCCATGTGGCTGCCCATCTGTATGCGGCTGCCTATCCCCATACGACGGCCCATCTGCATGCGGCTGTCTATCCCCATGCGGCTGTCCATCTGCATGCGGCTGCCTATCCCCATGCGACTGCTCCTCTACATGCGGCTGCCTACCTCCATGCGGCTGCCGATCCCCATGCGGCTGCCCATCCACGTACGGCTGCATGTTTCATGCGGCTGAGAGGACCCCCCATATGCGGCTCGGCCAGGACGATCCAGTTGAGACACGTGGCGCTCTTCGCTACAATTGAGACACGTGGCAGTCTTATCTTCCCTGGAATTATGGGTGCTAACAAATCCTAACAAAATCAGATTTGTTGCGATCGTCATAATGGCCCAGATCAAATAAAATCAAACAAATTGGACACGTGGCAGGCCATCACAAATCATGAATATTCATGGCAATCAACATTTATTGCCCACAGAGATTTGATGCAATCTACATTAATTACCTAGATTTGCTATAATCCGAATTAATGGCCCAGATTAATTGTTCCTTAACCGCCGACTTCTCAAGGAGGCAATCATTTTCAAACCCTAATGATCATACCCCCAATTCTATAAATAGCAGGGTGTCATTCCCTTGCGAAGAAAAAAAAGAGCAGGAGAGGATTCTGAAGGAACGGGAGAATTCAGAGACATCCAGAGATCCAGCAACCGAAGGCGCAAGGGAGTCTCCCCACACGTCCAAGAGCATTTCTTCACCGGAGCTAAAGCTGCGTCCGATCGTCCAAGGAGTAAGGCAGAGCTGCTATCGCTTTTCTTAGCCTCTACCGTCACCCCCAGAATCTAAAATAAACAATTGTACTTAGATTGCTGTACCTAGGTTTTCGTCCCTAGGCTTTCTTTGTACAAGCGAGTTTGTATTGTGAAATAAAAGTCCAGTCCTCCGATATAATTGTTCTGTTCTTTTATAATTCATAACAAACACGATGGCGACTCTGCTGGAGACAAACTTCTCTACGGCTGAGAAGTTGGTGACGCAATCGGATGTACCAAACTTGGCTCCACACAACAGAAGATGGTCGTCCGCTTCGACCAACAGGCGTTTGAAGAAATGCTCTCCGACGGGAGCGCTAGCCCAGTCCAGAAGCGAACTCGCACAAAGAAGGCTCGCAGGGAGTGAAGGCCAAAATCATTTGCTCCTCCCCAAGCTCTGGACGGAGTACTCTCTGCTGTCCAAGACGGCGAAGGCAACTCTCATGCGGCTCCACTTCAAGCCATAGAGGACTTTGCTGTCCCCAAGTCCGACAGAGGAAAGCACTACAATGCTGGACTTGCAGGGGCAAGGAGTGATTCTATGTTCTCCAAGAAGAAGCCGAACAAAGGTACTAGCCGCAGGCTGAACACTCATGCGGCCAAGATTGCCAGTCGCATGCATGATATCCATGCGGCCAAAACTGTCAGCCGAATGCAGAATACCCATGCGGCTAAGATTTCCAGCCGCATGGAGAAGACTTATGCGGCCGAGACTTTCAGCCGCATGAAGAAAGCCCATGCGGCTACGATTGCCAGCTGCATGAAGACTGTTGATTCCAGCCGCATACTGTCTGCTCCACGCGGCTCAGCCTTCGATCGCCTCTCCTATGGTCCTGATCTCTCATGCTCCCGAGAAAATATGTCTGACTCTCTGCAGCACCAATTAGACTCTTCCTACTATGTGCCCTCACGCACTAGAGTGAAGAAGTCTAGGACAGCGCAAGCTTGGCGAGCTCAGTCCGTTGTCCCGACCTCTGACCATCTGAGCGTTCCACATACTGTTATGCGGGCCTTTTATGGGAAGTTGTACAGAACCACTCGAGTCCAGCCCCCGACGACAAACGGACAAAGTGGTTCCCAAATGTCTCCCAAATCCTAGGGAGCAAACATGGTCATTCCAGACCCATCTGACTTGCGTGAGGCTATCCTTCAGAAGCGCAAGGAAAGAGAAGAGGTCTCGGGGTGCAAAGAGTCCTCCTACGGACTTCACTGTACCCAAGTCATCGTCAACAGCTGTTGCAATAACGCGACGGTACGAGAAGACCGGCAGTCCGTCTTCCAAAGACTGCAACAACCATGTTCATAGGATGAGGCACTTCCCGTCGTCTCCTGTAACTCTGCTCAGAGAATCCCCGCCAGCGGGAGAGCGAAGAAAACAAATATTTCCAGCCCGAAGATTTCAACCACTATGACTAAGAAACTGTCGTCTAAACGGTTGCCCACCACCAGAGTTTTCTAAGGTACCCGTTCAAAGACAAAATCTGCTACAGTAGGAGATTCATCATCTACATCACTGGGGGTTGCTGGAACTGGGGGTAGCACTCCTCCGAACATTCACGACAATCCAATATTTCAAGGAGACGAGCCGAGGGAAACAACTCTTCCATTAGATGCAGCAGATCCCGACGTCCCCGAGGACGTCCACGACTCTCAAGATAAGGCAAACTCGGAAGCTGGGGGTACTATTCCTTCTGAGTCCAAACTAAAGGAGAACATTCCCCGATGACTTCTCGGTACAGGGGTATGATTCAGAAGGCACGTCATACACCGTCCCTTCTACTTCTACTCATATAAGGACGGCATTCATTACAAACGACGAACAAGATGGTCCCAGTGATCGCCAATGCATCGACACTCTGGAGGCCATACTGCGCACTTTGGTCAAATCAGTGGACGAGATCAAAGCAGCCCTCCCTACTCTGCAAGGAGGGACGCATGGACAAACAAACTTGGGTCCCGCAGTCAATACAAACTCGAACTCAGCGGCACCAAACCTGGGCAATAATCCTCCTAAAATGTCGGCTCCTACCGCTGCAGACGAAGCCAGGGAGGCAAGAAGAGAGGTCTAGGAGCTCCGGGATATGTTCCATGCCCGAGAAAACTGCCAAGACCACGGGATACGACAACCGTATTCCGCTGCGTAGAGAGATATTCCCTTCCCACCAAAGTATAAACGATTCCATATCAATCCATATGATGGAAAGACCTCCGCAAGTCGGTACATCACTTACTTTGAGGTCACTACCGACCATCTGCCCCATGACGATGCCATCCTTACACGATTATTCATCGGGGCATTAGAAGGGGTCACCTTCGACTGGTACCGTAACCTACTAGACAACTGCATCCACTCCTTCGCCAGCTTCAAGCGCATGTTCTTGGAGAGATTCTACGAAGTAGGATATGACATCACCATGTCCACCCTCATGGACGTCGTTCATGGGGAGAAAAAGCTAACAATAAATTATATCGAGCGGTTTCGCCAAACCGTAATAAAGCTGCCTTCTGGCAACCCTGATTCCTCCTTGATTGAAATTTGCCAAAAGAGACTGCTTCCAACAATCAGCCTCTGGATGGGTGAAAGTCAATTCAAGGACTAGAAGACGTTCATCATCAGTGCCACTAGCGCCGAAGACAGGTTGAAAAAAGCTCGCCAACTGGGATTGTACATCTCGGAGGGAGAGGACAAGGGCAAGTGCCCTAATATCAACAGCAACAATGGTGGTAACTCCTCCAACAATCGGGACAACAAGGGCAAGTAGGCTATGGTGGCCGACACAGCCCAGAAGCTTGAGTCAAAACCGGTAGATAAGCAATGGTCGCAAATGACCTACTCCTTCGAAGACGGCCATGTCAAGCCCATCTTGGACATGCTCATACAAGGAGATAGAATTCAGCTCCCTCCACCAAGACGGGAACCTCGGCCGGCAAAAATGGAGAACCCAAAGTACTATCATTACCATCGCTACGTCCACCATGCTACACACGACTGCTACCAACTGAAGCGATATATCCAACATCTCATCGATTCGAAGGCTCTAGCTATTGATTTTGAGGAGGTAACCGTGGCAGCCAAATGGTGTCCGTACAGTTTGGCCGCTTCCCTCCGACAGAGACTCAAGATAGCATGCCTTCGACAGCATCAGAGAATATTTGTCGAACCCTCCAGTCCTGGTGGCCCCGGTTGCTGGAAAACTATTCCTGCTCTATGTACGAGCAATGGAGCATTCCCTCGGCGCTCTGCTCGCACAAAATAACAATGTAGGCCATGAGCAAGCTATTTATTACCTCAGCCGAATGATGATCTGGCCAGAACACCGACATACTGCCGTGGAGAAGGAATGCCTCGCCCTGGTGTTTGCCATTAAAAAGATGCAACACTATGTCACGGGGCAAACCATACATGTGATATCACGAGTCAACCCCCTCAGGGTCCTCATGACTAAACCAGGGGCACGCAGCTCTCGCCTCGCTACATGGGCAGTATTATTGTCCCCCTACCATATGATCTTCGTCCCGCAAAAGGCTGTTAAAGGTCAAGCTATGGCAGACTTTTTAGCAGCCCACCCAGGCTCGGAGTCGGTCAGAATATACAAAGAAATCCCAGATGAGGTCGTCGACTCGCATACGACCTCTCACGATGATATATGGTGAATGTTCTTCGACGGTGCTTCGAGGACCGGACCCAAGGGCAGCATCGTCGTCGGAGTCGGGGTGGTGCTGATTTCTTCTTCCGGACTGGTGATCAATCGCGCTTACTCCCTCACAGAACCCTGCTCTAACAATGTGGTCGAGTATAACGCTTTAGTCATTAGCCTCCAACTTGTAAGAGAGCTGGGGGTAGAATATCTTAAAGCATACGACGATTCACAGTTAATTGTCAATCGGATCCGGGGTTCATACGAAGTCCGCCATGAAGACATGATCCCCTATCACCAAATAGCGATCAACATCATCTCGTCATTTGAAGGGTTCTTCATCGAACACGTCTCCAGACTCCAAAATATCGAAGTCGATGCCTTAGCTGGCCTTGCCGCTTCCCTAGCAGTTCCGAACCATGCTCATAAATCGGTGGATGTAATAGGCCATGAACTGGTCTGTCCCAAGAACAACATTCAATTCGTGGCGAGTTATTCCGCTCAGACGATCGACGAAGCACCAGACTGGAGACAACCATTCATTGACTTCATAGTCTACGACATTCTGCCAGAGGACCCAAAGGAAGCCACCTCTATCAGAAGGCGTTCTCTCAGATTCTTCTACGATACAGAGACAAAAATGCTGTATCGTCGATCCTACGATGGATTATTGCTTCGATGTCTGTCAAACGGAGAAGCCAAAGAAGCCGTACGTGAAGCCCATGACGGTGTCTGCGGGGTCCATCAGCCTGGCCTAAAATTGCAAGACCGTCTTCGCCGAATGGGCTACTACTGGCCCATAATGGTAGCAAATGCGATAGACTATTCAAGAAAGTGCAAAGCCTGCCAAGTCCATACGGACTTCATCCACCAGCCATCCGAATTTCTACATCCGACAGTGGCGTCTTGGCCATTCGAAGCATGGAGAATGGATATCATCGGTCCGATCACTCTACCGTCTTCCCGAGGACATCGCTTCATACTCGCAATCACGGATTACTTCTCCAAATGGATGGAAGTTATTCTGCTTGCAGAAGTGAAGACTTCAAACGTGATCAACTTCTTCAAGCATCACGTCATCTATCGCTTTGGCCTGCTCCGAAGGATCATCGACGATAATGGTCCGCAGTTTGTAAGCCACGCCTTCTATCGATTCTGCGACAAGCATCGAATTTAGAATAATGCTTCGACGCCATACAATCCGACAGCGAATGGGTTGGCAGAAGCATTCAATAAAATAATCATCAAACTTCTCAAGAAGTTTGTGTCGTCCAACAAACGCGACTGGAACGAGAAGCTTGGTGAATGCTTATGGACGTACCGTACTACAGTCCGAACAGCCACAGAGAACACACCATTCTCCCTGGTGTACGGGAGTGAGGCAGTTCTCCCATTGGAGACTTAAATACCCTCGCTCTGTGTCGCTCTTACTTACCAATTAACGACGGACGATAACTACCATCTCCGGCTATAAGAATTGGAGGCCTTAGATGAAAAGCGCCTCTTGGCTCAGCAACGAATCGAGCTATACCAAGCACGCATCTCCAGTGCCTTCAACAAGAAGGTTAAAATCAGAACATTCCAAGTGGACGATCTCGTTCTGGCAGTTCGGAGGCCGATGGTTATGACTCACAAAACCGTCGGCAAATTTCAGCCAAAGTGGAAAGGGCCATTCATCATTGAGGCTGTATTCTCCAACGGTGCTTACCGCCTCGCGAAACAAAACGGAGACTTGCTCATGTTGTCCGTCAACGACAAGTTCCTGAAGAAATATTATGTCTAAACCACATTCTCCAAATCCCAGATTATTGAGTTATGTACCCGCCGGTACCGCTGAACTCACATTCGCAAAATCTCAGATTATTGAGTTATGTACCCGCTGGTGCTGCTGAACTCATATTCACAAAATCCCAAATGATTGAGTTATGTACCCGCCGGTACCGCTGAACTCACATTCGCAAAATCCTAGATTATTGAGTTATGTACCCGCCGGTACCGCTTAACTCACACACACAATTATCCAAATTCCAGAGTGTCGAGTTATGTACCCTCCAGTACCTTTCAACTCATATTCTTCTTCCAAATATCCCAGATTACTGAGTTATGTACCCTCCGGTACCGCTGAACTCACATTCTCCAAATTCCAGATTGTTGAGTTATGTACCCACCAGTACCGCTGAACTCGCATTCACAAAATCCAGAGTTATGTACCCCTGGTACCGTTGAACTCACATCTCGACTACAAATCTTCCAGAAAGATGAGTCATGTACTTTTTCGTACCACAAAACTCACATGCCGACTCCAACTCTTCCAGATTATCGAGTTATGTACCCGCAGGTACCGCTGAACTTACATTCTGGTCACTACAGATAAATCTATATCGCCTCTCCTATGTAGTAAGTCATCTATGATCATACCTCTGAACTTTCCTCCGAAAAGATCCTCCTCCCTCATGATCTACTACCCACACTCTCAGTGCACAGAAAGGGTAACAGATCCACAAAATTCCTAAAACGACCACGTCGATGTTACCTCTGAGTCGTCTCACTTTCGCCAAAAACAAATCACCCCTCTACGTAGAACTTCCATGTCCTCATTACCTCTGAGTCGTTCTATGTACCCCTTCATGGAGCCCACTCCTACCACGTCCTCATTACCTCTGAGTAGGAAGGCTCCATCGAAGAAACCCTCATATTTACCATGTCCTCATTACCTCTGAGTAAGTATGTTGGTTCTCTCTTGACCTATTATCCGTACCAAAAAAAATAGGATACGCCAAGGATAATAGGCCCACAAATGTCCTCTGTTGACCACAAATGTCCACTGTTGACCATAAATGCTGTACTAAATTTCCTAGTACATGCCCTTCACTTCTCATCATGCTCCAGGGGCGCAGCTGCCCCACGGCATTCTTTCTTCCGATACCAGGAACGTCCATAGCCACCTTACTATGGATTTATTCCAAATATCTCCATCAACTTGTTATCTGTACCTAAAACTAAGGTATGCCAAGGATAATAGGTCCACAAAAAGTCTCTTATTAAGGCAATTACTACAAAACAAAGAATAGAGCAAATGTATCTCAGTCATTCAAAGGCAGTGACATTCACATAACTACATCTCACGAGCAAGCCAAAAAAGTTCTCTATCATTTCATTCAGACAAAAGGGAAAGAGATTACATCGATGTCCAAAAGAAGCAAGACACAAACTGCAGCTAAAGACAGACAAAAATATCAAGACAAAGGACGGACATTTATGAGAACCCACGAATCCTAGTTACGGGGGCGCATGTACCAATCCCTCAACCATTTTGCGTATGAAAGATGCACTTAAGCAAGATCATCATCTAAAATATGAGGATCAG
>JANAVB010031419.1:6475546-6503591 GCA_029216955.1 Iris pallida
ATGTGCTCCAACTTCCACTCTGGAATGGGTAGTGGTTGTAGCAGACAATCTGGCCTCTGTCTCTCAGCTTTCACCTACTAGCACACCAAACACCTAGAAACAAACTGAGCCATCTCCCATTTTATGCCATACCACCACACGTGCTGTCTCAAGCCTCTGTAAATCTTGTTGGCACCAGGATGCATAGAGTACTGAGAATGATGTGCCTCCTAGAGAACCTTCTCTCGAAGCTCTCCACTCAGCACGCATAGTCTGGCACCGTGCCTCAACGACCCATCTTCGGTGATAGAGAAATCATCCAATAATCCTGTCTCCACCAGCTCTCTGATGACCCTCAGAGTCTCATCCTCAAACTATGCTGCTCTGATCCTGTCCATCAGCTCAGACTGTATCTGTAAACCCCACATCTGCTCTTCAATTCCAGGGACTATAACCTCAATATCCAAACTCTCCAAATCTGCCAAAAGGTGACGATCCATCGTCAAACACATGGCTACCGGGTACCTGCTTAAAGCATCGGCAACCACATTAGCCTTCCCTGGATGGTACTGTAAGGATATATCAAAACCCTTCATTAGCTCTAACCACCGCCTCTGCGTCATATTCAGCTCCTTCTGCGTAAACACGTACTTCAAGCTCTTGTGGTCAGTAAAAATCTCCACACGCTCTTCGTACATATGGTGTATCCACAGCTTCAAGGCAAAAATGACTGCTGCCAACTCCAAATCTTGAGTCGGGTAGTTCTTCTCAAGCATGCATAACTGCCTGGATGTATAGGAAATCACCGACCCATGCCGCTGAAGAACACAATCCAAACCGTTTCTCGAAGCATCACTGTAGATCGTGAATCCTCCGGACACAGATGGTGTAACACCCACTTTTCTAAAATAAGGGTAATTTTGAGATTTTGTATTTTAAATTATTAAAATATTAGATTTTAGTCATGATATGATTTTGGTGATTTTTAGTTATTTTAAAACTATTTAAAATGGTGATATATGAATTTGGTATTTTAATAGTGTAACCTTAGTCATGCATGACCTAGAAGACTAATCACGATCATGGAGACCTAATCATGTGTTTAGAATCTCATATTTTTACTTTTTAGCCTAAGCGTATTTTGGTCATTTTGACACTTTTGTGAAATTGTAAATTATATGAATTAAATATGTGCTAGTTAATTATTTGAGACTTGACCTAGAAGTTTAGCCTAATCTAGATCTTAGTCATGACCCTAGAGACTAAGTTAGAGGGTTTCGACTAAGTAATCAAATTAGATTAATATCTAGATATTTTGTTAGTGGGATATTTTAGGCTAAATGTTAAGAAAGGTTACTTTAGTTGTGAGCCTTTAGATTGGCTTGATTTTGTTGGAGAAGCCTTGACCACTCATCCTAAACCCTAAGCCTAACCTAATGGCAGCCATCAAACACCCCCCTCTATAAATACAACACATTAACCCTTTAGCATCATTTTAAATCATTTTAATTGCCTTTTTTTGTGTTCTTCCCCAATTCCTCCCCAAATACCCAAATCAACTCCAAATTGAGCCTAGTCTTTTGTATTGGACTCCCCTACAGTAGAGGACACCATTAGTGGGTAGCTAGCAAGGATTCGGAGGCTCGGGATCGTCGCAAGTTGAAGAGGAGCCCTCATTCAAATAGCTCTAAATTAAGGTTTCACTATCAATAGGTAAAACCCATCAAACCTATTCAAATTCTAGTTTTCTTTCTATGGATGCATACATTTAGGGTTCCCCTAGGTGTAGCCTAAGTTTGGTAGGAATTCGTGTCCATTACGTTTTCGTATCGGACACATATCGGTGTGTAGGAATAGGTGTTCGATGAAATACTTGTTAGAAATAAATATTGCTAATTTCAAATTGTATTTGAACACATTTGTAGGCCTTTAGGTGTTAATTAATTTTAGTAAAGACTGAGTCGACTTTTGTGTCGTATTTGTGTCCAAAACGGACACGAACTCACTGTACGACACCTCCGTACACATGCCCTGCTACCCCACCCTAAAATCTCTCTGTCTAGGACACGTAGACACGTGCAATTTGACACAGAGGTGGGGGCCATCACTGACAGACCCCCCTTCAAGTTTTACGACACGTCGTGTCGTGTCGGACACAAAAATACGATCGTACCGACTTTACACTGTATTGTGCATACGAGAAATCAGCACTGACACGCACTTCGTGTCGTGTCCTATCACCACGAGGAC
Source organism: Iris pallida (assembly GCA_029216955.1). Lineage (NCBI taxonomy): Eukaryota > Viridiplantae > Streptophyta > Magnoliopsida > Asparagales > Iridaceae > Iris > Iris pallida. The sequence continues at coordinate 6,477,776 of JANAVB010031419.1, forward strand.
ATGATTCAGGGTGATGGGTGTGTAGCCCTATACTCCCTTTATGTGCGTACACGAACCTATGGGTGTTCCTGCCCTGTGTTGTGCGTAATCGTGCACGACACAGCTGCACGAGACAGTCTTCACTGACTATTTTGAACTGTGTTCGAACCTTGTTTGGACACCTCGTGTCCCCTTGTTTGGATATGAGGATACCCTCCTAACACGTGTATATGTGTGTGACACTTCTTCACACTTGATTTATGTTTTATGAGGAGTTTGAATCGAAAATCGAAATGTGAACTTCATGTTCACTGATACATTAAACTGAGTTAATTAGTTTGGGGTAAAATTCAAGTTTACTGATACTTTAACATTGAGTTTGATTTTGTATATTGGGATGTTGATACTGTGGTACACTGATGTAGTTGAGATTAGATTTTGTAATGTCTTAATAAATGGGTTGTGGTATATATAACTGTTTTCTCGAATTTAAATTCACTGTCGATGTTAAAACTGAGAAAATTACATGTTACTGATACTTCAACATGAGAGTTGGGTTTTCCTTGAAAACTGATTTTGGATTTGGGTTTTTAAGATTGTATATATGTAGGTAAATGATACATGAAAATGATATTGTGCGATTACATGAAAACCTGAGAATCATTCCAAGTCAACTAAGATTTTTTCCCAAATGGTATATCCTGAGATTTGTTTCCTACATATAAAACTGAGATGTCAAAACAGTGGACTGAAATTGATTTTGGAATATAGGTTAAAACTGAATTTGAGTTTTGTTGATACTTGTAACTGAGATTTGGAATGTATGTTAGAAACTGAAATTGAAATGATAACTGGGTTAGTTTAGAACCTATGGGTTTTTATTGGGAAATTATTTCGAAGTAAAATACTGAAATATAGGGTACATTATGATACAGTGATATGAACTGGGGATAATAGGTTTAAGTACACTATTTTTTTGAATTTTTCACAGTTTGGTATTTGGGATTCAATCCTGATATTGATATATATATGAATGCAAGTTGAATTTCCAGGTTTCTAGTTATATAGGGATTGGGTATCGATAAATTGTAATTAAGTTTGATTTGGTCAAGTAATTAATAAAAAAACTGAAATGAACCCACAAGCTCTCACATACACACACACACACCCTCCTACTACTGTCTACACATCAACACACACACCCCCTCTCACCACATACACACACATGTATTTACCCCCTTAACCCTCTCTCTATCTCTCTATGTTTATTTTTTTTCTCTCTCTAAATTGTAATTAAGTTTGATTTGGTCGAGTAATTAATAAAAAATGAAATGAACCCACAAGCTCTCACATACACACACACACCCTCTTACTACTGTCTACACATCAACACACACACCCCCTCTCACCACATACACACACATGTATTTACCCCCTTAACCCTCTCTCTATCTCTCTATGTATATATGTATGAAGATATGCATGTATGTATGCATATATGAATATATGTATATATGTATGCATATGTATAAAGCATGTAGGTAATGCATAGATGCATGAATGAAATGAATGGATGTAATATGTTAATATAAATGCAAGTATCAAATATGCATGAATATATGCAATACAATATAGTAATGTATATATGTGTAGATATGGTAGCTACAAAGATTTTTTAATATAAAATCCTTGATTGTATATATGATATTGATATAAGATTTTGGCATGGGCTTGGTATAGGCTAGGCTTGCCCTAGTTAGGCTAGAGTTGACCAAAGGTCAACATTAAGTCAGTTTGACCAATTGACCTAGGTTGACTAGTTGACGAAGATTGACTAAGTTGACCATTGACCCTTGCTAGCCTAAGTTTGACCAGTTGACCAAGATAGCTTGTTGTTGACCTAGTTTGACTAGATGTTGACTTGGTTTGACCCAGAGTTGACCAAGAGTTGACTTTGACCTAGATTGACCTAGAAAACATGTAGATACATTGTACACTTCAATTTTAACCCCCTTGTATACATCATGACTTGTGTTGCTCTAAATAGGACTCAGATACCTCGTTTCGGACGGTATATTCATACAGAGATTCAGATCGCAGGCGAGTACATTCTCTGATTGTTTCATACTTGTCACGACTTATATTCTTGCTCTAGATTACTTTACTTGATGCCGACACTTGTTATCACGGATTGGTACTCTATGGATCTTTTCTTGGAATGTTATCCCCCTTAGCGGGCGCATCGGATACTTCATGTCGTGTGTTTCATGTACATCATGTATACCTTGCTCTTGCGTTATTCATGTACACTCATGTTCTCTCATGTTCTTTCATGTACGCTCATGTACTTTCATGTGCTCTCGTGTACGTTCATGTTTCCTTATGTGTTTCGTATGTAACCAAAACATCATGTTCGTAACATAACTTGACTGGACCCTTGTGTATTGATTGTGGATAGGGGTGAGTATAAATGGTCATGTGATTTACCCATCATGTTCACTCTGTTACTTTTCGTGTGCAACACAGCCTTCTTGGCTGATGTTCCTCATGTTCACTCATGTACATCATGTTCAACCTAAGCCAATTACATGCCATCTCGTACTCTAAATCACTAGTCACTTACAGTTCTTACTTATCATGTATATATTTCCAGTTATAAAATATCTCTCCTATTTTTATGTACATCTTCTTACAGCGTTTCATGTATCTTACTATATTACTTACTTTATATTTCCTGCCATGATATGAACTGTATGAGATGTACTGTGCTCGCTCCCGTCCTGACTAGACCTGTTGAAAATATTACAAATGAAACCGAGAACTTCTGTCCAACCGACTATGGAGCCTATCTAGACGATACCTGTGAGTTGGACCCACAGGAGGATCCAGCTCTAGCTGAGGACGTCGTCCATACTGCTTAGACTAGATTAGCTAGGCTTTATCTTATTTCTTATGTCATTTGTATTGACTTCAGAGTTGTATTATTTTCTGGATGTTGTGATGTTGTGTCGTTAGATACTTAGACTTTCCTTCTGTTTGTATCTTCCTTTGAGATTTTCATATCTATGATATCGTGCTATTTCTGTCTTAGTTGTGATTGAGACTGTATTCTGTATTGTCACCTCTACTCGGAGTGTATATACTGTACAGGTACCTTTTGTTGTTAGATGTTGTGACCTAGGACAGCATTCTACTACCGATACTGTGGCGTAGGCTGGACGTACCCACTTCTCGTGCCCTTACTCTAGGGTGTGGGTCGTGACAGATGGCAACGTCAGAATAGGAGCCGATGTCAACCTCTTCTTCAGCTTCTCGAAGGTGGCCTGACACTTTTCGGTCCAAACTAACTCCTCGTCCTTCCTGGTGAGTCGGGTCATCGGCTCGGCAATCCTTGAAAAGTCCTGTACAAACTTCTTGTAATAGCCTGCCAGACCCAGAAAACTTTGAATCTCTACAACTGAGATCGGCGTAGACCAGGATTCCACTGCAGCAATCTTCTTCGAATCCACTGAAATCCTATCACCAGATACGATGTGGCCCAAAAACTCAACTCTGTCCAAGAAGAATTTGCACTTCGACAGCTTTCCATACAGCTGCTCCCTCCTGAGAGTATCCAATACAATCTTGAGGTGCTCTTCGTACTCCTTTAGCATCTTCGAATAAATAAGAATGTTATTAATGAAGACCACCACAAACTTATCAAGGTACTAAGGAAATACCTTGTTCATCAAGTTCATGAATATCGCCGGGGCATTAGTCAACCCAAACGACATGACAATGAACTCATATTGGCCATATCGAGTCCAAAAAGTAGTCATCAGAATGTCTTCCTTCCTCACCTTCAGCTGATGATACCCAGACCTCAAGTATATCTTCGAAAATACCTTCACGCCGCTCAACTGATCAAACAAATCATCTATCCTCAGCAACGGGTATTTGTTCTTGATAGTAAGGTTGTTCAATGCCCTGTAGCCAATGCACATACGCACTGATCCGTCCTTCTTTGATATGAACTATACCGGAGCACCCTAAGGTGAAGAACTATACCTTATGAATCCCTTGTCCTGCAACTTATCCACTTGCTTCTTCAGCTCCGCCAACTCGCTGTTGTTTACTCTATATACATGCTGTGAGATGGGATCTATGCCTGTCACCAAGTCTATAGAAAACTCAATGTCCCTGTTTGACGGTAACCCCGGCAACTCCTCTGGAAAGACATCTATGAACTCTGCAATCAAAGGATGAGGTAGCTCCTTCTCTTCAACCATAGGTCCACAAATAGTACTATAACTCTGCTCCACTGCTCCTCGAGCAAACTTAAATACTGCCTCTCCTGGAGGACTGAACACAACCCTACCTCTTCTACAATATATACTAGCAAAATGCCTACTCAACCAATCCATCTCGAGTATAATATTGTAGCACGGTAATGGCATTACGAACAAGCATACACTCAATTCTAGGCCTCCTAATAAAATACTCTGCCCCTTGCAAACATCACCGACTAGGATAATACCTCCTCCGGTCATGATCTTGCAAGTCCTACCCAAAGATTCAGTAGGTATACTATGCTTGAGAGCAAAAGAAATTGATATAAAGCTATGAGATGCACCACTATCAAACAAAGCTGAAGCTAGAAAGGAATCAGAAGAACAGAACCTGCTATAGCATCGCCGATGGGTTCGGCCTCCTCAACTGCCAGCACAAATGCTCTGCCATGAGCACCCCTCTGCTGGTGCTAAAAAAATACTGCTGCTGCATCGGAAGTGGTAGACCTCTCGGCTGTGCTACAGGTAGCCTCGCTGGTGCTCCCGGAGTTGCACCTGCTCCCTAGGCTGCCCAACGATGGTTCGTAGGACACTTCCTCAACTGATGGCCTACGACACCACAATAGAGGCATACCCCAGCCTCTTCCCGTAGACCTCCCAAATGTGCCCAGGCTTCTTGCAGTAGTGGCACAGAGTGGCATGCTAAGCTGGCCTCTGCTGTTGATGCGGCGCCTGCTGAACGGGCGCCCTGGCTGGGGTCTGATGCTGCGGTGCCAAAAATGAAAAATGCTGAAGCTGAGGATGCTTGGAAGCTTCCGTACTGCTAGTAGTCCCCGAAAAGAAATTGTGGTCCCTCTTAGGGTTCAGGCCCAATTCTTACTCTACCTTGCCTGCCTTCGCAAGGATCTCAGCATACATCGAATAAAAGGAGGGGATAAGAATCCTCACATCCCAAGTCAACCCCTATCTGAAAGGGCTCGCCCTGATCTCAGGGTCCCGTACCATGTACTCTATATATCTGCTCAGCTTGCCGAACTCTACAACGTACTCTACGGACATGCCTCCCTGCTGGAGGTTCTAAAACTGCCTGGCAAGATCTATCTTGTCCGTGGAGGAGAAAAACTTCTTCTGAAATAAGCCCTTTAACTCCGTCCAGGTGTTGTCTTCTCCTGCAAGAGCCAGCTCCTTCCTGAACCAAGTACGGGCGATATATAACAGCTGTAGTCCAACCGCCTCGACCTTCAGGTCATCTGCGAGATGGGAAGCCCTCATAAGATGCTCTATATCATCTGTATAGACAACTCCCTCAGTTCTATTAAAGTCCCGAGGCCCCAACTTTTTGAAGTCTTGGATATTGCCCAGCCTCGGCTGCGTTCCCTGTGCTGGAGCTCCTCGCTCCATGAATGCTAGAACGAGCTGGTAGGCATCCTCCATACCCTGACGCATCGCGTCCATCTACCTCTGCTGAGCCTCAGCCTGGGCTCGTAGGGCCTCCAGCATCTGTCGAAAGTAGGAAAATATCTACCCTATATTGGTAGGTAGTGGAGACGGAGGAGGCAGATCCTCAACTACAGACGGAGTTATCCTCTGTGTAGGAGGAGGAAGAACACCTACAACAGCCACTACCATATTTTTTGGTACTGTGGTAGGAGCATCCGCAGTGACCTTAGGAACGATCCTCGTAACTGGCGGAGGAGCGCCCCCGAATGCTGCTGCAGATACCCTGACTGAAGTAGATACGACTGGATTAAGTTCGCGGGATGTAGCAGACCTTTCAGTATCTGCGGGTCCCGACTGCTGGGATCTAGTCTTCACCATCTTGAAGATCGATCGAAAGAAAGAAGTCAATATGGCACAAGATAGATTATATCAAAGGAGGACATTTAGAGTGCAAGAATCAATATCAGAAAGGACAGTTATATAGGACAATAAATTGGAAGTTTTTTCTATTTGTGATTGAGTATCCTTAGCCTATAGCTATAACACCCAGTTTTTCAGATGAGGGTAATTTTGAAATTTTGTAATTATAATTATTATTTATTTATATTTAATTCATATTATGATTCTTGGTGATTTTTAATCTTTTTAAACTATTTTAAATCATGACTTGTGATTAGGGTATTTCATTTATCATTTCTAGTTTGAGGATATTTTTATCATTTTTGGGGTTATTGAATTTATTATAATTTATTTGAATTTATGGGAATTTTTAGGATTTATTTTGGAATTATTTGAATGTTGGTTGACTAGGTTGACTTTGACTAGCAATGACCTTGGTAGACTAACCTAGGAGCTAATCCTAGTTAAGTTTGGACTTGGTTAGGTCATGCAACCCTAGTTAGACTAGAGTTGACCTATGGTTTAGCTATTTGACTCAATTTAGGATATTAAGTCATAAGCTATGACTTATGGTTGAACCATTAATCAATAACTTGTCACATAGGAGCCCAAAGTCAAACCACTAGCTAACCCTAACCCTAATCTCTAGTGGCCGGCCACCACACCCACATAGGAATTCCCACCCTATAAATATCCTCTTCCATTAGGGCTAGCCTCTTTAGGAAAGTCCCATTTAGAAAGAGAGGTATGTACAACTTCTTTAATTCATAGAAATTCCAAATAAATTCTTTTTTAATCCAAACAAATTGCAATAGGTTCTAATTAGTGTTTTCTTGTTGTTGGAATTTGTTAATCTCAGTTTCATAGCAATTTGAAGGAGTTGGGTGGCTTTTGGGGATCCACATTGAAGGAGCATTTGTGTTGAAGAACACACAGGTATTTTCCCATCCACCCATTAAAATTAGGTTTTAATTACATAAATACCTAGCCCTAGGTGTCCTGGTCCTATAGGAATAGGGTTTGTGAATTTTCATGTCCTGTACGTGTCCGTATCGGACACGTATCAGTGATGTGTGCAAGTGTTTGATGAAATTCCCCAATGGGCATTTCGATTTGTTTTCGTGAAAGTTTTTGAATGGAAAATGTCGTTTTGATGTGGCTTTCATGATCCCAAGTGTCTGAGTCGATTTTTAGGTCGTATCGTATCGTTTTGACACATGTGTACACGCGGTTGGACACGCACGTGCGGCCTGTACGTTTTCTCTGCTACTCGGGCCCCCTGTAGGACACGACACGGGTTCATTTGATACAAAATTTGGTGGACACGAGGGAGCATGCACTGACATTATGCCTCCAAAGTTTTGTTGGATCTTGTGTAGTGGTTAGGGAGAAATTCGACGTGCACTGGAATTGCACTGTCTGCGCACAGTTTAATTTAGGCCACTGATACGGCTTTAAATGTTGGACACGGTGACACGTGGACCTAATTCAGGGACACAAAAACCTAGGTGGATACTAGGCGAACCACCCTACACGAGGACACGACCCCATTCGTGTCGTGTCGGGTGCACGACACGCGTGCACCTGTGCACGAGACAGTGCACTGCACTGTGTCTGTGTGTACTGTTTTGTGTTTGTTTGTTTGTGGACACGTCGTGTCACATTATGGTAGACACGGGACACTCTCTGGGACACAAACACAATATTGTTAATCATTACCAACCATTTATTGTATATTTTAACATGTTTTTACATTAATTTCCAAATTCCCTAAATTTCCTGATACATGCCATATTCTCAGTTTTTTCCAATTTTTTATTTTGATTTTTTGCATTCATTTGGATTAGTTAAATGCTGTAAATTACATGTTTAGATCCCTAATATGGTTCTCCTATAAGTTATCTACATGTATGCTAAATTTGGGAGGATTTTGGTTATGTTTTGATTTCAAAATTAGGATTTAAAGTATTGGACTGTTTTTCAAAAGTTTGAAATTAAAACCTGTGAATTTCCTGAATCTGAAATCCTTTTCTTTTAACTAAGGTTATTTTGACATAAACCTGAGATGGTGTAGGAATAAATGAATTGATTTCCTGAGATTGTTATGGACGAACTGAATTGGGCTCCTTCTTAAGTAATTCTGAAACTGTTATGGGGTTTCCCCTACTATTTTCTGAAGACTGAAACTGAGATGGGGTTCTCTAAATTTCAGGAACTAAACCTATGCTATGTTTCCTCTTACACACATATGTGGACAGTTCCCCTCACTCACTCTTTCACACACTCACTCTCTATCTTCCATCTTCCTAATGTATATATATATATATATATATATATATATATATATATATATATATATATATATATATATATATATGTGTGTGTGTGTGTGTGTGTGTGTGTTGTATGCCTAATGTATATTTATGCATGAATATATAATGTATATATATGTAATGTATATATAGGTGAAATGTGTATCTAATGTATAGGTTATACCATGTATATATATTTAAGTATCATATAATATGTGTATGTGTGTGTAATATATATATGTATTATATATATGTGTTAAGTATTAGATTATATAAATATATCAAGAGTGTATCATGTTTAGATATAGATATGGTCATGTGTTTATGTGATATATGATTGGTTTAGGCATAGTATTAGCCTATGGCCTATATGTGTGTCTGCTTGACTAGTGAGTCTAGATTAGACTTGTTTAGCCTTGTTTAGACTAATATGGACTAGTTAGACCTAGAATGACTTGTTTGACCTAGTTTGACCATAGTTGACTTAGGTTTGACTTCTAGGGTTGACCAGAGTTAACCAAGAGTTGACTTTGGCCTAGATTGACCTAGATTCATGTAGAATGCATTGTAGTGCTTCATTTTACCATTCTGGACTTGTTGTGACTTGTGCTGTTCTAAATAGGAGCCAGACACCACTCCTTGGACAGTACTTTCATCTTGGACACTCAGATACCAGGCGAGTACATTCTCTGATCATTTCATATCCTGTTTAGAATTATTTTCCTGCTTTAAATTACTTTACTTGATACTGTCACGTTGGTCACACGGATTAGTACTATATGGATCCTTTCTTGAGATGTTATCCCCTCAGGAGCATCTGATACCATATGTTCTGTGCGTTTCACTTACATGGTGTATCACTATGCTTCACGGTTCATTGATCACTTGTGACATGTACTCTCATGATCACAGAGTCTTTTTTGAATCACCCATTCATAGGCATTCCCAGATCACCCATTTATGGGCATTTCCAGATCACCCATTTATGGGCCCTCCATGTATCACCCCTTGTAGGCCTTTGCATGAAATCATAACATAACCTGGATGGATCCTTGTGTATTGATTGGGAGTACGGGGGAGTATAAATAGTCATGTAAACAATTCCAAAGTAGAATAGCCATGTACACCTCTTTAGTATAGCCATGTGCAAATCAAGCCGTTCACATGTCGACTTTGTACTCTAAATCACTAGTCACTGGTAGCTCTCTACTTATAGTAGATATTTTTATTACAGTTCTCTCTCTGTTTACACTCTGTACATTCTTTCAGTTCATGTATCTTATTTTACTGCATGATTATATTTACTAACCTGCTATGATCTGTTGAGATGTATTGTGCTCGCTCCCGTCCTGACTGAACCTGTTGAAAATTTTACAGAGGATGATAAGGAACCCTGCACCCCCTTACTATGGAGCTTGCCTAGATGACACTCGCGACCTGGACCCCTGGGGAGGTTCAGGCAGCTGCTGAGGACGATACCTTGCTTAGTATAGATAGCTTAGACTGTTTTTCCTTTTTATGTTTAGTTGTTGTCCTTGATTTCAGAGTTGTATATTTTAGAGATGCTGAGACTGGTAGTTGTTGAGACTTATGTTATTTCATTCTGTTGTACCTCAGTTTAGGATTTCTTTATCTTTTCCATCGTGCTATATTCTACCTTTAGATGTGATTGAGACTGTATTCGGCTATGTCACCTCCATTCGCAGTGTATATACTGTACATGTACCTTATTTGTAGTTATAGTTCATGATCTAGAACAACGTTCTACCGCCGATACTACGGCGTAGGCTGGGCGCTATTACGTACTCGTACCCTCACGGTGGGTGCGGGTCGTGACACGTTTTTAGTGGTGGCCCATGCAGGTCGAATTTGTGTAGTGGTATTCGAACTAGAGTACCACTACAGCCTGTAGTAGGATTAGGATTATTTTTGAGGTACTCAATTACATTAGAAAAAACTCTTAACTGGATTCCTGCCATCAAAATTCCTGTTGAAGATTGCTTCCTTGAATAACTGTCCTCCCTTGAATTATCATTTCTATCTCAGTATTGATTCCTTGTTTGATCTATCTCCAGGATGGTGATCGGGGTACGTTCGCATCGCTCTAGCCCAGCAGACGCTGGTGAGAGGCCTACCACTCCTCGCCCGATTGTGGACGCTGGGACCACAACACCCCCTATTTCTGCTCATATAGGAGCTTCTGCAGCTTTTGGGAGTGCACCTCCACCTGTCCGGAGGTCTTCCTCCGTCATTCCAGATATGACTCAGCAGCAGTTACCTTCAGGGACAGTAGATGCAGCTCAGATGTTTGCCCTTTTCCACCGATTCTTGGAGTCTCAGCAGCAGATACAGCAGAGCCAGTCTGCTGATATCCGACAGAGCATACAAGATACTCACCAGTTGGTCAGGACGACAGTGGAGCTGGTGGCTGCTCAGCCACAGGGAGGCCAGATGCAGCCGTATCAGCCAAGGACTCCAGACATCCAATCCTTTAAGAAGATGGGACCCCGAGACTTCAAGGGTACAGAGGGCATCATATACGCTGACGATTGATAGGGCACATCGAGGAGATATTCCGATTGGCATAGATACCAGCAGGATTACATATCGAGGCAGCCGCCAGTCAGATGCAGGACTTGGCCCGTACCTGGTACTAGACGGACCCGAGGGTTGGTACAGCCGGTCAGACTTAGACAGCTTTCAAGAAACTATTCAAGAAGAAATTCTTTCCCGATACCGCACTCCGTACTTTGGAGGCGCAGTTCCAGAGTTTGGTTCAAGGGAACCAAACCGTTGAGGAGTACGCTGGAGAGTTCAGCCGTTTGAGCAGATTCATCGAGGATCTTACCGAGGTCGGGAAGGCGAGAAGGTTCCGCTGGGGTTTGATCAAGGAGATCAAGTCATATACCAAGAGCGGCCGCGATGCCACTTTCGAACAGATTCTGGTAGGAGCCATGACAGCGGAGGACGATCTTGGGCTGAAGGAGAAGATGATGCGAGACACTCAGGAAGCTAGTGGCAGTGCGGGCCCGGCCAAGAGGCCCCACCTGCAGATTCAGCAGCAGTATCCACAACAGATGCTACCTCTACAGTTTCAGTAGCAGTATCCGCAGCAGATGCTATCTCTACAGTTTCAGCAGCAGTATCCGCAGCAAAAACTACCTCTACAGTTTCAGCAGCAGTACCAGCAGCTGAGGGTCTACCTTCAACAGTGGCAGTTTCAGGACCGTGTACCCTTTCAGCCGGTGCAGCAGCCACAGAGGTAGCAGCAGACCCCGGGACAGCAGCTTGTTATCATTTGCCCTTTTTGCAAGAGACCACGGCACGATTGGGGCAAATGTCGAAAGAGGCTAGACAGATGTTTGCTTTGTGGAGGATCCGATCATCGTCTGAGAGAGTGTCCCGAGTCATCGGGACAGACGGTTCAGGAAGCAGGAGCTAGGGCTCCGGTAGGCCAGCAGAGGGGATTACCTTTACCGACTCAGCAGCAGAGGTACATGCAGCATCAGCAGCAGGCCATGGGAGGCCAGCAGGAGCGAGCTTTCGCCAGGACAGTCGAGGATGCTCAGGCAGTTGGAGATCTAGTTGCATGTTCCATTCTTTTGATTTCATTTCCGTAATTGCCTCTTATAGCTGTCTTGAAATTCGATTCCCTCTGTTCCTTGTTGATTTATCAATTTTGTCCTGTTGTTCTTATGTTATGTTTGATTTTCTTCTGAGATGAATCATATGGGCTAGGTCATCCAGTTATGGAATCCAGAATCTTCGATAGTCGTGTTAGCTGGCATAGTGAGGACGTATAGTCAGATTTAGGACGTATTTTTCGTGCGTAGGAATTTAAGGTTTTTGCTGCCAAGCATGCGGCAATGCGAAAATTTTAAATACTATGATTCTAGAAATATGTGCCTTGGTCAAGGACTCTGTGATTATCGTAGCCTTGCTCACTAACATGACAAAGACTCCGAGTAACATGATTTTGGACAGACGCATATGATTATCAGATTTTATCTAGAGAAGGTTTCAACATATCATCTCTATCATAACCTTCTGTTGTTTTTAAAATTGTATTTCATCAATAACTTAGGAGTAGGGATACTTAGCTTTGTAGAGCTTATTCATATGTGGTTCTTTCATAGTATAATGATATGGTGACTTGTAGAGTGCCTGTACCCTGGGGATGATAGTTAGCATTGGTATTAGAATAGTAACCCAGTGTAGGTTATTTTTTTGTTATTATAATACCAACCAGTTTACATATAGGATGTTAGTATGCCTTACAGCCTTGATGATTGTTATTATTTTCCTTTACTTTTTTCCAGTGAGACACCCATGACCAGAGCCTGCCCTTGAGTATAGTTGTAGTTTCACCTAAGACCGAGAGGTCTATTTATATAGATAGGTTGCAGAAGATATTGGCATATGGGATATGGGTTGGTTGGTACCTATAGGTCAGTGTTGTATAAGATTATTGACAAGTTATTTAGCCTATATTTGGCTCAGTTTTCTGTTTTAGTTAATTTCTCTTGTGTGGAGTTCAGTCATGGTTGATCAACCTTTATAGGCAGTGTGCAGACCCTTCACTAGATACCCTGTTCCCTTGGTTCAGACTTGTACAAGTTGTTCACTGCACTCAACTTTCATTACCTGCCATGTTGCATCATAGGTTTCACTGGACCATAGTTCAAACCCCAATTATTGACTCACCAATATAACCATCAACCCCTTACCATATTCTGTATATCTGGAGAGTCAGCATCATGCATATTAGAGGTCTGCACTCGTCCTCACTCCTGTGCATGGTGGCATACTTCATCACTTAGCATATTACTTATTGATTGCGTTGTAATACCCTTCATTTTAGCCTGCAGTACCTGCCCTATAGTGGAGTTTAAACTTTTCTTGGGCATGATTGTTCAGTCCACTTGGACAGTTGTATACATTAGGATATCATGTGGGTTGTTAATAAGAGTTCTCCCTTGATCTTTATTTTGTCCCCTTTCATTCTTAGAAACGTACCTGGTTAGCCCATCTGTCCAGATACATGTCCAACCCATTCCTTCATTGTTGGTTCAGTCTTCTAAGCCTCTACCTGAGCATTAGTTCATTTTCCATGTGTAGGTTTCCCTTCACTTTGACTTTACAAGTGGACCCAAACGTTCTGTCCTTTAGCTTATAATTTTAGTCTCCTTAGCATCATACCCTTTTGCCTACCCTGATGATTCAGACCATTCATCCTTAGGCTAGTTCTAAGCATTTGTTTCAGTCCCCTATAAGTTAAGTCTGCCTTAACCCTTGGTTGATCAGTCATGTATATATATATAGATGATGTACTTAGGACATATGTGATGGGTTGTTGTTCTTGAGCATATATATATATGTAGTATTTGGGATTGGTGTGCTTAGCTTGTAGGTACTTAGTTATGGGTGACTTGATAGGATTGGAAAGTTAGAGCTAGCCTATTATAGAGTTCTCTTTTGCTAAATTCTAGTTGCCAACACTTAGGTAGCTAGCGGAGGTAAAATCCTAAGAATTTGACCAACTGACGACCAAGCACTAGGATGTTGAAAAATTGACTAGTGATTGACCCTTGGCTATGTTTGACCTAGAAGGGGGTGCGATCACCTTAATTTCGAGGACAAAATTTTTATAAGGTGGGTAGGATTGTAACACTCAGTTTTCCAGATGAAGGTAATTTTGAAATTTTGTAATTATAATTATTATTTATTTATATTTAATTCATATTATGATTCTTGGTGATTTTTAATCTTTTAAAACTATTTTAAATCATGACCTGTGATTAGGGTATTTCATTTATCATTTCTAGTTTGAGGGTATTTTTGGCATTTTTGGGGTTATTTGAATTTATTATAATTTATTTGAATTTATGGGATTTTTTTGGATTTATTTTGGAATTATTTGAATGATGGTTGACTAGGTTGACTTTGACTAGTAATGACCTTGGTAGACTAACCTAGCAGCTAACCCTAGTTGAGTTTGGACTTGGTTAGGTCATGCAACCCTAGTTAGACTAGAGTTGACCTATGGTTTAGCTATTTGACTCAAGTTAGGATATTAAGTCATAAGCCATGACTAGTGGTTGAACCATTAATCAATAACTTGTCACATAGGAGCCCAAAGCCAAACCACTAGCTAACCCTAACCCTAATCTCTAGTGGCCGACCACCACACCCACATAGGGATTCCCACCCTATAAATATCCTCTTCCATTAGGGCTAGCCTCTTTAGGAAAGTCCCATTTAGAAAGAGAGGTATGTACAACTTCTTTAATTCATAGAAATTTCAAATAAATTCCTTTTTAATCCAAACAAATTGCAGTAGGTTCTAATTAGTGTTTTCTTGCTGTTGGAATTTGTTAATCTCAGTTTCATAGCAATTTGAAGGAGTTGGGTGGCTTTTGGGGATCCACATTGAAGGAGCTTTTGTGTTGAAGAACACACATAGGTATTTTCCTATCCACCCATTAAAATTAGATTTTAATTGCATAAATATCTAGCCCTAGGTGTCCTGGTCCTGTAGGAATAGGGTTTGTGAATTTTCGTGTCCTGTACGTGTCCGTATCGGACACGTATCAGTGATGTGTGCAAGTGTTTGATGAAATACCCCAATGGGCATTTCGATTTATTTTCGTGAAAGTTTTTGAATGGAAAATGCCGTTTTGATGTGGCTTTCATGATCCCAAGTGTCTGAGTCGATTTCGAGGTCGTGTCGTGTCATTTTGATACATGTGCACACGCGGTTGGACACGCACGTGCGGCCTGTGCGTTTCCCCTGCTACGCGGGCCCCCTGTAGGACACGACACGGGTTCATTTGATACGAAATTTGGTGGACACGAGGGGGAATGCACAGACATCATGCCCCCAAAGTTTTGTTGGATCTTGTGTAGTGGTTAGGAAGTAATCCGTCGTGCACTGGAATTGCACTGTCTGCGCACAGTTTAATTTTGGCCACTGATACGGCTTTAAATGTTGGACACGGCGACACGTGGACCTAATTCAGGGACACACAAACCTAGGTGGACACTAGGCAAACCACCCTGCACGTGGACACGACCCCATTCGTGTCGTGTCGGGTGCACGACACGCGTGCACCTGTGCACGAGACAGTGCACTGCACAGTGTCTATGTGTACTGTTTTGTGTTTGTTTGTTTGTGGACACGTCGTGTTGCATTGTGGTGGACACGGGACACTCTCTAGGACACAAACACAATATTGTTAATCATTACCAACCATTTATTGTATATTTTAACATGTTTTTAATCATCAATTTCCAAATTCCCTAAATTTCCTGATACATGCCATATTCTCAGTTTTTTCCAGTTTTTCATTTTGATTTTTTGCATTCATTTGGATTAGTTAAATGCTGTAAATTATATGTTTAGATCCCTAATATAGTTCTCCTATAAGTTATCTACATGTATGCTAAATTTGGGAGGATTTTGGTTATGTTTTGATTTCGAAATTAGGATTTAAAGTATTGGACTATTTTTCAAAAGTTTGAAATTGAAACCTGTGAATTTTCTGAATCTGAAGTCCTTTTCTTTTAACTAAGGTTATTTTGATATAAACCTGAGATGGTGTAGGAATAAATGAATTGATTTTCTGAGATTGTTACGGTTGAACTGAATTGGGCTCCTTCCTATGTAATTCTGAAACTGTTATGGGGTTTCCCCTACTATTTTCTGAAGACTGAAACTGAGATGGGGTTCTCTAAATTTCAGGAACTAAACCTATGCTATTTTTCCTCTTACACACATATGTGGACAGTCCCCCTCACTCACTCTTTCACACACTCACTCTCTATCTTCCATCTTCCTAATGTATATATATATATATATATATATATATATATATATATATATATATATATATATATATATATATATTTTATATATAATATGATGTATGCCTAAAGTATATTATTGCATGAATATATAATGTATATATATGTAATGTATATATAGGTGAAATGTGTATCTAATGTATAGGTTATACCATGTATATATATATTTAAGTATCATATAATATGTGTATGTGTGTGTACTATATATATGTATTATATATATATGTGTTAAGTATTAGATTATATAAATATATCAAGAGTGTATCATGTTTAGATATAGATATGGTCATGTGTTTATGTGATATCTGATTGGTTTAGGCATAGTATTAGCCTATGGCCTATATGTGTGTCTGCTTGACTAGTGAGTCTAGATTAGACTTATTTAGCCTTGTTTAGACTAATATGGACTAGTTAGACCTGAAATGACTTGTTTAACCTAGTTTGACCATAGTTGACTTAGGTTTGACTTTTAGGGTTGACCAGAGTTGACCAAGAGTTGACTTTGGCCTAGATTGACCTAGATTCATGTAGAATGCATTGTAGTGCTTCATTTTACCATTCTGGACTTGTTGAGACTTGTGCTGTTCTAAATAGGAGCCAGACACCACTCTTCGAATAGTACTTTCATTTTGGACACTCAGATACCAGGCGAGTACATTCTCTAATTATTTCATATCTTGTTTAGAATTATTTTCCTGCTTTAAATTACTTTACTTGATACTGTCACGTAGGTCACACGGATTAGTACTATATGGATCCTTTCTTGTGATGTTATCCCCTCAGGAGCATCGGATACCACATGTTCTGTACGTTTCACTTACATGGTGTATCACTATGCTTCACGGTTCATTGATCACTTGTGACATGTACTCTCATGATCACAGAGTCTTCTTTGAATCACCCATTTATAGGCATTCCCAGATCACCCATTTATGGGCATTTCCAGATCACCCATTTATGGGCCCACCATGTATCACCCCCTGTGGGCCTTTGCATGGAATCATAGCATAACCTGGCTGGATCCTTGTGTATTGATTGGGGGTACGGAAGAGTATAAATAGTCATGTGAACAATTCCATAGTAGAATAGCCATGTACGCCTCTTTAGTATAGCCATGTACAAATCAAGCCGTTCACATGTCGACTTTGTACTCTAAATCACTAGTCACTGGTAGCTCTCTACTTATAGTAGATATTTCTATTACAGTTTTCTCTCTATTTACATTCTGTACTTTCTTTCAGTTCATGTATCTTACTTTACTGCATGATTATATTTTTTAACCTGCTATGATCTGTTGAGATGTATTGTGCTCGCTCCCGTCCTGACTGGACCTGTTAAAAATTTTACAGAGGATGATGAGGAACCCTGCACCCTCTTACTATGGAGCTTGTCTAGATGACACTCGCGACCTGGACCCCTGGGGAGGTTCAGGCAGCTGCTGAGGACGATACCTTGCTTAGTATAGATAGCTTAGACTGTTTTTCCTTTTTATGTTTAGTTGTTTTCCTTGATTTTCGAGTTGTATATTTTAGAGATGTTGAGACTGGTAGTTGTTGTGACTTATGTTATTTCATTCTGCTGTACCTCAGTTGAGGATTTCTCTATCTTTTCCATCGTGCTATATTCTACCTTTAGATGTGATTGAGACTGTATTCGGCTATGTCACCTCCATTCGGAGTGTATATACTGTACATGTCCCTTATATGTAGTTATAGTTCATGACCTAGAATAGTGTTCTACCGCCGACACTGCGGCGTAGGCTGGGCGCTGTTACGTACTCGTACCCTCACGGTGGGTGCGGGTCGTGACGATAGCCGATATCCTAAAGGTCCACTATCTAACAATGCCTAGCCTACGCCGCAGAATCGGCGGTAGAACGCTGTAAAGGTCTACTATATAACAATGATATAATAATCTGTCATTGCAGCTCATCTCCGAACGGAGGATAACAATGATATATATGTAATATCAATCACAAGTCTAACAAGAAGAATGTATGGCATGATAAAAGATAGAGATATAAACTCAGGGTGTAAAGTGTCTAACAAAATCCAGAGAGTGTCACAATAGAGTTATAGAAGTCTGAATAAATATAACAAACATAATGTAATAAGCTGGAGAAGGAGTCCAGTCAAATCCTAGTCTAACTGAGCAACTGCTAATGCCTCCTCAGCTCGAACTAACCCTGCTAGACTAGAGTCTCCTGGTCAATGCCCACTAAGTCATGAGGACCATAGTAGGTAGGACACTCGTCCTCGCCGTCGTCTGAAAAATATATCCAGTCAGGATGGAACGAGCACATCTCCAACAACAGTTCCCAATAAAATGACAAGTGCTATAAAACAGTAAATAGAGAGAATATATAGAGCAATAGCAAGTACATGGAAGTAGCATGGCAAAGGGCAAAATAGTAAACTAGAGCAAGAATAAGAGAAACTAATCATGGCATATACAAGAATCAAGAATCATCTATCTATGTGAGTGAATATTAGCTTTGACATGTGGTCGGCTTGGGAACTTGCACAAGGTCTACTGGCCTGGTTAATCGTACGTGGAGTGTATGATTAACACTCACAAGATCTACAATAAACAAGATGGATATTGACCACTTGTCTAGACTAATATTCTCCATCCCCCGACTGGTAGAGTGGATCCAACCAAGACATGTTACGACGTGGGATTCTACGAGAAGGTAGCAAATTTTCTCGAGAATCGATGTCCATATATTGCACAAGAACTACAACGGGGCTTGCACAAGATACACCAAAAAAAATAAGGAATAACATCTCATGTCCGGATCCATAAATACCAATCCGTGTGACCAATGTGTCAAGAATCATGAATATCTATACTATATACATGAAACATAGTAAATATCAATAGACAATTATCAGAGAATGTACTCGCCTGTAAACTGGTGTGTAGTATCAATGACGTCCGATACGGTGTCTCAAAAACCTAAATAGGGAATAGTGAATCAAAATCATGTTTAGATTTGAGAACAAGTCTACCTAGTCAATTTCTAGGCTATTTGGTCAATTCTAGGTCAATTGTCAAACCTAGTCAACTCTAGGTCAAACTAATCCAATTAGTCATTTTTACGTTGTTTGATCTATATTTTTTTTATAGATTAAATTAGCTTGCCTATGATTCAAAACCCTTGATTTACCTACCTTAGGCAATCCCTCATCTATATCTATTTTTACCACTTACCATATATGGATATCTATACATATATATAGATATAGATAGTAATATATACCACTTCTCAACTAGGCAACTCGACCATTATCTAAAACCAAGCAAAACTAAGTTGTAGACACTACTATACCTATGTATACATAGGTACACAATATGTATATAGGGTACCTCCATCACAATTTATATAATCCATATATATATATATATATATATATATATTTTATATATATATATATATATATATATATATATATATATATATATATATATATATATATATATTAAAAAATATATATATTTTAATATATATATTAAAATATATATATTTATATATATATATATATATATATATATATATATATATATATATATATATATATATATATATATATATATATATATATATATATATATATATATATATATATATATATATATACCTCTAAATCCAATCCTTCAATCCTTTGGTAACTTCTAACACAATACCTCTTTCAGTCTCCATATTATCCCCCAATTCATCTACAACCATTCAACAAGGGCTCGAGTCGTACAACAAATTCTGATGCTGTGCTCGACCCTTCTCTCATTCAAAGTCACACACACACATATATATATATATATATATATATATATACCTCTAAATCCAATCCTTCAATCCTTTGGTAACTTCTAATACAATACCGCTTTCAGTCTCCATATTATCCCCCAATTCATCTACAACCATTCAACAAGGGCTCGAGTCGTACAACAAATTCTGCTGCTGGAGATATATATATATATATATATATATATATATATATATATATATATATATATATATATATATATATATATATATATATATATATATTTTTGCTGGATATATATATACAGCAAAAATATATATATATATATATATATATATATATATATATATATATATATATATATATATATATATATATATATATACCTCTAAATCCAATCCTTCAATCCTTTGGTAACTTCTAACACAATACCTCTTTCAGTCTCCATATTATCCCCCAATTCATCTACAACCATTCAACAAGGGCTCGAGTCGTACAACAAATTCTGCTGCTGTGCTCGACCCTTCTCTCATTCAAAGTCATACATACATATATATATATATATATATATATATATATATATATATATATATATATAATATATATATATATACCTCTAAATCCAATCCTTCAATCCTTTGGTAACTTCTAACACAATACCTCTTTCAGTCTCCATATTATCCCCCAATTCATCTACAACCATTCAACAAGGGCTCGAGTCCTACAACAAATTTTGCTGCTGTGCTCGATCCTTCTCTCATTCAAAGTCAGTTTGCATACCCCTAAACCCCATCTTAACCTCTGATACTGCCACAACATACACCCTCTCATCTCTAATAATAGTCCAAAAAGAGAGACTCTCCTATACACATTCCATGTTTTGGGCTGATACACTCATCCTTTCTCATTGCCACACATTTAAAAGGACTGATACACTAGGTCCAGTTATCAAGTGATCGAGCCCCCTAAGCTTTCATATCCTTACCCCTATCTGATAGGGACCACAGGAGAAGGCATTATGAATATGATGTATGTTCATTCCTATACATATTAGATATCCCCAAATCAGATTTTATCTGACTTAAGTATCAGATGAACTGATACACTCAAATCTTATTCAATCCCCTTATACAAATATCTGCTAGAAATGAAGAAAGGTTAGAAGGTTAGACATACCTGATATCCAACACATAGCTCCAAATGTATATATACAAATATTCCACTTAAATCCTGGTCTTAACTCCTACCAATGATACTTGAGTTATATAGAGCCCCCCCCCAGATATCCCTCTTTTAAAGCTGGGCTCGACCCAAAATCCAGTCCCCCATGGACTATTATATTCCAACCATACTGGACACTAATATTGATATCAGTTAGTGGGTGATACCATATCACTCATGTCTCAATATGACCCTCAAGACACACACATAGTCACAAATGCATTTATACAGACCACTGCTCTGATACAGTACCTTGAACCCCCCATTTACCTGTCCTGCTATAGGAATACCATTTCCTCTCTAAATCACTGTCAATTGATACTCGTATCAATTAAAATCAGATACATGGCAACCCCATGACACTTTCTGATACTAAACTGTTATCACTGATACCAACATTCTATACAAACTCAGAAGGACACACAAAGTTGTAACTCACAAACGCATTACAGTATCCATATAAAGGGCAATAAAATAGGTGAACACAGTACCCCACATGCCCAAGCTCCTACTTGCCTGCATTCCCCCTCTTCTTTTGTCCAATTAGACTCATATACACTATTCCTAATGCTTATCCCCATCTTCCAGCTGCTGTAGGCAGTAGGTACCGAGGATGCCTTGCCTTGCCTTACGCTTGGCAAGAACAAGCCATATCATATATTACTTACTGCCATTAGGAACCCCACTGTTCTGTCATCCTACAGTAAGCTAAAATCCCTCTCACAACATTATAATAGCAGCCCCTAAACTCAAGAGTGCCACACGCTACTATAATGCATATCTCCCTATGTTACATGATGCATATAAATATACTATATGTATAGGCCTACTCAAATACTATATTTAGATGGCCAAAGTCTTCTTGAAAAAAATATAACACAAGTATATGCCAAATCTATTTAGAGACATACACACACATGTATATTAGCCTATGGGTCATTCCTACAAACACTTGGTGTGTCACTCTCGGATTTCTTCCAAGAGTGGCACAAAACCTACCAAACTTTCCAATGAGTGCTCAATAAAGCCTCTAAACCATTCCTAAGGGTTATCTCTATATATGGGTGAGTTCCTATGGGTCAATATCAAAATGTTGATTAAAATGACAAGTTTAGAGAGAGTTATACCTATTGGGAGTTGTTTCCCAATGAACTATCCAATGGACACGAACCCGACAAGAAAATCCTTAGCAAATAGTCTCTCCTCCTTGCTCCTAGCTCCACAGTCCTTGTAGACACCTTCTTCTCAAGCGATTGTGAGGAATAGTGGAGAAAAGAGTGAGATTGGGAAAGAAATCAGTGGTGGAAGCTCTCTTTTGGGAAGAACTCCTAATTTGGAAGGTGGAGGCTAGAAGCGAATGAATGAAGTGTTGAGAAACTCCCCATATGGCCGACCACCTATTCTAGGTTAGGACATTTAATTAGAATGTATAAAAAGCCCTCTAAGTTGTCATTTGGCTAATAAATGCAATGCAAAGGGTTTGGGGATTGGACAAAGTCCTAATCTCTTAATGAACTTAATGGTCATGAATAATTCGTTTAATTGGACTAGCCTAGTGAGTTTGTTTATGGGCCAAACCTTACTAATTATTAGGCTCCAGATTATTGTCTAAGCTAACCGGGCCACTAACACAAGTCAAAAACTAGATTAGTCTCTAATTCGACTAACTAATCCCCAAATATACAATATTCATAAATAAATACTCACAATATATAAAAATTTATAAAATGACAAATTTACCCTTATTTTTGAAACTGGTAGTGACAGACTATTCACTTCATAAATTAGAACTTTTAGGATTCAACTCTTAACCTTGATCATTTGTGCTACTTTATTTTCTTCCCTCTAGACATCATCGTCATATAAATTCGTATTGCTTATGGTTCCCATTGGCCACAGGAATTATTTTTAAAAGTCAATATTCTATTTCTACCTATTGAGTTTTGTGTCTAACCTGATTCAATTATTCAAGTCATTTTCGTTTACTTTTTTGATCGTTTTATTTTTAAAATTGATACCTTCACTTCAAGGATAGATACATATATTTTTTCTATAACGATCAATTTGTTTGAATATCTAAGAAGCTCTTTTGAAAATTTTATAGATGTAGTTGGAATAAAATTTCGATGACTTACAATAGCAAGACAGATGCGCACTGTCCCCCTTTTATTTGAACTATCGAGACTGTGGGTTCACTGCAGCCAGCAGCGCACTGGCGTGACATGATCCTTAAGTTGAAATAATTTCAAGTAAGTGTAGGTTATCAAATATTATTAAAAACTATGTCCAGTTTCCCTATTTTGATCTTTGAGTTATGGCAATATTGGATTGAGTTTGTCACGACCCGCACCCTAGAGTAAGGGCACGAGACGTGGGTACGTCCAGCCTACGTCATAGTATCGGCGGTAGAACGCTGTCCTAGGTCTCATGCATCTAACAGTATAAGGCTAAGCAGTTTATACTTCCCGAATGGGGGTGACATAGCAGAATGTAAACTCAATCACAACTAAGGAAGAAGAAGCACGATATGATATAGAACTCAAAATGAAATACAGATGATCAGAAGAGTCTAAGTGTCTAAGATAACAACTCAGCAAACATCCAGAAATACAAAGTCTCAACTACAGAGTATGAAAGAATATATACAATCCAGATCTCAAATGACAGAAATAGTAAAAACCTAGACGAGGGAGCCTCAGCCTCTATAGCTAGTGGATCCGGCTGAGAAATCCGGATCACATGTGTCATCTAGAGCTGTCCCATAAAAAGTGTCAACACCAGCCTCATCCTCGTCCCCTGTAAACATATCAACGGTGCCCAATCAGGACGGAGCGGGCATAATACATCTCAACAGATCATAGCAGGTTAGAAAATATAATAATGCAGTAACGAAAGATACAGAAAACTGAAAGAAAGTACAGAATGTAAAGGAGATAGCTGTCACTACACCAAAATGGTCAAATTGTAACACATTTTTTTTACAATTTGTAACTGTTATTACCGTGATATATTTGTAATAGTAATAATCGTTACAATGGTAAAAAACTGTTACTAGAATTATTGTTTTACAGTTTTATTATTTTTATAATTTTTGCAACAATAATAACCGTTGCAAACTAAAAACTCCTATTTTCCATGCTTCAAATTTTTAAGAATTTGGTGGAGCAAAGTGTCACAAATGAAATCCCACTTCCCGTCTAATTTTTCATCATTCCCTCTCTCGAGATTTCTTCTCCCTCTCCCTCTCGAGCTTCTCTCTCTCACGGGCTTTCCCTCTCCTCCTACTCCTCTATTGATACCAAGCCAAGAATCCGAACACCGAATGGCGAGGGCCGGCGACTACGAGTCGTCGGTGCTCTAGTTGGCCGTCCTTCCCCGCCTCCTTATTGCCCTAATTACCTTCTGTAAGTCCTCTCGACCCCTATGACACCTCCGTCTTCCTGAATCTGCAGTTCCTTATTTTTTCTCTTCCCCACAAAATTAGGGTTTCGAGCTACCAGTCTCTGATCCAGAGCACAACGATGTCGACATCGAAGGGAAGGGGAAGAGGAAAGGGCTTTGAATCGCTCACATTGGAGAAGAAATCGAGAGTCGACGCTGATTTCGATGCCAACGCAAACCTCTCCAGGTCTTCAAAGATTCGGCACCATCAAACTCAAGGTTTGTCTCTCTCTCACTAAAAATTTGATTTTTGTCTACAATGATCGTAACTTTCAACACAAAATTAGGAGAAAGGGAACAACTATTTGAAGAGGGGAAACAAACACTACTCCGAGGCAATCAATTGCTACACCAAGGCCATCAACCCGAGCGCACTTGGAGATTATGATACTTTTCTTCTCTTTTCCAACAGAGCCCATGTCAATTTCCTGTTGGTGAACTATGGACGCGTTGTCGCTGACTCGAAGAGGCGGTGAAACTCTCCCAGACGAATGTGACGGTGAGTTTTCTTTGAATTCGTACTTGCCCATTTGTGAAATTTTGTAGAATGTTGGGTTCTTGATGCTAATATTGTATGATCAGTTCAGTTGACAATTAAAGGCTGAGTTTGATCATCTGTTGCGCTGCTGCTGATAATGATTCAAAGCCGATGCGGCTTGGAGGTGAAGACCAAGGCTAGAGCATTGTTGAAGATGTTCAAGTTTTATATGGCTGTAATAGGTCGTGTTGTATATTCATGTTTTCTTCTTTACTCTGTCAATGAACATGGTGTTTAACACTCGGAGCTATATGTGCTCTCGTCTTTAATTACGTCCTAATTATAAATCTGGACCCAATAGTTCAGTCCACTATTGCATTTATTTTAATCAGATATAAGCATGGTTAAGGTCTTAATCTATAGCAGGATATAACTCGCATTTCGACACAGGCATGAACAAAGACTTTAGATAATAGTGCTATTGTCACGCCCCAGAACCAGAATACTGGAGAGCGGAGGCAGACATAGCCAGCTACGTATAATGAAATGGGATCCATCTCACCATACGGTCACGGCTGTCTAGATATGTGAGGGTTTATCTATAAGCCATCAGTCTCTTAAGGTCATAAATTATCCTATTGTCTCAAT
>JANAVB010031419.1:6503631-6523631 GCA_029216955.1 Iris pallida
CTCAACCAACTAGTAATAGTTACAAGATATCAGACCACCAAATATACAATTGTAAGGCGTCCCAAACATTACATATCCAGATGATCATGAAGCTAGTCGTACAAAATATAAGAACTAGCAAGAGTTAAGTTATACATGATCAACCTCGAGTTGCCAATCATGTTACAGCCCGTAGGCAGACAGTAAGTAAAATATACACGAGCTAACACTTGCTCGGCGGCTAAACGCCTCAAAAGAATAATGTACAATTACAGTGGAAGAACAAAAGAAACCCACTCGTTGCCAGGATTCCCTCTAGTGGTCACCATCTGGCTAGAAAACAGGTGGATCCTTTGCTGCTGCTCCGGTATCTGGCCATACAAAACCAGCTGGGTCAGACCCCAGAAAGAGCAAGTGCCACAAAGGAGGCTTCACTTAGGAACTAAACCAGCAATTAGCACAAGAATATAATTACATAATAAGAGACAGTAATTAAGAAAAGCATGACAGGTGAATATAAAAGACAATCTTGTACATAATAAATAAAAGACAGAACATATGATAAAGCATGACAGTATGATATACAATGAGATAACCATGGGACTATTCAGATAACCAGGTTACAACCCGTAAACCAAACAAGGACCGGGGTTGTAACCCTTCGTCTGAACAGAACTTGGTTTCTTCCGCCATTTATCGACAAGATAAAGATATAAGAAATCGAGGCATGTAACAATCTTATACAGGATCAAGACAAGACTAGACAGATTATTCTCATACAATCAATTACGATCAAGCAGTAAGTACGGCTTGCTACTTTAACTAACTAGGGTTATCACAGGCCTAGTTACTAGTAAGATGCAAATGAGAATTCCAAGTCCGATTACCTGTTTGTTACTACCTGAGTGATCCCAGCAAGAAAAGGAAAAGATAGCAGGATATAGCAGACACACTGTAGTAAGATACATGTGTCCTAAGGTACCACACTCGACGGCGGGCTGGAAGTGCGCTCATCTCGACGGATATCAACAAATCTCATGTATATATATATAAGGCCGGGACTAAAGGGGCAACAGGTAACTGGGAAATTCTCTATGAACTATTTGATCAATCTAGTCATTAACCTAGCCAGATTCAGTATGAATCCCTGACCGTGGTACTCAGGGATCATGTCCTAGACATGATGCAAGACACAACCGGACTCGTAGTTTATACAGGAACAATCAATGCAAACAACCACGATGTCAGGATTAATTATACAGGTTATGTCATGTCAGGTAGCCGTCGCAACAGCTATTCGAGATAATCATGTCAGGTTTATCATATCAAGTGTGCTAGTCAGGAGTGCGCCACGACGGACCACTATCAGGTCATGTCAGGAGTGCACCACTGCGGGTCACTATCACGTCATGCTCAATTATCAATTCCAAACATATCAAATGAATTCATGATTTTCAAGTTCAGGACAAAAGGCGTAAGGATATAAAATGGACGTAAAAATATACAATAAGGAGTTACAAAACATGGGTAATTAATGATAAATAATAATACACAGGGTTATTGGAAGTCATGCGGTTCAGACATATGCGGCTAGGAATAATCTCATGCGGCTAGGAAGAGAAGTAAGCTTCATGCGGCTGGCGGGATCAAGTTCCATGCGGCTAGATAAGGGTTGGGGCATGCGGCCAGGATCACTGGATCCCATGCGGCCAACGCAAAGAGGGCGCATGAGGCTCAGGAAGGTCAGGGGCCTTATGCGGCCAGAAAGTAACCGGATCTCATGCGGCTCAATTAGGAGCAAGGCCATACGGCCAGGAAAGATGAGCATATGCGGCTGGGATAAATCGGGTCATGCGGCCCGGACTCAGAAGCCCATGCGGCTGGAATATAATGGGGCCTATGCGGCTAAATTATAGGAGACTATATGCGGTTGAAGATGCAAAGCCTTATGCGGCCAGACTGGTCATGAGCCTATGCGGCCAGGAGATGAAGGGGGTGCATGCGGCTCAGTTAGGATCTCATGCGGCCAAGGAAGGGTGGTGAGCATATGCGGCTAGAATGTAAGTCTCATGCGGCTAGGATTAAATCTTCATGCGGCTGGAAGAATTGAGTTCCTGCGGCATAGACCATGCGGCCAAGTAACACAGCAAGGCTTATGCGGCCAGGAATAAAACTTGCTGCATAAAGCTTATACGGCTAAGTCCATTCGGCTATAAACTGTTCTTCTTCTCCATCCTTCCGAGAAGAAGAACCCTTCAAGCCATGGCTCCCAAGCTCCATGAATCTTTCATCCAGAGTCCAAATTCAAACTTCCATAGGTCAAAATGGGGCAAAATGAAATGCTCTACAACATGGGACCATCAAAACTCAAAAATAACAAGATTAAATAGATCAAAACCCAAGAAATCCAAAAATAATGTAAATATAGATCTACGAGAATCTAGCCACAGAAAGTGAAAATGCCAAGTTCTAAAGTTAGTTAAAATGCTGTAAGGAAGAGAATGAAGCAATAAAATTGGAGTTTCTCCATGAAGCAAGTTGCACTTGCCTAGACCTCTCTCTCTCTCTCTCTGGTAGGTAAGGAAGTAAATGAGGAAGAAGAAGATGATAAATGAAGAGAGAGAATGAAGAGGGCTAATAAATACAAATGGAGGTGGTAGGTAGGGGGTTCATCCAACGGTTCATCATGAACCCAATCAAAACCAAGCCAGGCCGAACCAACCCAAGGATAAACCAAGCCAAGCCAAGAAGGAATTAAGCAAGGAAATCATACAATACAAGAATAAATATGTACACGTATTCCGAAAATACGCAATACGAACCACAGGCATTACAGCTATCAGTATATTCAACCTTGATTTCTACTAGTGACCTCCTAAGTGGCAACATACTTTGCAAATAAACTAGATAGCAAATGTATACTTGTGCATGTTAAAAATGCATTAATCTAGAACTTGAATGGATTCAAGTTTTCTAAAATATTAGTTATTGATTGATATTAAAAAAATAGGGAAAAAGTTCCAGGCCTGGGAATGGTAGGTGTAACAAAATGCTAATTCGTGCCCAATCCTTCAAGAATCAGGAATGAGACCTCAACGATCAAATATCAAATATCATCTCGGTACATTCCACTAATAGTAGCCTAATAGTAACAGTCTCGGCACTTTCTGCTAATCTTTCACTGTGTTAAGAATTCGAACAAAGAGTCGCTTGATAGTTCTTTTTCATTAAGAACTTTTGGTTAGAATATATCATGTACAGTAACAATATTGCTACTATTACATGCCCACTTAGGAAAAATAAAGTCGAAACGACACAATTTTCTATCCTCACAAAATCAACAACCTACATACAATTCAACAAACTCAACGACAGATGATCAAACCAGTAAACTGATAGTACAAAATTTTGTAGGATATTGGTTCTTGATGCTAATATTGGTAATACACATACAATTGGCTCACATGTTTGATTTTATATGTTGAATTATTGTTCTTATGTGTAGGATTCAGGTTTTTGCCCAATAATGACTCAAAGGAACAATTTCAGACCATTTCATCAAGTAGTGTGTGCTTTATATCATGTAAGGATTTAAAGTAGAACCCATATCATTATAATTTGAGTTACTTTTTGATCGTATCTTATCTTACAGTTTTCATCCTCTTTTGGGTGCTTCTATATGACTCTTGGAGCATCCAATGTAACTAGAATTGTGATAATAAGATTAATGACTCTTGGCAAGGTTGACATGAACAAATTAAGGACTATTTTGCTTATCCAATTAATACTTTAGTTATCGTTTCACTATTTTCCCTCTTAATTTCTCTAAATAATATATTCAGATATTGGAGAATGGTAGTAGGCTTATTTTCTTATGAGCAGGCTTCTTTTCTATATCACAACTCAAGTATACTGGCTTTTAATGTCATATGTTAAAGTACAATCAATATAGGAATGTGAGAGTATGTGGAACACCTATCGTCGAGAACAAGTTACATATTCTTATATATTTAATTATACACCTATATTTAAAGTACAAGCACTCTTCTTTATACCCATTTCTGATCCTATCGTCTTTCTTGACCATATGTCCTCTTACCACTGATCTTCAATTATTTGAACCATAATTTTAGTTCTTTTAAGTCTTTAACTCATCTCACTATTAATTTTAGTTTAATATGACAACATTAATCTTAGTACATACAACTATTGCTTGCTGGAATTTGCAAAATAAGTATACTTTTTTAACATTAATCTTAGCATTGAAGATGTATGGGTTTTCTTGTATGGATGGAGCCAGTATGATGTCTGTATAGCAAACCAATTTGCTTATCCCCTACCTGAATTTTTGAACTGTCGAATTCTATACACATCAGACCGCTGCTTGTATAAAGGTAAGTCTTTGCATACGTCATGTAGGTTGTGGGTTCAAGTCATGGAAAGAACCTCTCCATAAATAGATCAAGGGCATTTGTATCTTGACCCTTACCAAACAGTGTGTTAGAGGGAGCCTCCTCGTACTAGGATGCCTTCTTTCAATAAAAATAATCAAGAAAATACAAAGCAACAAAATCAAATCATATGAAGGATATATGCTTTGTATTTTTCGCAATTTCATTAGATTTGCATTATTCATATCAAATAAATAACCTCGTCAGGCTTATAAGAATGCTATCTAGTTTTTATTTATTTATGATTTGTCTTCCAGGAATTGTCTCGACTTCGGTATGTTTTTTGCCCTCATCACCTGAAGGAGAAACAGTTCTGGAGAATATATTTCCTTCTCATTAAGACTTAAACACTTCTCAGTAAGTTCTTTTCCAATTTGTCTTGGATATAGTTTTAACACCTTTAAGAAAGCTAGAGAATAACAAGGTTGTATCCACAGGCTTGCTTTTGACATATATTGGCTCAACTATACTATCCAACATTTCTTTTCTGTTTTGCAATTATGCTTCTCTAAGATACATTTGTTTAGTGCCTATAAACACTAAATATTTTACTGTTTATATTTAAAATCAAGTTATAGGGGTGACTAAAATTAGGTAGTGCTCGCTGTATGGTTGAATAGAATTATAGTACTTCATTACATCTTTGGATTTTCCAGTACTTGAAGCATCAGATTGTATATTACCTTATTTTTGCCATCAGGAAACATGTTGACTATACACTTTTTACTCTCTTTTGGCCTTCCTTTTATCTGTAAAATTTTTTGAAACACTGAAAGTTTTTAGATGGACTGTGAGCACACTAGAAGAGATCAGCCAACTACTTGCTACTGCTTTATTTGACATCAACTATATAGTACTAGGAAAAGGTAAAACAATAATAAATATATTAGTAGGTCTTTTATTTCCGAGTAGAATAAGGAAAAGAAACTGAAAGAAACTTTGAATGGAAGAAGAGGGTTCAAATAGATGAACCCAAAACTTTTAGGATAGAGGTTTTGTTGTTCATGGAGTGTTAGTATCTGGCATTTTCTGTTAGTAGCAGATGAACATAGCATAGAAGACATTAAACCAGAGATTAGCAAGTGGTAAAAGCTTATGCACCCCTACTTTTTCTAAGTTTCCAAGTGGTCCATATGTAGAGGTTTCTATTAGTCTTGTCATGTGTCATTTCTCATCATAACAGCTCTAACATCATTATACTGGGAGAATACAGGGCATCGGGCATCCTACTAGCAGTCCTCAAGAGAATAATGGCTGGATGTTCAAATATTTTCTTGTTCTTTGTAAGGAAACTATAAATATGAATTGGATGGACACATTAATGAATATATGATTATATGCTATAACTACAAGTTCTACCA
Source organism: Iris pallida (assembly GCA_029216955.1). NCBI lineage: Eukaryota > Viridiplantae > Streptophyta > Magnoliopsida > Asparagales > Iridaceae > Iris > Iris pallida. The sequence goes on from JANAVB010031419.1 coordinate 6,509,423, forward strand.
TGGTTAATGTTAAGCAGCAACCTCAATGCCTACAATGGTAAGGCTATCATCTCCATTAACTTTTCATGGATGAAAGAATAGAAGAATAGGTTACCAGTTATTCAGTAAAATGGATGAGGATGAATGTGTTTGAAGTTGAACTAAAAAACTTGGGTAATAATATAACATGATACAAATAAAAAAGAGGAACTGTGTGATTGATAACTGTGATAGATTGATTTTACAGTATTTGAAATGCCATGTGATATACGAAGTAGCACGTATTCGGGCTGGTCTCCAGATACACTGATTTAAATATGATCGATCTCACATGCTGCCATCCTCTCACAGACAACATCCTTTTGGCTATTGGAAATCATTGTAAGAAGCTGAGATGCCTGAGAGTGGAATCATGTGCCTTTCTGACAAAGGTCTTGATCAGATCAGGACTAATTGTTCTAGTCTTAAAGAGATTGATCTGACTGACTGTAGCATCAATGACTCAGGTGAGTTAGATTTCTCTTACAAAGAATATAGTTGTGTTATATGTTTTATCACCTTGAAGTCATTTAATCTCTTCTTTTTTGCAGCATTGAAATATTTATTTAGCTGTATTGAGCTTATGGTATTAAAATTGGGCTTCTGTGAGGGAATTACAGACAAAGGACTAGCTTATATTGCTTCAAACTGTAACAATCTTGAAGAGCTTGACCTCTATCAGTATATATTCAAACTAATCATCTATCCTTTGTTTCAATCTCCTCGCATTTCTGATACTTGGAAGCAATTAGCAGGTTGTAACATCATGATACTTTTTTATATGCCCATAATAGCAATTAGCAGGTTGTCAACTCACTGACTGCGAAAGGTAATATTCTTGTTGATGCAATGACTTTATATTAACAATACCATTATGTAATTCTATTATTATTATTATTTTACTGATGGCCTTTATGATAAACTTGTTACTTAATGCTTGATGATTCTCCTTTTTCTCAAGTAATCCTTGTTCAATTTATCCATATATATGACCAATTTAATTTCCAATCAATTTTTCTACTGAACAATGTACATATGATATACGATACAATAGTGAAAGAAATTGATATATGTACGTATCTCTATTTGATAACCTAGTATATAGCTTCTGTGCTTGGGTTAGGGACCTACAGCCATTTTGTTGTCCTAATTCTTATGGGTAGCTACGCTATCATTCATATATCAACTTTGCTTATCTGCCCAAAAACTATTTAATGTGACTCGGCATAGGTCTCTTGGTTTTGCTGCATAGCAGTAGCGTCCACTTATGCTTTCGTCAAATCATTCTATTATCCTGACTGTAGCATCAATGACTCAGGTGAGTCAGATTTCTCTTGCAATGAATACAGTTGTGTTATAGGGGTTATTACCTTGAAGTCATTTAATCTCTCCTCTTTTGCAGCATTGAAATGTTTATCTAGCTGCACTGAGCTGATGGTATTAAAATTAGGCTTCTGCGAGGGAATTACAGACAAAAGGACTAGCTTATATTGGTTCAAACTGCCACAAGCTTGAAGAGCTTGACCTCTATAGGTATATATTCAAACTAATCATCTATCCTCTATTTCAATCTCTTCGCGTTTCTGATACATGGAAGCAATTAGCAGGTGCCTTGGAGTTACTGATGATTGCTTGGCTTCTATATCCATCGGCTGCAAGAAGCTGAAGAAACTAAATCTGTGCTACTGCACCCAGATTTCGATCGAGGAATGAAAGATGTGGGTTTACTCGAGCTGTTATCGGACCTTGAGTTGAAGGGTCTCGTTCATGTCACAAGTGCAGGAATCGCTGTGGTTTCCATTGGGTGTAAGAGCCTGATGGAAATCAACATAAAGAAATGCTCCTCTTTGGATGATTTGTACTATTTGCACTTGCACAGTACTCCTATAACCTCAGACAGGTAAAAGCAATATTCTGGCAAAACCTTCTAGTGTTCTTATTTGCGGTCAAGGGGAAATGGAATCTGATCTCAGTTATTTTATCTTTCTGTAGATAAATATTTCCATCTGTCATGTCACTACGGTCAGACTGTGGAAGCTGCTCAGGAGTTTGCAGTCCCTGCAGGATGTGAAGCTTGTTAACCTGCCTCGGGTATCTCCGTCTGTCCTGTCACCACATATCCAAGTATAGTTTTTGTGTGTGCATGTGTGCATATGTTAATTAAGTGCATCATGGTTTTCATGTATCAATAAAACTCATATTTTACATACAATTTAAGATAATGATCGAGTATGCATGACAGTTAATGCATACAACTTGTTGAGAAGAGAATGGTTCTCCTTTGTGTTGATGTTGAGGCTTAGATCTTGTAATGTTATATATTGTATTCAACTACTGTAATATGAATTTGAATTGAGAACAGAAATGGTTCTCCTTTGTGTTGATATTGAGGCTTAGATCTTGTAATGTTATATGTTGTATTCAACTTGTAATATATATGAATTTATGTGCATATTGATAAGAGTTCATCTTCGATTACATATTGCTTTGAAGCCTTCTGAATATAGGTTAATGGAAAATATATTGGATATATTTTTTTTTCTTTCAAAAAAGGATATTGGTAACGGTTATAACCGTTACAAAAGTGAAAAATAAGTGATGTAGTAGCACATTTTTGTAATGGTAATAACTGTTACGAAGATAAAATTAGTAACAGTAATAACCGTGACAAAAAGCATTACAAAAATTTATTATCGTAACGGTAATAACCGTTACGAAAAGCGTTACAAAAATTTGTCACGGCCAATTCATCACGATTATTACCGTGACAAAAATTATTTGTCACAGTAATAACCGTTGGCAATCACCTATTTTGGTGTAGTGTGTAATGGAAATATCTACTATAAATAGAGAAGTAACAGTGGCTAGTGAGTCAGAGTTACAATATAGACATGTGAATGGCATAGGATGATTCTGATGCTACACTACGGAATGATTCTGATGCTACATTACTAGGATATTATTCACATGTCCACTTCTACTCTCCCGTACCCCCAATCAATACACAAGGATCCAACCAGGTTATGTTATGATTCATGTAACGGCCCCCGAAGGGTGGTACATGATAGTCTCATAAATGAAGATTCTAGGAAAGTCCATAAATAGAGGATTCAAGGAAGACTCTGTGATCATGAGAGTACATGTCACAAGTGATTCAATGAACCATGAAGCATAGTGATACACAATGTAAGTAAAACGCACAGAACATGTAGTATCCGATGCTCCCTGAGGGGATAACATCTCAAGTAAGGATCCATATAGTACTAATCCGTGTGACCAACGTGACAGTATCAAGTAAAGTAATTTAAAGCAGGAGAATAATTCTTACAGGATATGAAATGATCAAAGAATGTACTCGTCTGTATTCTGAGTATCTGAAGAATATCTACTGTCCGAGGAGTGGTGTCTGTCTCCTATAGAACAGTACAAGTCACTATGAGTCTAAAATGATAATAAGATGCATTTCAATGCATTCTATATGAATCTAGGTCAATCTAGACCAAAGTCAACTCTTGGTCAACTCTGGTCAACCCTAGAAGTCAAACTAGGTCAACTAGGTCAAACCTAAGTCAAACAAGTCTATACTAGGCTAACTAGTCTATTCTAGGTCTAATCAAGACTAAACAAGTCAACTAGACTCTATACTGGCATTCAAGCCACACCCATAGGCTAAGAGCCCTAGGCTATACGCTATAACATGCCTAAGCCAACCCACATATCACATATTAACATATCAATACATATATCTAAATATAATACACACATATAATAATATATAGGATACCTATATATACATCTCACATACATATATATAGGGATAGGAATGGCACATGTGCATGTGTTCAAGTGTGTGTGTGTGTGTGTCATGAGAGTGTCACATGATATAAACTGGTGTGTGTGTGAGAATACAAGACAGTGTGGCAGTGTACAACAACCTGGAAATCAGTGAGTAGTGTTAGGAATCACATGACAGTGACATTTGAACCAAATCAGTGAGCTAACACACAGTGTACTGAGAAAATAGGGCAATGTGTGTAATGAAACCTGTGTATAGTGTCAATAGGAGTGTTAGGCAATTGTGGGTGTCAATGTGTGCTATGAGTGATATCCTGGAAAACACGTTGACAGATTACATTGAATCAAAATCAGTTGAAGGTTTACAAATAAACAGTTAACAGTCCCATATATATAAACTCAATTTCAGTTAAAAGGAAGAACCAATACTCAAATAAGGAAGGGAAATCAATTTCCCAGATTTTGGGATCAATTCGACGGTTTAATATGAATCAAAAGATCATTTGCATTTGAACCAACTCCATGCCTAAATTCTATTTCATGAATCCAAAACCCATCCTAGTATATAAATCGAATTAATCATGAACTAACAATTATGTAGGATCATACATGACTGCTGAAAACATCAATTAAAAATAGAATAAAATAAAAATTTCAGTTCTGGTATTAAAGAGAATAATGTATTAGTCATATACAATATTGAAACCCAATAAAATGGCTAAAATCCTATTTCCATATCAAAAAGCCAATTCGAATGTAATATTGAACTAATCAGTGGTTAATACACTTGTAGGATTCATAATGGTACTTAAAACATTAGTTAGAAATTAGATTAATAGGATCATCATAGGAAAAACTGAACATACAATGTATCAGTCATGTATCAGTCAATCCACAATGTTCGAATCCCATTCCACATGACAAAACCTATCTACTATGTAATAATCGACTATCAGAGATTAACAACATGTCTAGGAATTTAAATAGCAATTTAAATCACAATTTAAACCATTTAAATTAGGAATAAAACACTGAATAAATAATAGGACACGCACAGTGCACGACCAGTGCACAACCGATTCCATGTCCGACACGATACGAGGACTCACAAAACTTGGAAGCCTCGTGTCAGTGTCAGCCCAAACCCATGTGTCGATTTTTACGTGTCCAAGTGACGTATCCAGTGCACAGTAGACCCCGAGTTGCAGGGGAGCTATCACTTGCGGGCGCGCGTACAGAACCCCGTGTTCCCTTGTCCAATACGACACGACACGACACTACTACCACCTCAGTCCACTGAAAAACAATAAGGAAGACCAAACCCTAAATTTTTATTCAAACCAAATCCAAAAACAAGGATGAAATGCCCACTGTGGCATTTCATCGAACACCTAGGTGTATCCACTGATACGTGTCCGGTACGGACACGTATTGGACACAAAACTGACAAGGCCTATACCAACAGTTAGGGTAGACCTAGGGCTTCCTATTCATGCAATTAAAATACTATTTTATGGAGGGGATTAGAATTTACCTAGGGGTGTGAAATGGCTCAAAAAGCCTCAAAGAGAGTTGTTCCTCAAGCTACCCAAACTCCTTCAAATTGCTCCTTCCCTGAAATTTCTCACCATAGCCATAGAGTGCACAGAGATTAGAACCTATTGCAAGAAATTAGAAGAAAAAAGGAGTTGAAATGGAGAAGTTATGGATTGGGGAAGAAAGGGTTTACCTCTATTTTCAACTTGCTATTTTTTCAAAGGAGGCTAGCCCTAAGTGAAGAGACATTAAATAGGTGGGGGGAACTCTAGGTGGCCGGCCAAGTGGGTGTTGGGCTAGGGTTAGGGTTCCACTAGTTGTCTATGGGCCCAAGCCATAAATCATGACTTATGAAATCACAAGTCATTCTCTAACCTAATCAAATCCTATTTTCCCCAAATAAATTCTAATGAGTAGGATATCACTAAATTAGGTCAAGCTAGGGTTTCATACTCTAACCAAGTAGTCATGACTAGGGTTAGCTTCTAGGACAGTCTCCTAAGTCACCCTGAGTCAAAGTTAAGAATAACACTAAATCAATTATACTAAAAATCACTTAAATTCCAATAATTATAATTAATACTAAATAATTCCAAATAATTCCCAAAAATTTAAAAATGACCAAAATACCCTCAAGCTAGAAATATTGTAGTAACAGAGTTGATAGAACATTCGATACCGTATTTTTATTAGAGTCATAAAATCAAAAATTTTACTGCAGCCAGATGTACACTGGCAAGGCATAAATTCTCAGTAAAATAACCTCAGATATGCTTACGGTTTTTGAAAACTATAGCGACTACATCTCTTTTTTGCATATGACTATTAATTTTCGTGGTTCACAATTTCATGTACCCTCACTTAAATTTGATTTAGTTCTTATCATTTTATTTCTTGAACCTTTCCTTCATCTTTTTTATTTTCTAATTGTCATTTGTCTTTCTAGAAATCATTTAAACCTATTTTAATTCTATTCCACTGATTCTATGTTAGTGCCTAAATAGTTGATCGTGCTATTGGAAGTCATGCATAAACTCATAAGAGAGCTATGATCATATTATGGTCATATGGCTCATAGATAGTTTATATGAACACTATTTAGCTATTTCATATTTAATTTGATTTCTAGATATTTTTAGATAATTATTTTATGAAGTTTTATATATTTTAAATACTTCTAATATTTACTATAGGTACATTTGAGATTATTTTGAGACCAAGTATTTATCTCTAGGCTCTAGGAGGTTAAATATTTTTTTTTAATTTTTTACAATTTTTGTAGAATTTTTAGGATTTTATTTAGAATTATTTGGAGTTAATTTGATTTAAAATCAATTTCCTTAATTAATTACCTAGTCACGCCTACCAAGTCAGCGGCCAGGCCCACCTGTTAGCGGCTTAAGCGAGTGGGGAGGGCCCAGCTGTTAGCGTGGTAGGCACTGACTGGTCGTGGGGGGTTTCCATATAAGGAGTCGGCTCTCCTTAGCCGACTCTAGCCGACCCGTGTGGCCATCCAGCCATCCATTCTTTGGGCGTAGCCATCAGATCTCTGCCACTTGGCACCGAGCCGCTCCACCGACTCACTTTAGCTGGGGCTATATATAAATATTTATTTATTTATTTATTAGAAAACCTAATTATCTTTCGGCCGACTTTGAGAGCTTTGATCTCTCGAAGACCCCCGACTTTTCGGAGTGATTGCCGACAACCCCGATGTGCTTTTCATGCGCCATTTTTTTTCAAAGCGTGTCAAAGTTAGGATTCTGAATATCAAATTTATTTTCATAAATTCTGAACCCAAATTTCTGCAAAATTCGTCGAGTGCCAGTTGTTCGAAATTTGACACATTTAGGTGTTTTCGAGATTCTGGGAGAACCAGGAATCAGAATCATGAAACATTTAAAGTTTCAGAAAGGTAACACAGATATCTATGAAATATAATTTATTCAGAAATTAATACGTTCATCTAATATTTTAATCAATTCATAAAACTCAATTTTGGCCGACGAATCATCGATTTGGTCACGGTTAGCCATAATGGCGATATCTTTTGACCAAATCGTGATTTTGGGACACGATCGATTCCGGTGCACTTGTGGCACTGAAATCTACTAGGATGCACATTAAAATCATAGAGTTTGTGCCGTTTGACTACTTAGTCAATGCTGTGCCTCGATTTGTGTGCCATGGTTCCAAAGTTGGAAGCCATGACTTTTTCGGGCCAAAAACTTGTGTTTAATCTTTATTTCAAAATTATATTAGATTAAATTAGGTTTTTAGATAATTTATTTCAGAATTAAATAGAATTAATTAGGTTAAACCAATAGTCAATTTCTAGGATTTTTAGAGTGAGTTTTCATAGCTAACTTATGATCATTTATGTGTCGGGGTAGATCAGACGACGTCGTTAGTCGAGACTTCATCCTTTTCAGAACAAGGCAAGTTTTACTATGACATTATATTGCCTTTATTTTTTACGGTTACATCTTTATATTTCATGTTGTCACTGTTCTTGATTGACCATGATTAATGCTTGTATACGAAAGTTAGAGTTGTTAGGGTATATATACATGTTCATGTCTTACTCCTAGTTTATCGTGTTGATTGGTTATCGTGTTGTTAATGTTTATCGAGTTGGACAAGTACTTGTGAGATAGTCGGGTGGGAGAATACAACTAGTAGACATGTGGTTCCCTAGTGTAGCCCAGAGTTTGTTCGGTCAGGGGACTGTCTGACAGTGTTTGTTCAGTTAATACACCTCATGTGTTATGACCCGCAGCCGGTATAGGGTTATGAGTAGTGAACAATGCCCAGCCTATGCCGCAGCATCGACGGTAGAACGCTGTCTAGATCACTAGATATCTATCTCACACAATAATGTAATGTACCTGTCATAGATCTCAACTCTAAAATAGAGGATAAAGTACAATGATAATGGTAAATACTCAATCATAAGGTAACCACGATAAGGTATCAAAGAAGTCTAATACACTACAAAGTCTAAACCATCAACAACATCCAAATACAATATCCATATCCAAATCTAAAATACAATAACAAAATCTTCTCTATATATACCTGCCGAGTGTTCTAACAGTAAATCTAATACAAAGCTAAAACTAGTAACTAAGTCTCTCGGTAATCACTCCTGAGTATCAGGACCCATGGTTGCTGTCCCCTTCTCGGATCCGTAGAATATGGGGGCACAAGTCACCTGAGCAAGCATCTGAAAAATATATCCAGTCAGGATAGAACGATCACATCTTCTCTAGCAATTCCTATTAAATAATAAAGACTATAAAACAGTTATAGTAAGTAATACTTGATGAACATGGGAAGAATGAGTCACGAAATGAAATAGAACAAAAGCTAACTAAAGTACAAGAAAAGTAAATATGGGAACTTGAAGAACATGGCAATAAAGACTATAAATAAAGATAAATAAACCAGAACAGACGTGATATGAGCCCAGCCAATATAATATGAGTACAGTAAGTATAATATGAATCTAGTAGAAAGCACTAAACTGGTGTGTTTTGAAATATCGTTTTCGACATGTAAACGACTAGGGGGTAGATATGGCACATTGCACACTTGGCAAGTGTGCGACATCTATCTTTCCAGATTAAACCAGTAGTAAATATGGCACATCGCACACTTGATAAGCGGACGACGACTATATTTCCAGATTAGACCAGTAGTAAATACGACACATCGCACACTTGACAAGCGGACGATGGCTATCTTTCAGATTAGACCAATAGTAAATACGACACATCACACACTTGACAAGCGTGCGATGGCTATCTTTGTCTCGAGCCGTACCCCTTTTTGGGATGCGAGTGCGTGCGCAAGCCAGCTACGCATCAACCGAACTCCGGCCCAACTCGAATATACGTATAAGCCGTCTAGACTATGGTAATATGCCTAATCATGGCTAGGCAAAACTATATCTTAATCCACAAGAAGGATATAAACATAAATGAACATTATGGTTCATGGTCTGCAGCCCACTAACATATATGTTCGATTAGACTCCAATAAAATAACATGAGTCTATAAAAATAGGCTAACAAGCAGAATATATCATGATAAGGAATATAAAGCATGATAGGATAATAAAATAATAATGCTAGCATACCTGGATCCTGCAAATGTAATCAACTATCATCATGACCAGCTAACTAACTCCGTGCAATCAACTACCTGAAGAGATTATCAGGTCCTCAAGGGAGTAGCAAGATACAAAAAAACATGTCTATCTAACAGTTTATTATGTATAAAAAATAAGCAGAAAAGACAAAACACGACTAGTGACTATGAACATGTATACGAGAACAACTACGCATAAATGAACTACTGGAAAGGAACCATGAACACATGAGAAAAAAACCAATCAGATACTCAAATCCTTGCCTCTAGTATGGACTCGTAGGTTTGAACAACTACTAACCCTCGCCCCTAGTGTGGACTTACAGGTTAGCTTCAAGAATCACCCTCGCCCTAGTGTGGACTCATAGGTGTGGACAACTACTAACCCTCGTCCCTAGTGTGGACTCACAGGTTAGCTTCAAGAAATCAACCCTCGCCCCAAGTATGGACTCGCAGGTTAAGAAATCAAAAACAAGGTATAGCAGTTAAGTTATGACTTACATGTCCTACAACACGATACGACACAATCAAGCACATATGAGAAACATGTACGATATGAACAACAAGGCTAATCATGAACAATGACTATATACTAATGGGGCAACTAAACTAATATGCATAATATGAAGGAACACATATCACCAATCAATGAAAGAAACTAGTATGACATGTAACAAAGAAGAAGAATATAAGCATATAAATAAACTATAGAGGAAGACAAGGTATACTTGCCTGGTGGTAGCAACATGTCCCGTAAACAACTTGTCAAATCAAATAGTCACAAAATCTAAACTCCCATAAACGCCTCCGGATGCTAAAAATAGATATTGCCAATATTTTCAGAATAGTCAAATTAGCTAGAATAGCCTACCTATAAGTCCAATTCTAGATACAAAGGCAAAATGATCATTTCGGAACAATGTCTGCCGTTGGACCCACTTTGTACCGAAAAATGTGCCAACATCTATGGTCTATAAAGTCGTTAAAATACATGTCTATGGGTTCAATTTTTCTATACGAACCCAACCGTTCGTCCAAAGTTGGATTCCGGTGGGCCGTGCACAAATTCATCGGTTAGATCGGGTCACGGGCCCGCCAAAATAGCATTCCGGTCGACCTTCTCAGAATCGGACCAAACATGGCATACAAGACCAAAAAAATAACAAGGTCCTGTTGGCACAAGTTTTGTCCCGAGATGACGAACGTGCACAAAGTTATGGGGCCGGTACGGGGTATCTCGGCAGATACGCATCGATTTTGTCGCACACGCACAATAAAATTGAGTTCCTTTGAATCCCATATGTTCGCAACATCTGTGCGCATCTTTCGATGCTCACCGGTTGAGACCAAGTCGTCCGGTTTGTCGAAACAGACCCAGTATCATAGGATTTTTTCTAAGTTTGATATATTATTAATGGTTATTTATACTTATATGATTTAACTATTAGAAAGAAAAAAAGGTTCCATATGATAATGACCATACCTGATATTTAAAGAATAGGACAAGAGAGAGAAACCAATACACACCTATTTCTTTTTCTATGTAAAAGGTGAATAACTAAACATGATTGCTACTGTACCACTACCATATGTCCTATTTACCAAACTATTTCTATTCTTATTTTTTCTACCTTAAGTAATTTGTTATGACATAAAGATTGCTACAGTTTACCTACCGGTTGCTTTATACGTGAACACTACTACATCCTACAGCTTAATCTCTTCTTCTTTTCGCATTTCCACTCGTTTTTACAGTTAGAGCGTTCAACCGTGAAAATAGGAAAAGGATAGATGTTTACCTAGGTTTGGGCTGCGCTGATGGACAATCATTTACTCTTGCTTCCTTCACAATAATGCGACCAAGAGGATTCTGTGGCAGACTTTAGTACAACTAGGAGGATCGAAGGCTGTGAACTTTAGTGTAGAGTCCGCGGGGTCGTGCAACCATTTGCTGCAAACCATCGATGGGGCTGCCACGACATCTTTGACACGGCTGATGCATCGGCCAAAGGGCGTAGTGTTGCCGTGCGGCCATCAGGGAATCGTGAAATCAACGTCGAGTCGGGACAAGCATGAGCTACGATTTTCTTCATTTAGAGTCGACACTATGTCGAGTCTCTACATGATACGATGATGGGGCTGTCGTGTCCTTGACGAGCACTGGAGTATTGCACGATGGTGGCGTTGGTGGTGTTGGGTTGCATAGGTGGCACTGCAGCAATGGAAATTGCGTAGCGAGTGGGGACGAGAACATTATTTTATGGTCGTAAGGCGAAGCACATGCATAAGTGGACACGGCCATGGTTGTCCCCGTGCAAGGTGCCTACGGTTCAAGTCGATTGCCGAGGGGAGTAGAGTGGCTCATCAATATTGGACATGGGTGATCGGCCGCTCGGCGCGGTTGAGTAGTAAGCAGCATCGGTAGTTGGCAACAACGCTTGGTCCTGTGGGGGCTGGGTTTGGAAAAGTAAAGGAGGTGGTGGAGTCATTGTATGTTCCGTTAGGGTTTTCTTTTAGAATTTTTCTTTTTCTACTGTCATCATAATATATAGTATATATAGAAAAATATGAGGGTGGGTGTGAATGTATGTTTAAGTTGTGCCTGGCTATGCTTGAGTATGGTTCGGTTAATGTGCTCATTAGGTAGGGAAGGGATCACAGAAATTGTAGGCTTGGTTTATGTAAAACATGGATGACCTAATCTTTGTGGTTTGTGAGAGGCCAAGTATTTATATAAACATTTAGGGCCTAAACAATATAATGAAATGCTTATGGGCTTAAAACATTCCTGCAGGCCTAACAACTATATACCATATAAATATATTTAGCTGGGATTTAGGTAAGGGTTTTGGCCCACAAGCAACCTATAAATATATATACCTATATGGTTCTAGTCAAGGGTCCCAATTTCTAAAATGGTATTTCAAGAAGATATTACAATTTAATTCAAATAAATAAAATAAAAAAATATTTTTCAAGATTTCGGGAAGAGGGGTTAAAATCTTTCCAGATTAGACCAGTAGTAAATATGACACATCGCACACTTGACAAGCGTGCAGCGACTATCTTTCCAGATTAGGCCAGTAGTAAATACGGAACATCGCACACTTGACAAGCATGCGACGACTATCTTTCCAGATTAGACCAGTAGTAAATACGGCACATGGCACACTTGACAAACTCGCTACGACTATCTTTCCAGATTAGACCAGTAGGGATGATTCCAGCATGATTAGGAATGTAGTATTTCTAGTAGGTGGTTCTAGTGGGTGATTATAGAAATAGAGGCCAAGTAGGTAAGATGCAGGTGTCGCAAGAGAATAAATCCAGAAATACTAATCCATGTCTCGATAGAGAATCAGATAATACTATACTAGAAGCTGAATCATAATAATTATCAGATAAATAAAAACTATTAGAAAGCGTACTTGCCCGCGGTCCTGAACAATAAATATGGGATGATGCCCACAGTGGTCTCACATAAACCTATATATGAGATATACAGAGTTATTTCGTGTTCCAGAGTAAACAATATATTTAAATGCAATAATTACATGCTTCTAGGCCTTTTATAGGTCGTGGAAGTCAATCTAAGTCAATACTAGCCAAACTAGGTCAGAGTTAGTGAAACTAGGTCAATAAGACTTAAAAGTTGACTTTCAGGGTCAACTTGTCAATCTTGGTCAATTAAGTCAGATCTAGGCTAAGCTAACCTATTTAAATATTTAGGCAATACCTAATTCCCATTACCTATCTATATATTACCTACATATAGTATGTTACCTATCTCATGCCTTTGCCTATGAAATCTCATTACCTATCCATCTAATGCCCTTACCTACCACTTGGTATTGCCTATACTAAATATTACATAGGAAAAACCCTATACCTATTTATACATAAGTATCTACCCTACTCTAACTTGTAGATAAATCCCATTACATTACCCTTCGCATATACACTTTACCAACCTATCTATCTTAGGTATTTAGCTTACCCTCATATGTAGGTATGTCACATTACCTATCTATTTACAAAGTAAACTCTTATTTACCCATTTCAATACCTCATCTCAGTTTTCCTAAACAGACATTCAAGTAGGTAAACTCTCTACCTTCCTATTTGTTGTACACCTAAATGCCACACCTCTATACCCTATAACATAATACCAAGACACTCTACTTTAGACACATAGGAATTTGGATATCACTCCTTCATTTCTAACTAGTCTCCACTCTCACACATGGTACACTGCCACCTACTCATGTACTATAGGAAAACTCCTCTCATATGTGTATGTGTCGGTCACACACACAAGCTCTGCTCTGGCCAGTACAGGGACCAGTCCTTGTGCAACCTGTAGGTAAAGACACCCTTCTGGGATCGGCCCCTTTCTGGATATACAGGGCACTACAGCCTAGCTCTAACCCCTTTCTCAGTTTACCTATCATATAGGACACCCTAACACTCTCATGTGCACTTTGCACTGTCCAGTGCACATGCAGGGAACTCAACACTACTGCCTTGTACAACTGAGCACTCTAACTAACTATATACCAATATACTCCCAAACTTATAATCCTAAACATATACTCTCACAAAACTCATATATCCTGTATGGTCACACATGCCCTGCCCACGCAGGGTCTCTCTCTTCAATGTTTACTGATGCATACTCCATGCAAATATTCATACATGCCACTAATAT
>JANAVB010031419.1:6528631-6876131 GCA_029216955.1 Iris pallida
ATTATTTTATTTTCAAAAGAAAAGATTTTTTTTTTTGGTGATCTTCAATAATTTTTGGTTGTGTATGTCATAAGGAAGATTTAACTAAGTTTAAAAAAATTCATAACATAATTGAATAAATACTCTTTTCAACTTAGAATTAATTAGTATAGTTATTTTCCTTGAGGATGGTTGTGACTAAATTTGGTAGACAAAAGCCGGTGAGATTTTGAGCCTTTAGACTGACACATCAGTCTTACTATTTTCTTTGATGAGAGTTATTCTTCCATGGACTTGTTTCTCTAGAACTTGCTTAGATTCTCTTCGAGGTCACATCGACACATGCATACATGAATATGATTAAGGCCATCTTTATTATACGCTACATAAGCCAAATAGCCTACCCTGAAATTATTTTTCCTTTGGTTGAACCCCTTTAAGCCTTATTGCTTCTATTTTTGTGAACCCATATTACAAGCTTTAACCTGAAAAAAAAAATCCTTACCCAGGCCAGAAAACTAGTGGAGCATTATGATATGTATGGGTGTATAAAAATAAGTGTGGGGGTATTTGAATTTCTAGTTTGGCTACATCTTTTTATTCTCAAATTCTTGAGTTCCATCATGAAACAAAATGAAAAAAAAAAGCGAAAAAAAATGATGAAAATGAAAAAAAAAGAAAATGAAAAAGAAGATGATGAGAAAAAGAAAGAAAGAAAGAAAGAAGTAATGAAAAAAAAGTGATGGAGGAATTTACTTTTGATATTCATTTTCATAATTCTTCCTCCAATTCCAATAAAGGGGTATGTTGAATGCTTTAAGGTCAATTTGAAGAAGCTAAATGGGGTGATTGGTTTTACATAATTTATATATTCGAGCTTGAGTTAAATCATTTTTGCTCTATTAGTTTTGATGGCTTTTGAGCTACACTCCCAAAATATATCCTACCTAAATCCTAAGCCCCGCTACAACCCATAAAAAGTCCTTATGATTTGTGTTATGCATGTGATCCAAGTGGTGGAGAATGAGAAGATATGCAAGCTTATGGTAGATCATTTCTATTGGAATGAATTTGAGAGAAACACTTACCCTTCAAACCATGAGAGCTGAGTGTTTATTCCCGGGAGAGTCTACCAATTTAGTTTACTCTATCTTCAAGTGAAAATACTTACTAAGAAATTAGAAGTTGTCTAAGAATATATTTTCAAGACATGTTATGGGTTTTAAAGAGCTTGGTTATTCTTTATTTATGACATTACAACCTTGATTTTTGTTTTGAAAAAAAAATTAGAGTTTTGTCCGAGGACGAACAAAAGTTAAGTGTGGGGGTATTTGATGAGAACATAAAATATTATATTTTTATCCTTTAATGTTCATCATTTTATGCTCATTTTATGACTATAGGTACTCATTATATTTATATTATGTTGTAGGATGAATTTGGAGACACTATATGCAAAATGGAGCTAAAATGCATTTCTGGACAGTTTTGACACCTTTCACCAAAATGGACATAACTTTCTCATCCGAAAAGCAATGGAGGTGATTCAAAAAGTTTTGGAAAGCTATGACACAGGGCTAAAACTTTTATATTCTGTTTTTTCGCAAATCAAGCTGCATCATGGACGAAATCAGACTTGAAGTTGGGTCAAAGATGCTGTGAACAAAAATAGGAACCAAAACAACCTTGTTCCTACTTGTTCTATGACTTATTCTATTTGGTTTGAGAAGTTGTAACTTTTAGAGGATATGTTGGGAGATATTGTGGGCTTGACACAACTAATTTATGGTGTATAAAAGGGGGTAGAAATCATGAGAAGAAACAGACAACACAACACAACTCTTCTTCTTCTTCTCCAACTTTTCTTTTAAAGTTTTGAAGAACATGTGCGGCTAAAAGTCTTGTTGGTCGAAGTGTACGGATGCCTTGGAATCAATAAACTTATGAGATCTATTGTTTCTATATGTTTGATTTTATACTTTGAATATTGAATATTTTTCTATGTCGACTTTCATGATTGTTTTGTTTAATTACTAGGTGGCCTACTAGTTTATTATTCATTTCGATCTACCGCTAAATTAGATATCAAATCCATAATTGTTTGATATTTCTAATTTGTGAAGCAACCAAGATTTAATGAACTACTTTGTTTTATTAGATCTTAGGGGAAAAGCATATGACAAAATTAAATACAACCGCTTGTGCTTGTATTATTTTGCTTTATCGATCTCTTTGTTCTTAAGAAATTGCTAGATTAAATCTTTAGCGCTTGTCTGAAATTATTTAGCAATTAAAGTTAATTAGGTCGCTTGTATCTAATTAACTAAGCCTAAGAGAGATAGGAAGATACTTCCAACGATAAATATTCAAAGTATGATTTAATTTATCCTTGCATCGATGATCAATTTTATGATTTCCAATGGTGAATGTTCACTGAGACCAATATTTGTTCCTTGATTGATTTTAATACTTTAATTGCTTTAGCTCTTCTTAAATTTTCTTTTCAAAACTCTCTCCCGCAATCCTTGTTCACATAGCATAAAATTTATACTAATTACTCTCCGTGGGATCGATCCTTACTCTCTCTACTATATATAATTTTACGAGTAAGGTTTTATTTTTGGGTGCCTACGACAGCACACCACCGACCGGCCTCCTCGTCCCGGCCCCAGGCTCCTCCCCACACGGTGGCCCCCTCTTATCCCGTCGCCATCGCTTCCCCGGATGGCCGGACGCCTGGTCGCCTCCCCTATGGGGGGGGGCTACCCCCTTGCCAGTATTCTCTCACCGTGGGGGGGGGGGCTACCCCCTCATCGGCGTCCTCTCGCCGTGGGGGTTCCCTCCCTCGCACCCCCCCATCCCCCTCGGCGCCGTCCTAGGCGCCACCGAGATGGACGCAGGAAGTCGGCTCCTCCACCGCCGGGGTCGATTGCTTCGCAAGGAGAGCCTCCCCCAGTCCCGGAGCCCCCTCCTCCCTCAGTCCCGGCGCCCCCTCCTCCCCCAGTCCCGGAGCCCTCCCTCTCAGGCAGCGTCGCTCCCCCTCTCAGGCAGCGTCCGCCTTCCTCTCCTTGAATTGGCTCCCTGCGTCCGCCTCGTGCACCCCAGCTGGTGGTATAGGAGCGCCACCCCCTCTCTTCCAAGCCTCCACCTCGGGTCCCACGGGGGCACCCCACCCTCTTCCTACTCCGGCTCCCCCTCCGGAGTATGCCATCGCCCTTACTCCATCGTCGGTGGTCCACCTACGGCGCATTGCGAGCCCCCCTCGGCACGCTCGGCCTCCCCCTTTTCGGCGTCGGTCGGTCGATCGACGCCAGCGGTGGCGCCGTCCCCATTGTCCCCTCCCCGCGATGCTTTTCCCGCCACCAGCTATGGATTCCGGCGCTCCCTACGCTGCATGCAGGAGGGCCGGCCCCCTCGCCGGTGGTAGGCCAGCGTCCGCCTGGAGGTCGAGCCCCCTGCTTCCTCTCCCCGACGGTCTAGCCGCCCTCCCTCCCCCCGGAGGTCGAGCCCTCTACTCCCTTCCCATCCCGTTCGCCCCCCTCCCTTTCTCTCTCCCTCCCTTTCCTCCGATCGCCGCCTAGTCCGGCCCCCCCGTCAGCTGCAGGCGCTTCGTCCCCCCCAACGTCCCCCGTTTTCCCTCTCCCTACCATCCCCTTCGGGCAGACCTCCCTCACCGGAGCCCCCGTCCCCCTCTCAGCCTCCCCCGTCGGAGCGCCCCGGCTTCGGGCAGCGCGTCGGGGGGCCTGAGGATCCCTCGAGCCGTACGCCCCCCCCGGGCAGATTGCCCCCCCCCTCGGGCAGAGTGTCACCTTCGGGATATGAGCCCACTCCCCCATCGGGCAGCGTACCCGTTCACCCGCATCAGGCCCAGCGGTCCCATTTTTTCGAATTTCGATTTTTGAAATTTCAAAATGTTTTGAAATTTCGATTTTCAAATTTTTGAAATATTTTGATACACAGTTCTTTTTCGAAATTTTGGTTCTCCGAAATTTCGAAATTTTGAATTTCTACCTGTGCTTTTATTACCTTGCTCTACAGGGTCCTTTTGTGTTTTTTTGGCCCTGTACCTGTCTGTATTGCTCTTCTTGAGCTCCCTTTAGTTTTTCAATAAAATGCCCTTGTGGAATATATATATATATATATATATATATATATATTATATATATATATTTTTATATATATATATATTATATATATATATTATATATATATATATATATATATATATATATTTTTTTTTTTTTCAATAAAAATATATATATATATATATATATATATATATATATATATATATATATATATATATATACTTTAATATACACACAATTTCCTATAACAGTCCACATTTCTAGTACTATGAAAGCACACTTAGTGATTAAAATAGTCCACTCAAACAGTCCACTATTCATACATACAAATAGTCCAAAATCAATCCACTTCACCCTATCTATGCAAAATCATGCAATACCCACATAAAACCACCAAATAATTATACCAATTGATAAGCTATATGAATATATACTAGAAACAAGTATCCAAACTGAAATCCAAGCATTAGGTGTCCACTTGGTCATTTTGTCAAACACTTGACGTGCGTATTAGGACACATGATACGCCCATAATATGCACCCCAAATGGATTCAAACTTGACCCTAAGCATACCCACATGTTCTAAATCACTAGTAGGACCTAATGAACCTATTCATAAACCCTAGAAATGTCATTCTCGGATTTTTCCCAAAATGGGTCCAAATAGAAAGGAAAAAAAAATCTAAATATAAAGAGAAGAGTCAAAATTCCTCACATTAGCAACCCTAATGCACGGGGCTTCCTATTTGATGCTTCTACACTAATTAACACAATTTAGAGGGTTTAGAATGCATATACCTATTGGGAGATGGATTTCCAATAAAAATGGATCCAAGATCTAGAAATCCCCAAGATCCAAGTGCTCCAATCCCTCCAAGCTATCTTCTAGAGCCCTCTACTCTCTACGGGGAAGAGAATGGAACGAATTTGGGTAAATTTGAAGAAACTTTGGCGGTAGGAACAATTTGGGGAAAAGCTTCTAATTAGGGTTAGGGTTTTGGATGAAATAAGGAGGAAGAAGAAGATAACTACTTATATAAAAAATAGTGGCTGCCATAAGGCTAGGGTTTATGGGTTTTAGGCTAGTGGGAAAGTCCGTTAAGTCCCCTTCTTAGTCATGACAAGATTAGGGAATAAGCCTTTCTTCCTAATTTGGTGTTTAGTCAAACTTTCTAATTAATCTTGCTAGTCTAGCTAGAGACTAACTAAAGTTCAATTTGGCTAGTCCTAATCATTTAATTAGATGGTCATGTCAAGTCAGTTTGGGTCCTCTAGTGTCACTAATGACTATCCTAACTAATGGCTAACCACTAAGCATATTCAAAAATGTAACATATGCACTATATTAATTACTATAGATAATTAATTTAAAATATAAAATCAAGTTTTATAAAATAAATTTATCATTAAAAATATACTTTGAATTCACAATAATAACAAGAAATAGTAAAAATTCAAAAATACCTATCTCCAGGAAAGTGGTGGTTACACGTATTGATTGTCCGATTCCAAACCTAACCACATGTTGAACATTGATATTCTAAAACACGAAGTACACGTGATCTTTGGTGGCTATGTTGTTCATTCATTTCCTTCCATCGAGTCAACTGTCGTGTTGTCCTTATGTTATAACTCTACTCTTTTTATCATATCGTGTCATGCATATAGTTCGTTTTCCTTATTATTATTATTTCCTTCATGCATGTCTATTATATTGTGTAGTGTATTGTTATGGTGAACTTGATCCAATCCTGACTGAATAACTATTTTTTAGTTGACAGACTCTTGATGACTACTCTCTTGCTCGGGTTCCTTCGGGTGGAGTTAGAGATCTTGGAGGCCAAACATAGATTCTAGTTAGATAGTTTAGAATTGTTATATAAAATTTTGTGAGACATTGTATTTGGTTCAATATAAATCTTACAAATTTTGTAATTGATTTATAAATGTTAATGAACAATAAAATGATTATTTTATGAGCACTTTTTAATTTAGGGTAGACAGCGTACTACCGCCGATACAGCGGCGTAGGCTGGGCTTGGATACACACTCGTATCCCGAAAAGCGATGTGGGTCGTGACAAGTTTTTTTGGTGGCCCATGCAGGCCAGTCTTCGCAAATTATACGAACTCATGGTCGTACCATATTAGTCATACTACTACGAACCTGCGACTAGGAAGTGGTCATTCACAATTAGGATTGATTTAGTTTTTAGGAGAGTGTTTAGGACTAGGAGTCCTTTATTCGAATTGACTATTGGGTAGTTAAGATTGGTGCATCGGCCATGTAATTCCGGTAGGGGTTTATTGAATTCTAAAGCCTATTAGTTAACATTAAAGAATTTTTATAGAGGGACATACCATTGTGTTTTGATATGATGGTATGATCAAA
Organism: Iris pallida; assembly: GCA_029216955.1. Classification (NCBI taxonomy): domain Eukaryota; kingdom Viridiplantae; phylum Streptophyta; class Magnoliopsida; order Asparagales; family Iridaceae; genus Iris; species Iris pallida. The sequence continues at coordinate 6,535,091 of JANAVB010031419.1, forward strand.
TATGGGTAGACTATTCGCTTGATAAATTAGAACTTCTTACGATTCAACTCTTAACCTTGATCATTTGTGCCACTTTATTTTCTCCCTCTAATCATCATCGTCATATCATAAAATTCGTATTGCTTATTTGATTCCCAATGGCCATAGTAATTATTTTTAAAAGTCAATATTCTATTTCTACCTATTGAGTTTTGTGTCTAACCTGATTCAATTATTCAAGTCATTTTCGTATACTTTTTCAATCATTTTATTTTCAAAATTGATACCTTCACTTTAAGAACATATACTTATATTTTTGCTACAACGATCAATTTGTTTGAATTTCTAAGAAGCTCCTTTGAAAATTTTATGGATGTAGTTGGAATAAAATTTTGATGACTTACAATGGCAAGGCAAATAAGCATTGTTCCCCTTTTATTCGAATTATCGAGACTGTGGGTTCACTGCAGCCAGCAGCACACTGGCGTGGCATGATCCCTAAGTTGAAATAATTTTAAGTAATAGTAGGTTATCGAATATTATTAAAAACTATATCCAGTTACCCTATTTTGAACTTTGTGTTATGATAATAATGGATTGAGTTGATAGAACATTTGATACCGTATTTTTATTGGAGTCATAAAACTGAAGAGTTTACTGCAGCCAGATGTATACTGGCGAGGCATAAATTTTTGATAAAATGACTTCTGATATGCTGACGGTTTTCGAATACTATAGAGACTATATCTCTTTTTGGCATTTGACTATTAATTTTCATGGTTCGCAATTTCATGTACCTTTACTTAAATTTGATTTAATTCTTATCATTTTATTTCTTGAACCTTTCCTTCTTCTCTTTCTATTTTCTAATTGTCATTTATCTTTCAAAAAATCATTTAAACCTGTTTTGATTGTATTCCATTGATTCTATGATAGTGCCTAAATAGTTGATTGTGCCAAAACGGCTTCTATTTGTTCATTCTTAAACAATTTTGATTGCGACTAGACTATTTTGATTATATTTCGATCGTGCCAATTCATATCTTTTCCTAGGTTTTGATTCTATGACTGACCTATTTGATCGTTAATCATTCTATTTCATAATCGTGCCTAATCGTATCCTTTAAACTTTCGAGGACAAAATTTTTCTATGGTGGGTTGATTTGTAAGCCCACTTCCCGATTTTTTTAGTTTTATTTGATTATGAACATTGGAAGTCATGCCTAAGTCTTTACCGCACTTCGCCATCTACCGCTACTTCGTTGGAGGTTGTTTGCCATTGATTGTAAAAGAACAGAACAATTATCGGAGGACTGAACTTAGACTCACAATACAAACTCGCTTGTACAAAGAAAGCCTAGGGACGAAAACCTAGGTACAGCAATCTAAGTACAATTGTTTATTTTAGATTCTGGGGGGTGACGATAGAGGCTCGAGAAAGCGACGGCAGCTCTACCTTACTCCTTGGACGATCGGGTGCAGCCTTGGCTCTGGAGAAGAACTGCTTGGCGTTGATGAAGAAATGCTATCTTTTTTCTCATGGTATGCTCCTTTGTCCTTTCGATCTCTGTATATTCTCTCTCTGATTCTCTCTAGATTCGAGCCGGGGGTTTTGTAAGGGAATGGCACCTTGCTATTTATAAGAGTGGGGGGCATCATTAGGGTTTACAATGATTGTCCATTCAAAAGTCGGCGGTCTGAAAGTTAATTAATCTGGGCCGTCCATCTTGCATATAATAGATTTAAGCAATTAATGTGATTGCATTAAATCTCTGTGGACAATAAATGTTGATTGCCATGAATATTTGCGACTTTTAATGGCCTGCCACGTGTCTAATTTGCTCGATTTGATTTGATCTGGGCACTTATTGCAACAAATCTGATTAGGATTTGTTAACACCAATAATTCCAGGAAGATAAGACTGTCACGTATCTCAATCATTATGAAAAGTGCCACATGTATCCACTGGGTCATCTTGGCAGAGCCGCATATAAGTGGGCCGCATGAGGATGAACGGCCGCATGGGATGAACAGCCGCATGAAGATGGGCAACCGTATGGGAGTGGGCAGCCGCATGCTGATGGGCGGCCACATAAAGAATGCAGCCGCATGAAGATGTGCGGCCGCAGCCACATGCCTTAGGATTTGATAGATTCTGTCAGCTGTGAGAAGATTTTCTCCTCTTTCCTAGGGACACGCCATTACGTCAGTCATTATTGCGCCTTTTTATCAGAACTGTCATTTGTCAGAGCTGTCAGCCGTCAGGTCATTAAATGCAGCAAAAGACGAAGGAAAGAGCTGTTGAAGGCGACGTGGCTCCTCTCTGGGCCGCATGGAATTATTCGAGCCGCATAGACTCTTGAACCGTAGGGATCCCTGAGCTGCATGGGCTCTCTGAGCCGTATGGTGATCCTTGGCCGCATGAACCTTTCTTTATTCTTTTCCATGCTTCTACAAGACCCCCTTCAAAGTTTTTAATTTGGAAAATTGAAATACTTTGAATAAGAAGCATGGCCATGTAAAAACTCTTTGGGCCGCATATGGATGTCTCAGCCGTATGGCCTCCTCAGCCGCATGGCCATCTGAGCCGCATGGGCTTTCCAGCCGCATGGGCTGCTTGGCTGCATAGGCTCCTTGCCACGTCTTTATGCCACGTGTGCAAATCTTTGCATTGATTGTCTTTGATTTGCTGTCAGATTTAAACTCGCTTTTGGGGTAGGATCCCAAGAGTTTAGCCTTGAATAGTCAGATTGCCTTGATACCCGAGGAGTCGGTTACGCTGCACACATATCGAGGCATCGGTCTATAGGCTCCGTCTATAAATAGAAACGTGTTTGGGACGAATAGACTTCTTTATTCTCTCTTTGTCTTCGATTCTTCTTGCCCTAGCTTTTCTTGTCTTCGTCTTCCTTCTCTGATCATCATTAGATAACAATGGCTTCCAAGTCCTCCAAGGTTGCGGCGAAGGCTACGACGAAAGGAAAGGGAGTGGCCTCCACGTTGGCAGCGGCGCCTAGGGTTCATACCGACGCTCACCCTGTCATTAAGGGTAAGGTCTTGGGAAGATCATCTACTTCGAACTCCTAACGAAGACGGCTCTGTTGCATGCTTTATGCACAAGCCTTTAATGCGTCTTTTATCGAATTATTCAAGCTGTATGGGCTGCACGTGCATCCCACGTTTGAGCCGCATGAGGGTATATCCCATGTCCGAGCCTCATGGGAGTTGTCTAGACGCTTCACAAACTGGTCCGCATGATTACCCATTGAACAGAGCCGCATGAGTCCCCCTGAATCGAGGCGCATGGAGCCCCCATTAAACGGGATCGCATAAGCTCGTCTGGAGTGGGCCGCATGAGGCTCCGACCATCTCCTAACTTTGTTTCTTTTTATCTTTGATTCTTGCAGAAACCCTGCCGAAGGCTGAGATCATTGTGAAGGAAGAGCTGCCGCCCCCTTTCAAACAAGAGTCATCGCTTGTTAAGGAGGAGGTAATACCAAAAACGGAGGAACAGCAAGGAGAGCTGGCACCCATTACTGTAAAGGAGGAGCCCTAGTCTGACGGCGGTAGTATTGGGTGTTCTGACCTTCCTACTTTGGACGAGGATTTTGCTCAAGTACATCCTTCATATGCGAAATGGTTGAGGGATTTATATAAGCGCCCCCGCAACTAGGATTCGTGGGCTCTCACAAATGTCCGTCTTTTGTCTTGATATTTCTGTCTATTTTTAGCTGCAGTTTATGTTTTGCTTCCTTTGGACATCAATGTAATCTTTTTTCTTCTTGTCTGAATGAAATAATAGAGAACTTTTCTGGCTTGCTCATGATATGTAGTAATGTGAATGTAACTGATTTTGAACAGAATACATTCGCTCTGTTCTTTGCTTATAGTAGTTGCCCCAATGGGAGACTTTTTGTGGACCTGTTACCCTTGGCATTCCTTGGTTTTAGGTACGGATAACAAGTTTGATTGGGGATACCTAGAACAATTCCACGGCAAGGTGATCATGGATGTTCTGGGTATCGGGAGAGAGAATGACATGGAACAGCTGGGCTCCCGGGGCATGATAAGGAATGATGGGCCTGTACTAAGAAACTTAGCAAAGGATATTTGTGGGCCTATTATCCTTGGCGTACCCTGACTTAGGATATGGATAATAGGATGAAAGGGAACCAACATACTTACTCAGAGGTAATGAGGACATGGCAAGTATGGGGGTTTTACCGCGGAGTCTTCCTACTCAGAGATAATGAGGACATGGCAGGAGTGGACTCACCGGAGGATATTTGTGGACCTATTATCCTTGGCGTACCCTGGCTTAGGATATGGATAATAGGATGAAAGGGAACCAACATACTTACTCAGAGGTAATGAGGACATGGCAAGTATGAGGGTTTTACCATAGATTCTTCCTACTCAGAGGTAATGAGGACATGGCAGGAGTGGACTCAACGGAGGATATTTATGGTTAACAGAGGACATTTGTGGGCCTATTATCCTTGGCGTACCCTGGCTTAGGATACGGATAATAGGATGAAAGGGAACCAACATACTTACTCAGTGGTAATAAGGACATGGCAAGTATGGGGGTTTTACCGCAGAGTCTTCCTACTCTGAGGTAATGAGGACAAGGCAGGAGTGGTCTCAATGGAGAATATTTGTGGACCTATTATCCTTGGCGTACCCTGGGTTTTTTTTGGTACAAATAATAAGTCGAGGGAGGACCAACATATTTACTCAGAGGTAATGAGGACATGGCAAATATGAGGGTTTCTTCGATGGAGCCTTCCCACTCAGAGGTAATGAGGATATGGTAGGAGTGGGCTCCATGAAGGGGTACATAGGACGACTCAGAGGTAATGAGGACATGGAAGTTCTATGTAGAGGGGTGATTTGTTTTTAGCAGAAGTGAAACGACTCAGAGGTAACATCGACGTGGTCGTTTTGGAAATTTTATGGATCCTTTACCCTTTTTGTGTACTGAGAGTGCGGGTAGTGGATCATGAGGGAGGAGCTCTTTCAGAGAAATAAGTTCAGAGGTATGATCATACATGACTTACTACCTAAAGAGTGACCGAAATGTGAGTTCAGAGGCACCTGCGGGTACATAACTCGATAATCTGGGAGAGTTGGAATGTGAGTTCAGCGGTACCGAAAGAATACATGACTCGACGATCTGGAATTTAGAGAATGTGAGTTCAGCGGTACCGGAGGGTACATAACTCGGCAATTTTGTGAATGTGAGTTCAACGGTACCGGCGGGTACATAACTCGGCGATCTGGAATTTGGAATATGAGTTCAGCGGTACCGGCGGGTACATAACTCAATAATCTGGAGTGTTGTGGATATGAGTTCAGCGGCACCAGCGGGTACATAACTCGATAATCTAAGATTTTTATGAATATGAGTTCAGCGGTACCAACGGGTACATGACTCGATAATCCGGAAAATGTCGTTTAGACATTATATTTCTTCACGAACTTGCCGTTGACGGGCAGCATGAGCAAGTCTACATTTTGTTTTGCGAGGCGGTAAGCACCGTTGGAGAATACAGCCTCAATGATAAATTGAGCTTTCCATTTTGGCTGGAATTTGTCGACGATTTTGTGAGTCATGACCATCGGCCTCCGAACTGCCAGAACAAGATCGCCCACTTGGAATGTTCTGATTTTAACCTTCTTGTTGAAGGCTCCGGAGATGCGTGCATGGTAGAGCTCGATTCGTTGCTGAGCCAAGAGGCGCTTTTCATCTAAGGCCTCTAACTCTTGTAGTCGGCGACGGTAGTTATCGTCCATCGTCAATTGGTAAGTGAGAGCGACGCAGAGCGAGGGTATTTGAGTCTCCAATGGGAGAACTGCCTCACTCCCGTACACCAGGGAGAATGGTGTGTTCCCTGTGGCTGTTCGGACTGTGGTACGGTACGCCCATAAGCATTCACCAAGCTTCTTATTCCAGTCACGTTTGTTGGAGAAAACAAACTTCTTGAGTAACTTGATGATGGTTTTGTTGAATGCTTCTGCTAACCCATTCGCTGCTGGATTGTATGGTGTTGAAGCAACATTTTGAATTCGGTGTTTATCGCAGAAGCGATAGAAGACGTGGCTTGCGAACTGCGGACCATTATCGTGGATGATCCTTCGGAGCAGTCCAAAGCGATAGATGACGTGATGTTTGAGGAAGCTGATCAAGTTTGAAGTCTTTACTTCTGCAAGCAGGACAGCTTTCGCCTATTTGGAGAAGTAATCCATGATTGCGAGTATGAAGCGATGTCCTCGGGAAGAAGGTGGGACGATCGGACCGATGATATCCATTCCCCATGCTTCGAATGGCCAGGACGCCACTGTCGGATGTAGAAATTCAGATGGTTGGTGGATGAAGTCCGTGTGGACTTGGCAGGCTTTTCACTTTCTTTCGTAGTCTATCGTATCTGCTACCATCGTGGGCCAGTAGTAGCCCATTCGGCGAAGACGATCTTACAATTTTGGGCCAGGCCGATGGGCCCCGTAGACACCGTCATGAGCTTCGCGTATGGCTTCTTTGGCTTCTACGTTTGACAGACATCGAAGCAATAATCCATCGTAGGATCGGCGATACAGCATTTTCGTTTCTGTATCGTAGAAGAATCTAGGAGAACGCCTTTTGATGGAGGTAGCTTCCTTTGGGTCCTCCGGCAGATTGTCGTAGACTACGAAGTCAATGAATGGCTGTCTCCAGTCTGGCACTTCGTCAATCGTCTGAGCGAAATAACTCGCCAAGAATTAAACATTGTTCTTGGGACAGACCAGTTCATGGCCTATCACATCCACCGATTGATGAGTATGATTTGGCACTGCTAGGGAAGCGACAAGGCCTGCTAAGGCATTGGCTTCGATGTTTTGGAGTCTGGGAACGTGTTCGATGAAGAACCCTTCAAATGACGAGATGATGTTGATCGCAATCTGGTGATAGGGGATCATGTCTTCATGGCGGACTTCGTACGAACCTCGGATCTGATTGACGATCAAATGCGAATCGCCGTATGCTTCAAGATATTCCACCCCCAGCACTCTTGCGAGTTGGAGGCTAATGACCAAAGCGTTGTACTCGGCCACATTGTTAGAGCAGGATTCTGTGAGGGAGTAAGCACGATTGATCACCAATCCGGAAGGAGAAACCAGCACCACCCCGACTCCGACGACGATATTGTCCTTAGGTCTGGTCCTTGAGGCGCCGTCGAAGAACATTCGCCATACATCATCGTGAGAGGTTGCATGCGAGTCGACAACCTCGTCTGGGATTTTTTCATATATTCTGGACGACTCCGAGCCTGGGTGGGCTGCCAAAAAGTCTGCCAGGGCTTGACCTTTAACAGCCTTTTGTGGGATGAAGATCATATGGTAGGGGGACAGTAATATGGCCCAAGTAGCGAGGCGAGAGCTGAGTTCCCCTGGTTTCGTCATGAGGACCCTGAGAGGGTTGACTCGTAAGATCACATGTATGGTTTGTCCTGTGACATAGTGCCGCATCTTTTGAATGGCGAACACCAGGGCGAGGCATTCTTTCTCCACAGCGGTATATCGGTGCTCTGGCCCGATCATCATTCGACTGAGGTAATATATAGCTTGTTCATGGCCTGCATCGTTGTTTTGTGCCAGTAGAGCGCCGAGGGAATGCTCTATTGCTCGTACATAGAGCAGGAATGGTTTTCCGACAACCGGGGCCACCAGGACTGGAGGCTTCGACAAATATTCTTTGATGCTGTCGAAGGCACGCTGACATTCTTCGTCCCATACGAATGAGATGCCCTTCTTCATGAGATGGGTGAATGGCTGACATCATTTGGAGAGGTTGGAAATGAACCTCCTGATGTAAGCTAACCTCCCTTGGAGGCCTCGAAGTTCTCGGAGATTTCTCGGGGGACCCATCTCCATGATTGCCTTTGTCTTCTCAGGGTCTACGTGGATACCCTGGGCGGTGATGATAAAACCTAAGAACTTTCTGCTGGATACGCCCAAGAAGGATTTTGTGGGATTCATCTTCAGGTTGTGTGCTCGCATCAGGTCGAATATCGTCCGCAGATCCTAGAGATGGTCACCCTTACAGTGACTCTTGACGGCGATATTATTAACATAGCACTCCACGGTCTTGTGTAAGTAATCCCTGAAGATGATACTCATAGCTCTTTGATATATGGCGCCAGCATTCTTTAAACCGAAAGGCATGACTGTGTAGCAGTATGTGCCAATCGGTGTTCGGAATGATGTATGCTTTTCGTCGTCAGAGGACATCTTGATTTGATTGTACCCCGAGAAGCCATCCATAAACGACATGTGTTCGAAGCCGCATGTGTTGTCGATCATGATGTCTGTGATAGGGAGGAAGAATTCATCTTTGGGATATGCCTTATTCAGATTGCGGAAGTCGATGCAGATTCGAATCTTTCCATTCTTCTTGAGGACCGGTACTATGTTGGCGACCCAGTCTGGATGTTGCTCCTCGCGTATGAAGCTGCTGGCTATGAGTTTATTGACTTCATCTTCGATTGTATCCATGATGCCTGGACGGAAGCGTCGTTGTTGTTGTTTGACTGACATTGCATCTGGCCGAATGTTGAGTTTGTGAAGAGCAATATCGGGATTTAACCCTGGCATGTCTTCATAGCTCCAGGCGCACACATCAATATATTCTCTGACAAGTTCCAGTAGCGATTCTCGCTCTTCGTCTGTCAAGCCTTTACTAATGAAGATTGGTTTTGGAGAAGATTCGCTGCCGAGGTCGACCTGTATAACCTCATCTTCAGTAGGAGGTTCTCTCTGTTCGAACCGCTTTTTCCATTGTACATCCAGCTGTTGGGCCTACGGCTGTAACTCGAGAATTTTAGGAATGTCTTCATCTTCATCGTAAGCGTCGGCGAATGCCATATTGACTGACAGGACTTGTCTGAATACGTCTCCGATGTTGGCATCCCAATCAGAAGTTGGTGACCCGATTGAATGTGAATGCCAGTCGCATTCCTCATCTGAACTTTCAGGGGTCGTTGCGGGTGTAACATACCCTAATCCACATCGGGTCCTGCTAAAGTAGTCCCGTGGTTTGCCAGCCAGGACTGGGGGCTTTAAAGGTAATCGTCGACCAGTGTCGTAGTTTAAGTCTGGCCTAGTCTCCAGATTATACCCCTGTTTTTGCATGAGGTACTTGGATTGGGGGATATAAAGATACAGAGGTAGTCTTCCGGCATCTGATTCAAGATCGACCTTCTCTATGGTTAAGGGTTGTGGGTCGTCCTTCCGACTGAAGATGATTGGATGGTCCCCTCCTTCGATTATGTGGTAAGCGTCTTCCACTGGAGTAAGCTGGTTTGCGGTGTAAACATTTGTCACCTGTGTGTGTAGGTGAGTGCCTATACCGTGTTCCATAGCATACATTGTACAAAGCTTATTAAGCTCGAGGTAGTTCAAAGATAACCCTTTATTGATGAAGTAAGGTATCTTTTCTAGCGAGATTACATCATCTGCGGAGGGAACATCAGTGTGGGCAGCCACATACTTGGCTAGCTCCGGTTCTTCTTCGGCCACCCCCTGTATAAATGAAGACTGAGAGGATGACCTGGGCAGCTAGATCGTCAGGGGTTCTGCTGGTGGAGCAGAACGTGGAGTCGTTGGCAAACTAGCGACCCCCAGTTTGGTACTCGATGCTGGGAGGGGAGTTGTTGGCTCGCTAGATGCCCCAGACTTTGCATCGGGGTGACGATTCTTCTTGGAAAGGCGTATCATCATTGGCTTGTCGGAGGGGTTGAGCTTCTCCATTTGTGGCTGGCCGACTCTAGGCAGTCCGATTGTCAGTAGCTCCGTTGTGGGTCTTGGCACTTGGCCAGACCTTGGCAGTCAGATTATCATTTGCTCTTCTTGTGTCGAGAGGCTGATTGCGTCCTTACGCAGAGTGGCTGCAAAGGGTACGGACTTGCCAGGTTTGCGAGCTTGGAGGTGGATCGTCAGAGGTTCTTCTGATCCTGTGGCTGTCTCAGTATAAGCTTGCACATCTTCTTTATCAAGGTGCCTCTTCGACTTTTCTTATAGGCTGGAGTTTGAGTAGTAGGATTCGACCCCTTTGAAGGGATCGATGTCGGCAAATTCTGTCCTCACGAAGCCGTGTTTGTCGACATACTTGAAGCATTGGTGCAGTGTAGAAGGCACGATCATGTAATCATGTATCCAAGGGCGCCCCAAGAGGATGTTGTAGGTAATGTCTGCGTCTATGACATAACAGGTTACTTCTGACAAGAGATCGCCAATTTGGCACTTCAAGCGAATCTTTCCGATCGGGTAGCTACTGCCCGAATTGAAACTGCTGATGGCGGTGTTTGTTGGCGTCAGGCGATGCATGGGAATACGGAGATGATGTAACAGATCCTTCGAGATGATGCTTATGGAAGAACCAGGATAAATGTGCATCCGATCCACCTTTACGTCGTCGATGTATCCAGTGTAATATAACGGACGATCGTGCAGGTTAGTTTTGATGAGCATATCCTGCAGAGTGAAGACAATATTGGACATCGCTCCCGTGCAAGCGTTGTCTTAGAGATCTGTAGGCGGGCTTTCTCCCGTGAGGTTGACCTGAGCCAGATAGGCGTCGGCATTCTGGAGTGCATCGCTCAAAGCTGTGCGAACATCCTTTGAGAGTCTCAGGAGCTCGTATAATGACAATTTGGCCGGTGTGTTGGCCAATTGTGCCAAGATGTCGAAGTTGTAGGACCTCTCCAGCCCCTGCGGTGCCTCTTTTCGGAAGGATTTGTCAAAACGAGTCTCTTTCGGCCTAGGTTTGTCGGTCGTCGGAGGTTGAGAAGGTTCTGGAGCGTCAGCAGTAGCTGGCTGATGATCTTCAGGTGAGTTATCAGTCGCAGGTTGGGGTTGTGCCCCAGACCGAGTGACGACAGCTGTGGCTTCTTCGATATCTACCGAGATTATGCGGCAGGATCTAGATTTTCCACTCTTCTTCTTGCGAATGGAAGGTGGTGTGGATTGAGTCACCTCGAGTACCAGGTCCGGGTGGACCCACATGACCTTCCCCTGTGATGTGGTGAGGGGCACTAGACCAGCAGCCTGATCTCGGGGAGGTGGAAGATTAGCAATCTCCATTGTCGCTAGAGGAATAGGTACCACACCGTCTTGAGTTTCTGTTGGAGGAAAGCTGCCAAATTGTACAGACACCATATTGGCTGCCACGGTTACCTCTTCGAAATCAATGGCCAGAGCGTTCGAATCGATGAGATGTTGGATGTACCGTTTCAGTTGGTAGCAGTCGTGTGTAGCATGGTGGACATAGCGGTGGTAATGGCAGTACTTTGGGCTCTCCATTTCTGCCGGCCGAGGTTCCCGTCTTGGCGGAGGGAGATGAATTCTGTCTCCTTGTATGAGCATGCCCAAGATGGGCTTGACGTGGCCGTCTTCGAAGGAGTAGTTCATTTGCGGCCATTGTTTGTCCGCCGGTTTTGACTCAAGTTTCTGTGCTGTGTCGGCCACCATAGCCTGCTTACCCTTGTTGTCCCGATTGTTGGAGGAGTTACCACCATTGTTGTTTTTGGCATTAGGATGCCTGCCCTTATCCTCTCCCTTTGAGATGTGCAATCCCTGTTGGCGAGCCTTCTTCAACTGTTCTTCGGCGCTAGTGGCACTGATAATAAACATCTTCCAGTCCTTGAATTGACTTTCACCCATCCAGAGGCTGATTGTCGGAAGCAGTCTCGTTTGGCAAATTTCAATTAAGGAGGAATCCGGATTACCGGACGGCAATTTCATGGCGGTTTGGCGAAATCGCTCAATATAGTTTCTTGTCAGCTCCTTCTCCCCTTGGACGACATCCATGAGGGTGGACATTATGATGTCCTGTCCTACTTCGTAGAATCTCTCCAAGAATATGCGCTTGAAGCTGGCGAAGGAGTGGATGCAGTTGTCTGGCAGGTTGCGATACCAGTCGAATGCGACCCCTTCCAATGCCCTAGTAAATAATCATGTAAGGATGGCATCGTCATGGGGCTGATAGTCGGTGGTGACCTCAAAGTAAGTGATGTACCGACTTGCGGAGGTCTTCCCATCATATGGATTGATGTGGAATGGTTTATACTTTGGTGGGAAGGGAACATCTCTCCACGCAGTGGGATATGATTGTCGTATCCTGAGGTCTTGGCAGTTTTCTCGGGTGTGGAACATGGCCCGTAGCTCTTGGACCTCTCTTCTTGCCTCCCTGGCTTCGTCTGCTGTGGTAGGAGCCGACATCTCAGGAGGAATATTGCCCGGGTTTGGTGCCGCTGAGTTTGAGTCTGCATTGATCGCGGAACCCAAGTTGGTTTGGCCAGGCGTCCTCCCTTGCAGAGTAGGGAGGGCTGCTTTGATCTCGTCCACGAATTTGACCAAAGTGCGCAGTATGTCCTCCAGAGTGTCGATGCGTTGGCGATCACTGGGACCATCCTGTTCGTCTTTGTCATGAATGCCGTCCTGACATGAGTAGAAGTGGAAGGGACGATGGATGACGTACATTTTGAATCATACCCCTGTAACGAGAAGTCATCGGGGTATGTGGGAATGTCTTCCTCTGGTTCGGACTCAGAAGGAACAGTACCCCCAGCCTCGTCTTGGGGATTGTGGACGTCCTCGGGGATGTTGAGATTTGCTGCATCTAATAGGAGAGTTGTTTCCACCAACTCGTCTTCTTAGAACATTGCATTGTCGTGGAGGTTCGGAGGAGTGCTACCCCCAGTCCCAGCAACCTCCAGTGATGTGGACGATGAATCTCCCACTGTAGCAGATTTTGTCTTTGAACGGGTACCTTAGAAAACTCCGGTGGTGGGCAACCGCTTAGACGACAGTCTCTTAGTCCTAGTGGTTGAAATCTTCGGGCTGGAGACGCTTGTCTTCTTCCCTCTTCCATCGGTGAGGATTTTTTGAGCAGAGTTGCAGGAGACGACGGGAGTGCCTCATCATCTGAACATGGTTGTTGCAGTCTTTGGAAGACGGACTGCCGGTCTTCTCGTACCGTCGCATTATTGCAACAGCAGTTAACGATGATTTGGGTGCAGTGACGTCTGTGGGAGGACTCTTTGCACCCCGAGGCCACCTCTCTTTCCTTGCACTTGTGGAGGATAGCCTCACGCAAGTCAGATAGGTCCGGAATGACCATGTTTGCTCTCTGGATTTTGGGAGACTTTTGGGAACCATCCTGTCCGTGTGCCGCCGGGGGCTGGACTCGAGTGGTTCTGTACAACTTCCCATCAGAGGCCCGTATAACAGTATGTGGAACTCTCGGATGGCCAGAGGTCGGGTCAGCGGACTGAGCTTGCCAAGCTCGTGCTGCCCTAGACTTCTTCACTCTGGTACGTAAGGGCACATAATAGGAAGAGGCTAAGTGGTGCTGGAGAGAGTCAGACATATCTTCTTGGGAGCACGAGAGATCAGGACCATAGGATAGGCGATCGAAGACTGAGCCGCGTGGAGCAGGCGGTATGCGGCTGGAATCAATAATCCTCATGCGGCTGGCAGTCGTAGCCGCATGGGCTTTCTTCATGCGGTTGGAAGTCTCAGTCGCATAGGTCTTCTCCATGAGGCTGGAAATCCTGGCCGCATGAGTGTTCTCCATGCGGCTGGAAATTCTGGCCGCATGAGTGTCATGTATTTGGCTGGCAGTTTCGGCTACATGGTCATCATTCATGCGGCTGTCAATCTTGGCCGCATGAGTCTTCATTTTACGGCCAGTGTCTTTGTTCGATTTCTTCCTGGAGCACATAGGATCACTCTTTGCCCCTGCAAGTCCAGCATCGTAGTACTTTCCTCTGCCGGACTTAGGGACAGCATAGTCCTCTATGGTTTGAAGTGGGGTCGCATGAGAGTTGCATTTGCCGTATTTGGCAGCAGAGAGTACTCCATCCAGAGCTTGGGGAGGAGAAAATGACTTTGGCCTCCACTTTCTGCGAGCCTTCTTTGTGCGGGTTCGCTTCTGGACCGGGCCAGCGCTTCCTTCAGAGAGCATTTCTTCGAACGCCTGTTGGTCGAAGAGGATGACCATCTTCTGTTGTGTGGAGCCAAGTTTGGCTGCATCCGATTGCGTCACCAACTCCTCAGCCGTGGAGAAGTTTATCCCCAGCAGAGTCGCCATCGTGTTTGCCATTGATTGTAAAAGAACAGAACAATTATCGGAGGACGGAACTTAGACTCACAATACAAACTCGCTTGTACAAAGAAAGCCTAGGGACAAAAACCTAGGTACAGCAATCTAAGTACAATTGTTTATTTTAAATTCTGGGAGGTGACGATAGAGGCTCGGGAAAGCGACGGCAGCTCTGCCTTACTCCTTGGACGATCGGGTGCAGCCTTGGCTCTGGAGAAGAACTGCTTGGCGTTGATGAAGAAATGCTCTTTTTTTCTCTCTGTATGCTCCTTTGTCCTTTCGATCTTTGTATATTCTCTTCCTGATTCTCTCTGGATCCGAGCCAGAGGTTTTGCAAGGGAATGGCACCTTGCTATTTATAAGAGTGGAGGGCATCATTAGGATTTGCAATGATTGCCCATTCAAAAGTTGGCGGTATGAAAGTTAATTAATCTGGGCCGTCCATCTTGCATATAATAGATTTAAGCAATTAATGTAATTGCATTAAATCTCTGTGGACAATAAATGTTGATTGTCATGAATATTCGTGACTTGTAATGGCCTGCCACGTGTCTAATTTGCTCGATTTGATTTGATCTGGGCACTTATTACAACAAATCTGATTAGGATTTATTAACACCCATAATTCCAGGAAGATAAGTGGGCCGCATGAGGATGAACGGCCGCATGGAGATGGGCAGCCGCATGGGGATGAACAGCCGCATGAAGATGGGCAGCCGCATGGGAGTGGGCAGCCGCATGCTGATGGGCGGCCGTATAAGGGATACAGCCGCATGCTGATGGGCTGCCGCATAAAGGATGCAGCCGCATGAAGATGGGTGGCCGCAGTCGTATGCCTCGGGATTTGATGGATTCTGCCAGCTGTGAGAAGATTTTCTCCTCTTTTCTAGGGACGCGCCATTACGTCAGTCATTATTGTGCCTTTTTGTCAGAACTGTCATTTGTCAGAGCTGTCAGCTGTCAGGGCATTAAATGCAGCAAAAGACGAAAGGAAGAGCTGTTAAAGGCCACGTGGCTCCTCTCTGGGCCGCATGGAATTATTCGAGCCGCATAGACTCTTGAACCGCATGGATCCCTGGGCCGCATGGGCTCTCTGAGCCGCATGGGGATCCTTGGCTGCATGAACCTTTCTTTATTCTTTTCCATGCTTCTACATAGGTCGAGGCCAAGAACCACCTCCATCACCTGATCTACCGTATCTTGACCTAGATCTGGTCGATCAGTCGTCGCCTACTTCGTCGACCACATACGAGTCCTCCATCCACAGCTCGAGCGACTACCGACTCGACCCTGGCCAACCCTCACCGCCTGGCTGGAGGTCCTCCAACATGATCGCCACATAGACGTTGCTGCCACCGTCTTCGACCGTCGCCATGTCCTCGAGACCAAACACCCGTACTGCCTCGAGAAGTCACCGAGCCTCGCCTTCGAAGCCACGAGCCATAGACATGCCGTTGCTACTTGCACATTCGCCGCCAAGTTTTGCCGTCGCAGTGGACCTGGCTGTACTGGTCGTCGCTCCCGTAGCCTAAGATAAGTTCCTCCTGCTTCGATTCTCTTCTTCTTCTTCTTCCTTCTTCTTCTGCTTCTTCTTCTTCTTTTTTAGGGTTTCTACTGGCTTTTTGCGGCTATGGTGTGTGGAGAACGAGTGTTGGTGAGATAATTTATGGTTAGGAGTAGAGGTTTTAGGCTGGACTGATGGGATGGGTTTGACCATGGGCTATTGAGCTGAGACAGAGTTTTGGGCTGAGTTCAACAATACAAAGAAAATAAAAGGGTGGGCTGGTTGGATTGGTCCAGTGGAGTAATGGGCCAGGCTATGCAGGCTGGGTTATTACACTAATTTATTATCGTTATTGGTATTATTATTATTATTATTATTACCATTATTATTACCATTATTACTATTATTATTATTGTTGTTGTTGTTGTTGCTATTATTATTATTATTATTATTATTATTATTATTATTATTATTATTATTATTATTATTGTTGTTGTTGTTGTTGTTGTCGTTGTTGTTGTTATTGTTGTTGTTGTTGTCGTTGTTGTTATTACCATTATTATTATTGACATCATTATTACTACTATCTTTTATATTTTTAGATAGCAAAATGTATATGATAAATAATTTTGGCTAAAATCAATAATTTAATTTACTATCGCTATAGAAATTTTACTTGTTAATATCTATATCTATTTATGATTAATCTCTATTAAATATATATAGTTAGCTAGTGTATATTATAACTAGCTACTTTATAAGTAGCTAACAATAATTAGACAGTTGCCATCATTTAGAATCTAACAAATTTCTAATTTATTCTGGGTGGACATAGTGACCTTTACATTCCTATTTTCGATCTTTCAGGACCAGGCAAGTACTTCTATAACTCTGATTCATTTACTTCATGTGATGACCTATGACCTATTTCATGATGGACTCGTTGTTTATACGGTTTGATCATGTGCTCCTAGTTATTGTCTATTATGTGCTCTTGTTATTATAGAAGCACGAAAATAGCACAACAGTTACTTCACATACTTCACAGAAGCGCAGGAGAGATATAAATTTCTGTGCACTTCAAAAACTCGTGCAAGAAAAAGACAGTGCATAAAGGAAAGTTCTTTATTAAAATTATGTTTACAAAAGATCTATTACAGACTCTTCATGGTTACATATAAAGGCTAAAACCTAAAAGCACAGCCTACGAGTGCACAGTATTCAGGAGCACATCCACAAAAACACAGCAGTGCCAGAGCGAATCACATCCTTGTCAGAGCGAGCCACTTCCTAGTCAGATATGGAGTAACTCTAATATAGCTGATGAAGCAGCTATTGGCCCGAGCAAGAATGTATCTCCTACACGAAGCTCGCAGCACTTCCTGCGTCTCTTCCAGCCTAACAGGGGGTGCGCCCCCCACTCCAATATGGCTAATGAAGCCATTATTGAGCAAGCCAGAGCATAACCTGTGGCTCTTCAGGTTGGCAATCAATCCAAACCCGGTAGCTTGGACCTCGAAGACCTCCAAGATGTTGTTCATGTTCGAACCCCTTATGCCAAACGCTCAAGTGCATCTCGAAACTCCGTAGTTGTTCTTCTGTAAAGCCACAACTTCTTTGAACGAAGGGACCAATGACCAACAGTCGACTTATGCAAGGCCCATGGCCGTCCAAAGGTAAGTCGGGGTCGAGCATGATAGGGGAATGAATGGAAACTGTGAGCAAGATCTCACCCAAAAGCTCCTCTTTATATAAGCTGTGTGGTTCAACCCCCATGACACGTGGCAGTCGGTCAAAGGACTCTGGAGTAATGGGATGAACCTAGGACTCAGCATAATGAATCTTATTTAATAGATTCATTTAACTAAGCTTTTTAGTCAATGCTTCTCGAGCCCCTCAAAGAGGCAATAATTAAATGTGTGTTGACTCAGCCGCTCAAAGACAGTCATTTCCTTAGGAGCACAGCGACTTAGATGCAGCACAGATCTCTTATAGCTTCCTAGAAGCGTAGCGCCTTCAACGGTTCCGTTAGCAACTTCAAAGCATCGTAAAAGCACAGATCTCATAGATGCCTAGAAGTGTAGCCCATTCAACGGCTCTGTCAATAACTTAGACGCTTCATAAAAGCATAGCTCATAGCTGCCCAGATGTGCATCACTTTCAACGGCTCCGTCAGCAACTTCGACGCTTCGTAAAAGCGCAACTCTCATAGCTGCCCAGAAGCGCAGCCCCTTCAACTGCTCCTTCATTTGACCCGTCAAAGCTTCTTGAGAGCGCAGTCTCCTCGTCGTCCAAAAGCGCAGTGACCTCGTTGCCTTAAGAGCATAATCTCCTCGTCGCCCGAAAGCGCAGCGACCTCGTCGCCTCAAGAGCACGGTCTCTTTGTCGTCCGAAAGTGTAGTGATCTCGTCGCCTTAAGAGTACGGTATCCACATCGCCCAAAAGCGCAATGACCTCGTCGCCTCAAGAGCTCAGTCCCTTTGTCGTCCAGAAGTACAGTAACTTTATCGCCTCCATGGCAGCCTCCTCGTCTTTCAAAAGTGCAGTGGCTCGAACACTCTCAAAAGCACAACTCGTATAGTGCACAACCCCCCTACAACGTGGCATCATACCGTATGGACAGTGTGACAGCTGTATCTTTTCAGATATCAAATCTGGTTTGTTTAAACCGCTGCCCCTGAGATAGAGTCGGATTCAGTTTGTTTAAACTACTATATCCTTTTAGATACGATCAAATTCGATTTTGTTTAATCCCTATGCTCCTAAGATGAGATCGAACTTTAGTTTATTTAAACAGTCGTTCTCTTGATAGGAGCAAAATCTAGTCGGTTCATCTGAGCAAAGTCATCGAGCAATAGGCACATGCCATGTGTCAATCAATCAGTCATATTGATGAAGGATGATAACTGTCCAAGATCTCGATCGCGGAGAATTAAAATAACCGCCACGTGTCAGCTCAGCAGCACCATTCACAGAGCAGTTACAAATGGATATTCTCCAAAATCTTGCGTGCGCAGCGCTTCTGCATGCCAAAACCCGTATACATATCATATATGTGCTCGCCTATAAATAGGAGGAGTTTTTCTTCGTTCAAAGAACTTTGGCGTCTTCTTGATTGGCAACCCTGAGTTCCACACACAAGCATCAAAAAGTCAGAGCAAGTTCTATTCATCGTCAGATCGTCAACGGAGTAAAGGAGCCGCTGCAATACTCGATATCCACCGTCACATTTTTTCAGAAACTTTTATACACAGTTCTTCTGTTTAGGAATCTCTTGTACTATTTTCATATTTAATATAGAAAAAGTTTGTGTAACTTTTGTCATGGAAAATAAGATGGTGACTCTGCTGGGGAGTTCCTTCTCCTTTGAAGAGAAGGTGGTGACGCAGTCCGATGATAACTTGTTGGAGTTTTCTCAAAAGATGCTGGTCGTACGTTTCGACCTGCAAGCTTTTGAAGACCTCCTCTCTGAAGAGAACTCGAGCCCTTTGAAGCGGTTCGTAAAACCAAAGAAGACTCAACATACTTGGGTGCCCAAGACTGCTGCGACGAGCAGCAAGGAGGAGGAGGACGCGCTCCAGAACCCTCTGAACGACGATGTATCGAAGACACCTTCGACCGCTACTACTGTACTTCCTCGGCCAACTGCTATTGTTGAGAAGCGTAGTGAAGAGCGCACTCTTCCTGCCGCAGGCCTAACGAAGGCACAGCATAGAAAGACGAGAAAAACTTCATACCTGTGCACGAAAACAGCTGTGCAGGCAAGAACTTCTGTCTTTGATAGAATTTCCTACCCATCTGGTAAGGCTATGTTGGACTCTAAACGTTACGTATCTTTTAGGGGTAGCATGAAGAGATCCAAGGCAATACGCGCCTTGTGCAATCTATGTGCTATGCCGACAACCATATTGGATTTCGAATGCCATGCACCTTCCTGGTATAGCACGAAGAAATCCAAAGCAGCATACGCCTTGCATGACCAAAGTGCTACGCCAACCACTATATTGGACTATGAATATTACACACCTTCCAGGGGTAGTAAGAAGAAGTCCAAGGCTGCACGCGTCTCATGCAATCAACGTGCAACGCCAACAGCTGATCGAAGGCCTGCGTTGAAAGTCATGCGCACAGCCGATAGAAAACTGTAAAAAATTGGTTCGAGTGATTCGATGCCTCGACCAGGGAAACACCGTTGAGTGCTCATGCACATGATTCAAGCCAGAGGGTGCATACTATAGGGATAGACTCATGCGAGCAGCGTTGCTGTAAGCATGAAGTGAGTCTGCCTCACGTGCAACTCTCTGACCAGGACCTAAGCGTATCTCGCACGTCGGAACTGGGAAGAGGGAAGCTACCTTCATATCTGCACTCATGTACGAAGCTTCCCTGCGTACACGAAATGAGGATAGATGTGGAGACTTCTGATCTGTGCAACGTGATCTCTCACAAGAGCAAGGCGAGGGAGGATTCTGTTGTGCACAATATGTCTGGCCCAAGGCACACCTGCGCCAAAATCACCATCAACTTTTGTTGCTGCCAAACAACAACACTACCACCGAAGAGGCAGTCCATCTTCCAATGACTGCGGCCGATGGCGTTTGTCCACCGAAGACTCGGCAAAGGACCGTCGAGTAAAGAAGAAGATAAACTCCTCGTTGCTTCACGCAATGTGGCACGTCGTTCTCCATCTCTCAAGAAGCTTTCCAGGAACCCTCCTGCCTCGGCCAATAAGTCTAAGGGATGACTTGGAGGCAACAAATCGGCAGTGCCTAGTACGGGTGTATTCCAACACACCCGCACTCATAACAAGCTCTTGTCACAGGCTGGGGGCAGCCAACCCCCCACCATCTATGATAATCCTTCGTTCCAACCCGAGGAAGGATTGTGTGGAACTGACACAGATGCCTCCGTGGGCACAAGCAACCAACAAGTTGGGTGTAGCAATTACAACAAGTCGGAGGATGACCGCAATCTACCTATCTACCCTCAGGATGATGAGACTCAGATGTCTGTACGAGAGAGTGAAAGGTCCACAGTCCCTTCTATCTCTCCGCCCCTGATGTCTATTTTTATGGCCGAAGGTAACAACACGAAAAACGACGAGGGCTCCAGTCATCAAAAATTTATAGAAGCCTTTGAGACGGGCCAGAATACGTTGAACGGGACTATGCAGACCTTGACTTCTGTAGTCCTGGAGATCAAAAACAAATTGACATCCAATGCTTGTACTCCAGTAAATTAAGACCCGAAAATGAATACGGAGTCCAATACACGTTCTCATGTGCCAACTCCGGTCATGGACCCAGTACTACCGCATTCGTCTACTCCGTCAACGACTGGACACACAATACCAAATGACATGAAACATGCTTTCAAAGAGTTGTACGCTCGCTTTGACATCCGAGAAAAGAAAGAACCACTTTAAAAGATGGGGATACGACAATTATAACCCTCTGAATCGGATAATGTGATATATTCTCCCAAGTACAAGCCACAGACGCTCACACCATTTGATGCGAAGGAGTCTCCTCGTTGATACTTAAAGTACTTCGCCTCAGTAACATGACATTTGCCAAAAGGCGATGCTCTGCTTACGAATATATTCGTAGGGGCGTTGCAGGGGGTAGTCTACGAATGGTTTTACAGCCTTCCCGACAATTGTATCTCATCGTTTGACGATTTGAAGCGTCTCTTCCTTGCTCGGTTCTTCTAAGAAGGAATGGACATGACGATGTCCAGTCTCATGGATATTGTCCTGAAGGAGAAAGAACCGGTACGTGCTTACATTGAGTGCTTCTGCTAAGCATCTCTAAGGTTACCACCTGGTATTCCCGAGCCCATGCTTATGGATTCCTATCGCAAGAACATGCTTCCCACAATCAAAGTGTGGCACGACTCTTCATGCATAGAATGGACGCCTTTTATTACCGAAGTAGATATGGCTGAAAGAAAAGCTCAAAACGTACAATTGCTGGGACTGAGTTTTCCCTCACAAAAAGACAAGGGGAAATGCTCGTCTAGCAGTAACCCTGCCCATAAGGACGAAAAAGAGAAGCAAGCCCTGACTGTCAACATCTCCAAAGGTTCAGTGTCAATGAATAAGAAGCCGGCGGAAGCGCCAAAGCCGAAGGAAAACTACTCCTTCAATGACGAAGATACACTAGAACTCTTCGACATATTGATGAAGGGTGGCAAGCTTCAACTCCTGCCTCCTAACCGTCCTAACAAAGTAGGAAAATGGACAGTCCAAAGTTCTGTCACTATCACCAGTATGTTGATAATTCAACATATGACTGCTATATATTGAAGAAGCAGATCCAACAACTTATTGATGTCAAGGTCATCTCGCTTGACTACAAGGACAAGACGGTCACTGCCATCATGGTAACCTTTCAATTCGAAAGCATTATGAAGACAAAACTCAAGACTGTGTTGTCTCAATCCCAAAGGCGACAATAGAAGTGGTCAACCTTCCGTCGATCTATGACAATGCTCAGGGCCTAATTCCACTTACGAAGCCACGAGGTTAAATTATGTAGGTTTACCCTGATCTTATCCTAGATATGATGCTGCCTGCAACACACACTGTTAAGGGAAAGAATTTCAAGTCGTGCCGTATGGTTTCTACCTCGACAGACGACACTTTGGTTACTACTCGGTCAGCTCACTAGCGAGAGGATAGCCAGGTCCCATAGGATGAAGTACCTCCACCAGCTGCCCGTACCTGATGCCTCAGAAGCATGTCCATCCAGACTCCTGCAACAGATAAGCAGAAGCAAAAGAAGGTTTGCTTCGACAAACCACTGAGGAAAGACTCGACAGTGGGGCTGATCAAGCCCTACAACTTTGACGTATTGGCACAGCTGGCCAATACTGTAGCCCGACTGTCGCTCTTCGAGCTCTTCCGTCTCTCCAAAGAGACTCGGAACGCCCTCAGTAAAGCTTTGTAGAATGCTGACTCCTTCCTTACCCAGGTGCAACCGCCCAAGAAGGATCTTGTCGCGTGCCCATATTGCCATAGTGTGGTCGAGGTGATTCCTAACATCACTTTCACTCGGTAGGTTATGTTGCTGAAGAACAACCGACACAATAGACCCCTGTACTATACCGGGTATATTGGTGCCATCAATGTCGATCGCATCCACATCGACCATAGCTCTTCCCTCAGCATAATTTTTTGGAGTTCACTCTAAACCTTAGGGATTTCGATGCATCGGTTGACCGCATCGAATACTATAATCAGCAGTTTCAGTGCTGGAAAGAGTAAACCTTTGGGCAAGATCCGACTAAAATGCCAGATAGGTGATCTCCAGACGGATGTGACTTGTTACGTCATTGATGCAGACATAAACTACAACATGCTGTTGGGTCGACCATGGATTCATAAGTACATGATTGTACCCTCCACTCTCTATCAATACATGAAGTATGTAGCTAGCGACGGGACTATCAAAATTGAGTTCGCTGACATCGACCCATTCCGAGGATTCAAAACATACTGTATTGATGCTGATCTGTATAAGTCAGTCCCCTGGGACAATGATGCTAATGATGCCGACGATGAGGCAAAAACTGCATCAGAAAGTACAGCTGTGGCTAAAGAGCCTTTGAAGTTATGACTAAAGGGGAAGCCTCCCCAGACACCAGCACCTCTTGTCATGAAGCTTTGAGGAAAGGCTCCTGCTTGCTCATTCACGATAACGTCAGTTGCTAGCCAGGAGCCTATTCAAATAAAACTCCACATAAGGGCCCCAAAAGTAGCCTCAAAGTTGCAGGAATCCACGACTCCATCTCTCTTGGTAGTCAAACTGAAGCGGAGACCTCCACCTCCTTCTTCTATGGCAGCCCCAGTTCTCACCGATGAAGAGTTAGGAGACTACATTAATGGCCCATTGGCCATGGTCGAACATGATTTTAATAATTGATCTAACCCTGTCTCGATATAAGGGCTACTTGGACAACTGCTGAGAATTGCTACTACTACCGACTAAGATTGAAGCTGTTTTGCCACATGAGTCTGTATTTCAATATTCAATATAATTTTTATATTTTATTAAGTATAGGAATACGATGTACACCGAGTCATACTGGAAAATAGGCTATCCCAAAATGTTATCAAAATATCCTTTATTTTGAAAATAGCCCATTTTACAAAAAGCTTATGACTGCCTTAAACCTTTTCAAAAAGCCCAAAATACGATTTAAAAAAAATCCCAAAAAACAAACTCTGGACCCCAAGGGAATTCGGACCGAATTTTGCCCGAGTTTGTTTATTACCTGTTGGATTTTGAACTTAGTCATCCTGTAGTTACGGATGCAACGACTATTTTTCGAGATTCTCTCAAAGAATTCTGTTCGAATTATGCCTGAATTCTCCCTTTGGAAAACCTATAAATAGAGAAGAATTTCCTCATTTCAATACACTTCTCTCTTCTATTCTCTCTAAGCTTAATACGTTCTTCCAAAGTATTATGAGCTATTCATTTTCAAATCCCAAGCCAGTTACAATCCTGTAGCTGATTTGCCAGTACGGTAGAGTCTGGAAGTTTCAGAGTGATTGTATTCAGAGGCTAATTAAAGAAAGACACTTCACAATTGAAGTTGGTCGTGTACTTCAGTTCAAAAATCGCGTTGTAGAAGTTGCAAAAACTTCGGAGGAAAACTTGCGGCATTTTTCCATAATGGATTCAACTGGAAGCTAGAGTTCTTCCGACTAGAATAGTCCTCACAAGAGAAAAACTAGTATATATCCTTGTGTTTGCGTTTGCTCTCTGCTCTCTAATTCTCATTTATATATCTGTTGCTGCTAATAATTTTTTAATAGCAAAATTTCTGTAAACCCCCTAATTTTCTACTACACTTTTCTTTTATTTAAAATATATGTTTGTATTTATTTTTGTACTTCGTATCTACACGTCGCATACGACTTCGCATTTTCGTAATTGCGTAGCATGCGAGAATTCGCGTATCATAAATTTTCGACGAGTGCGAATATGTGTCGAGGTACATATTTTGGAAAAACATTTTTACTATAAATTTTATTTTTAGAAAAATATATATATATGTGATAAATATGGTTACTTTGGATAAAAGAGTTATTTATTTGTCACTTAAAAATAAGTAGTAAGTTGGAGATTTTGGTCCGGATATTTTGCGAATAGAAAATTTGTTTATTTTGCTATGATTTAAGTTGATTTTCGAAATTAAATAAATATTGTATTTTAATATTTATGAAAAAGATATTTGGAATCTTGTTTAGCTAATATTTGATTAAATATGGTTATTTAAGTTGCAAAAGATTTATTTGACTGTATTTAAACTATTTTAAATTTAAGTATAGAATTTATTTGGATTGGATTTGAATTAAATTGAAGTATTTTAAATCGGTTAAAATTAATAGGGGATTATCTAATTGGGATTTAAATGAATCCCAATCTCTATCCAACTGGGCATTCCTACCTCCTATAAAAGGAGAGGTACTCCTCCAGCAAATTCTACCATCGCATGTGCATCGTGTCTGTGCAAATCCCCAATCCACTATATTTTCCCTTTACAAATATAATGTTTTCGTTCCGTATCTGACAACCCGGATACCCCGTCCGTGTCTCGCAGGACACGACGGTTCTACCATCACCATCCACGTCTTCCCTATCACCGTACCCATTTTCGACTCCGCCACGACCACAACAACTCCTGCCAACTGCCAACACCACCGAAAACCCGCATTCGACGCTAACACCACCTCCGAGGCAATCCAGATCCTGACCACAGGCAGGCCAACCACCACCAAAACCAGCCGAACACCACCAAGCCCCACACCACCGTTCCGACTCTTCTGCCATCACCACCGTCATCCCGACCACCAATCCACCACAGTCAATTCCGCTGCCACGGACCACATCCCAGGCCCCAACACCACTGCCACCACCGTCACCATGACGACCAACATCCAGAAGAAGAAAGAGAGCAGGAACCCTAACCTGCGCTGCACCGTAACCCGCCGTGCCGGAGATCATCCCTCCGCCGTGTCGGAAGTTCGTCAGCGCCCTGGCGCCTGAACCATGCCACCAAACGCCGCACTTTTCCGCCGCGTCAGCACACCGGGCCAGCCGCGCAAGCAACGAATCCGCCCAGAGCCCTCCTCCTACGCCTCCCAGTCGACCTCCGCGCCGGGCCGACGTCGCTCAGAGCGGGCGACCCAGCATCCCCTGCGCCAGCGGCCCTGCTGACCGATTTTCGCCGCTTTCCCGAGCATCCTTCGCCGTCGACTTCCCAGGGTGCCGTGCCCAACCGCCCCGTCGGTCGAAGCCCCGCTCAATCTCCATCCGGTGGCCGCAAGCACCGTGTCCGGTATGCTCCACCGTGCCGTGCCGTGCCGCAGCCGGTGGGCTCCCGCCTCATCCGCGGTCCCCAGCCCGTTCGCCGCAGCTACTCCTCCCTCTGCCCGCGCAAGCGCCGACCATGCGCCGCGCCACCACCGCTGGAAAACCCTAAAGAAATTTCCCAAATCGACCGGCCGGAGCAGCGCTCGTCCAATCCCGAGCCACCGGTGAGCCGCTCCCGTGCGTCTCGCCGCGGATCTGTCCCTCCGTTGCCGGAGCTCCTCCGGTCGCCATCTCAGCCCTCCGCCGAGGTGAGAGCTCTCTCCCCTCTCTTCTCTCTCTCTCTCTCTCTCTCTTGCGTGAGTGATTAGGAAAAAGGAAGGGGGGTTACTGTCAATTTTTACTACTTTAGTAGATGAGTAAATTATTATTATTATTATTATTGTTATTATTATTATTATTATTATTACAATACTGGTATCATTGTAGTTTAAATTATTAGTATTATTATAATTATTAGCATCATTAATAAACTTTTATTAATGTTAACTATTATAATTATATCATTAATATTATCGTTATGATTGTGATTTTTATTATTATTAAAATGATTTTTCTTCTTTAAATAAATTTGATCAATATTATTATTTTCCAAAATCCTCTTGAACACCACTCAATAGCCCTAACAGTATTACTAAATTATTATTATTTTACTATATTTAAATATGAGTTTTTTTCTAAAAATATGTATATAAACAAGGTTATGTTTTCTTCCTATAATATACGTTTTCAAGTATTTATATAAAATATTTTTATTATTATTAGAAAATTTTAGTTGTTAACCTAAAACGATTTATATATAGTTACTTACAAATATTTTGGGATAACAAAATATTGTTTCAACGTCATAAATATTTTCTTCTCAAATCTTTTTCTTGATCACGACTGATCCCTCGTTCGTATTTTTCCTCGCGACTTTGGACCTCTGCACATTGATCATGGCTAGTGGACAAGACTGGACTTGTCGGATTATCGCACCACATCAGGTGACACATCAGGCAAGATACCTTGCCATTATACTGTTTATATTCAGTCTGCATTTTTATTACGTATCACTGTTCATTTATTTTTAGTTCTTAATTATTGCCTGCTCAGTGATATTAGTAGTATCTTGTTATTTACCTTTGATTGCACATGGACCTAGAGTTAAAGGACTACCATTAGCTTAGTGCATTGCATATCCCTTGACACAGTTGTACCACGAGGATGTGTGAGATGAGTATCATGTAGAGGTTCTTGCGTGTGGACTGATCCCCCATGCGCATGCGATATGGCTAACTGCTAATAGAGGTATGTTAGGAGACTTAGCAGTTAGTAGAGGTACATGGTCGTGGATGTGACTTGACAGGTACATTGGGTGGAGAGAACATTACCTGACGTATGGGCTTCTATGCACTTCCCTTATTACCTGTGCGCTCCGCCGGAGACGCAGGCTCCAGGTGCCCTCTGACGTTATCCAGAGCGTTATGGACGTAGCCCCTTGCATGGTGCCCTCTGACGCTTCCCGAGCGTTATGGACGTAGGCCCCCCCTGGTGCCCTATATGGGAACTATGCCGATCCCATTTACAGCCAGGGCTCATGCGTCGAAGGATTGTTTCTCAAACTGCATGTTCACTTTAGTTCGGTTAGTTTACCTTATTTTGTGTCGTGTCACTTTCTTTGATTGTGGCATGTTTTATATTCAGTATTTATATGGCATGTTGATGTATCTTGTTACGTCCCTCTGAGGACCTGGTTATCTCGCCAGGTGTGTGTTTCGTGATCTCTTGCAGGTGCTCTAGCTAAGGCCATTCCTTCCCTCGTGGTGATTACTCTTGGACTCGCCATTGCTCTCGCTTTGCTAAATTCTCTCATTGTATACTTTTCCATATTTAATTTGGTTGGTAGTGGACTTTGTCTCCGCCCAACTATTGTGTACATGACAAATTCAAAGTTACTTTTATATCATATTTATCTTTGTGGATGAGATTTAGTACCTTGGTTACTGCATTTTACAGCTTATGTATATATACGAGGGTCCATATACTTCGTATGTATACAGCTGGCATGATCACGTTCTAGTCCTACGTATTTTGGGACTGGGGCGTTACATGTTTTTGTGGTGGCCCATGCAGGTCGAGTTTGCCGTTTCGGTTACATGATTGAACCAAACGGACCTGCAATATAGGATTAGAGTTTAGAATCTCATCCACCTACTTGACTTCCTTCCTTGACTTCGAATTTCGAACTCTCGTTCGACTTCCTTGAATTGCATCTTGCTTGATTTCTTTCTACCGTTGATTCTTATTTTCGTGCTTAGTGTCAACTAGGAAGATGACTACACTAGTATATGCTCATAGGTCAAACACATGGCTAGAATGGTTATATTGGCAATTGGAATACATTCAAAACTCTAATTGAGTTTAAAAGCTTTTTTTTTGTGATTTAATGATTAGTAATTGGTAAAGTAGGATATTACCACTAAAAGTTTTAACCTTGAGATTTCTAAATAGTAAACACCAGAGGATTTATAGGATGTCATACTTGGTTTAAGAAATTGATTTATTTCAAAGATTTGATATTTATGATTTATTGGATTATACTTATACATCCTTGCACAAATATGAAATTGAATTGCTTTTCGAGTTGAGATATTTATGAGTTGGGTGATAGATATACATCTTTAAACAAATATAAAATTTATTTGATTTTCGAGTTTTAATGTTCATGATTTATTGTATTATAGTTATGCACATTTGAATAGTTATAAATTTGGGTTGATAATGATCTTAGCTTTTAAAAAATGGTCGTAGAAATTTTTACGGAGTTGTACAAACTTGCGATTTTTGTTTTAGCAAATTTTGAATTTTGAGTAGAAATAATGACGGTGAATTTTGGTTTAAAATATTTAAAAGTAACGAAAACGATTTTTGAGAAATTTTTATGGTGTCCTATGATTGAGGATTTACAAATTTATTTAGATTATTTGAAAAAAAAAAAAAAGAAAAAAAAAAGAAAAAAAGAAGAAGAGATTTTTGACTGATAAGATTATGTGAAAATTTAGTTTAATGTGGGATTGCTAATATAAAAATTTTGGAGAATTTCGAATTGATGTGATAAAAAGTTATTTTGATTGATTAAAGGAAGTTACCATTTAAAAGTTGTGATTTTGTTGGAATAACTTAGCGTGAATAGAAGTTAAAATTTATGAGAGCATTGAGCTAAATTTTTGAGATTGTTTTTAATATGCTAAGGGTTTTATTATGAGTTAATTGAAAATCTTAGAGTATTAAATTTTTGATTGATTTTGAAATTTTTATGGATTCTTAAATTTTGAACTCTTGAGTTAAATAGTTGAGTTTAAACGTTAATTTTGGAAAGGGTTAGTAGTAACGTGATGAAATTTTGCTTTGAGATTTATGTAGTGATTTAAATTTGTTATGATGAATTTGAAATACAAATTTTGGTGGTTTATTTTTGAAAGTTTATTTTGAAATTTTCTTGAGGAAGCTTGAGTTATTTTTATGGTAGGCCATCAAGATAGCTCTAAAAAGATAGACGTACTCCATACAAATTGCCATGTCACTCATGACCATGATAATAGTATATACACCAGTGTTGTTAGTCATCTACCTAGCTATGTGACTATATTTTCACCTTGACTTACTCGACCTTCCTTCAATTCTAGATCTTTTTGCGACCTTCTAACCCATTGCATTTGTATAATGATTCAATTGTTCCCAAACTGTATTCATTAGGATACTATCTTCTCACTAGAACTGTGCCCCCTAAATTATTATTTTTATGGATTCTTTAATTAATTTTATCACATGCTTTAAACTTGATCTCCTTATTATTGTGCATTAATTATCACCTCGTGAACTCCCACTTTCTATTTTATAACTTTTTGTCGCCCCTTATCATGACTTGGATATTTGGAGCACAACACTAGACTTTTTATCTCAACAAATCTCATATGTAAGACCTAGACGAGCCTACCGTCATGTAGATATATCACGTGCCACTAAAACACGTCTCCTTGTACCCTAACTTCATGTTACGACTTTCAGATCGGAAAGATTGGACGCTAACCCCTACCGTGAAACCAATATACTTGTTAACTATAGACTCGACCTCGATATATGATTTTGCTCTATTTCCCTTACATGCTTAACCTTGCACTTATCTTGATTGCTGGACCTATCGTCCCATAGCACCATTAGTTTAATCCTTTTAAGTTGGGTAGAATATCTCATTACCTAACTAACCATTTTTCCTAGTGAATCATATTGATAATTTCATTAGACTGTAACACTTAAGTGGACCCTAACGCATCTAGTCAACCAAACCGACTGTATAGTGGCCGAACTTCGGACAAGACTCAATTTTTAGGGATCTTGGACTATCTAATATCCCTCATCATTTACTGCTTATATTTTGACCATCTTACGTTGCTATTATAATCTAGTTTTGCAAGCTTACTCTTATCGAGCTTGTTCATGACATATGTTTATGGTGGGCGCCCACTAATACATTGTCTAATCAGAACCGACGTATTATGGTCTGATCAACCATAGTGCACTTGGTTCGCTTTTTGTATATTGTTCAACGTGGATAGAGACATAGTTAAACTTGGCCCCGGGGTCTCATCCGCGACTATTTTGGCAGCTCTTTTTGGAACTTATCCAGTCGTCCTTGAACCACTCATTTGAATTCGATAATGCCTTCTTCGAACCCTTTATGTTTGCCTTTCGCCTGTTTTAGAAAGACAAACACCCGTACTTGATATTTTCTTAGTTGTCCACTGTCTATTGCCAAGATAGTTAGCCAGTTACCAACCGATTTGACTATAACCCCATCTTGAATTAATTAACCTCCTCGTGACACTAGATTCATTAACACGATCCTCTAATCATTCTTAAGATTTAAGAATGGATCAAATCATTGTCCCAATCAAACCTAAACCCAAACGACCATGTTTTCTCAAGGAACCATACCTCCCAAAGTTTCTAAGTTGTTCCCTTTGATCCACTCAATGCCTTATTATTCTTGAATTGTGTTATCATGATTGATTTAGCTAGCGACCCTCGTCCATTACCTTATTTGTGAATTATTTTCCTATCTAACAAATTCATGACTTTCTATTTAACATTTATGTTAAACACTTTTTTTCTTGCCTCGCCAAAAGAATTGTTCATACTTTCTTATCGTTAAACTCTTGAACCCTACCTATTCCTAAATTTCGAGGACGAAATTCTTTTAAGTTGGGTAGAGTGTAAACCCCCTAATTTTCTACTACACTTTTCTTTTATTTAAAATATATGTTTGTATTTATTTTTGTACTTCGTATCTACACGTCGCATACGACTTCGCATTTTCGTAATTGCGTAGCATGCGAGAATTCGCGTATCATAAATTCTCGACGAGTGCGAATATGTGTCGAGGTACATATTTTGGAAAAACGTTTTTACTATAAATTTTATTTTTAGAAAAATATATATATATGTGATAAATATGGTTACTTTGGATAAAAGAGTTATTTATTTGTCACTTAAAAATAAGTAGTAAGTTGGAGATTTTGGTCCGGATATTTTGCGAATAGAAAATTTGTTTATTTTGCTATGATTTAAGTTGATTTTCGAAATTAAATAAATATTGTATTTTAATATTTATGAAAAAGATATTTGGAATCTTGTTTAGCTAATATTTGATTAAATATGGTTATTTAAGTTGCAAAAGATTTATTTGACTGTATTTAAACTATTTTAAATTTAAGTATAGAATTTATTTGGATTGGATTTGAATTAAATTGAAGTATTTTAAATCGGTTAAAATTAATAGGGGATTATCTAATTGGGATTTAAATGAATCCCAATCTCTATCCAACTGGGCATTCCCACCTCCTATAAAAGGAGAGGTACTCCTCCAGCAAATTCTACCATCGCATGTGCATCGTGTCTGTGCAAATCCCCAATCCACTATATTTTCCCTTTACAAATACAATGTTTTCGTTCCGTATCTGACAACCCGGATACCCCGTCCGTGTCTCGCAGGACACGACGGTTCTACCATCACCATCCACGTCTTCCCTTTCACCGTACCCATTTTCGACTCCGCCACGACCACAACAACTCCTGCCAACTGCCAACACCACCGGAAACCCGCATTCGACGCTAACACCACCTCCGAGGCAATCCAGATCCTGACCACAAGCAGGCCAACCACCACCAAAACCAGCCGAACACCACCAAGCCCCACACCACCGTTCCGACTCTTCTGCCATCACCACCGTCATCCCGACCACCAATCCACCACAGTCAATTCCGCTACCACGGACCACATCCCAGGCCCCAACACCACCGCCACCACCGTCACCATGACGACCAACATCCAAAAGAAGAAAGAGAGCAGGAACCCTAACCTGCGCTGCGCCGTAACCCGCCGTGCCGGAGATCATCCCTCCGCCGTGTCGAAAGTTCGTCAGCGCCCTGGCGCCTGAACCATGCCACCAAACGCCGCACTTTTCCGCCGCGTCAGCACACCGGGCCAGCCACGCAAGCAACGAATCCGCCCAGAGCCCTCCTCCTACGCCTCCCAGTCGACCTCCGCTCCGGGCCGACGTCGCTCAGAGCCGGCGACCCAGCATCCCCTGCGCCAGCGGCCCTGCTGACCGATTTTTGTCGCTTTCCCGAGCATCCTCCGCCGTCGACTTCCCAGGGTGCCGCGCCCAACCGCCCCGTCGGTCGAAGCCCCGCTCAATCTCCATCCGGTGGCCGCAAGCACCGTGTCCGGTATGCTCTACCGTGCCGCGCCGCAGCCGGTGGGCTCCCGCCTCATCCGCGGTCCCCAGCCCGCTCGCCGCAGCTACTCCTCCCTCCGCCCGTGCAAGCGCCGACCATGCGCCGCGCCACCACCGCTGGAAAACCCTAAAGAAATTTCCCAAATCGACCGGCCGGAGCAGCGCTCGTCCGATCCCGAGCCACCGGTGAGCCGCTCCCGCGCGTCTCGCCGCGGATCTGTCCCTCCGTTGCCGGAGCTCCTCCGGTCGCCATCTCAGCCCTCCGCCGAGGTGAGAGCTCTCTCCCCTCTCTTCTCTCTCTCTCTCTCTCTCTTGCGTGAGTGATTAGGAAAAAGGAAGGGGGGGTTACTGTCAATTTTTACTACTTTAGTAGATGAGTAAATTATTATTATTATTATTATTGTTATTATTATTATTATTATTACAATACTGGTATCATTGTAGTTTAAATTATTAGTATTATTATAATTATTAGCATCATTAATAAACTTTTATTAATGTTAACTATTATAATTATATCATTAATATTATCGTTATGATTGTGATTTTTATTATTATTAAAATGATTTTTCTTCTTTAAATAAATTTGATAAATATTATTATTTTCCAAAATCCTCTTGAACACCACTCAATAGCCCTAACAGTATTACTAAATTATTATTATTTTACTATATTTAAATATGAGTTTTTTTCTAAAATATGTATATAAACAAGGTTATGTTTTCTTCCTATAATATACGTTTTCAAGTATTTATATAAAATATTTTTATTATTATTAGAAAATTTTAGTTGTTAACCTAAAACGATTTATATATAGTTACTTACAAATATTTTGGGATAACAAAATATTGTTTCAACGTCATAAATATTTTTTTCTCAAATCTTTTTCTTGATCACGACTGATCCCTCGTTCGTATTTTTCCTCGCGACTTTGGACCTCTGCACATTGATCATGGCTAGTGGACAAGACTAGACTTGTCGGATTATCGCACCACATCAGGCGACACACCAGGCAAGATACCTTGCCATTATACTGTTTATATTCAGTCTGCATTTTTATTACGTATCACTGTTCATTTATTTTTAGTTCTTAATTATTGCCTGCTCAGTGATATTAGTAGTATCTTGTTATTTACCTTTGATTGCACATGGACCTAGAGTTAAAGGACTACCATTAGCTTAGTGCATTGCATATCCCTTGACACAGTTGTACCACGAGGATGTGTGAGATGAGTATCATGTAGAGGTTCTTGCGTGTGGGCTGATCCCCCATGCGCATGCGATAGGGCTAACTGCTAATAGAGGTATGTTAGGAGACTTAGCAGTTAGTAGAGGTACATGGTCGTGGATGCGACTTGACAGGTACATTGGGTGGGGAGAACATTACCTGACGTATGGGCTTCTATGCACTTCCCTTATTACCTGTGCGCTCCGCCGGAGACGCAGGCTCCAGGTGCCCTCTGACGTTATCCAGAGCGTTATGGACGTAGCCCCTTGCATGGTGCCCTCTGACGCTTCCCGAGCGTTATGGACGTAGGCCCCTGGTGCCCTATATGGGAACTATGCCGATCCCATTTACAGCCAGGGCTCATGCGTCGAAGGATTGTTTCTCAAACTGCATGTTCACTTTAGTTCGGTTAGTTTACCTTATTTTGTGTCGTGTCACTTTCTTTGATTGTGGCATGTTTTATATTCAGTATTTATATGGCATGTTGATGTATCTTGTTACGTCCCTCTGAGGACCTGGTTATCTCGCCAGGTGTGTGTTTCGTGATCTCTTGCAGGTGCTCTAGCTAAGGCCATTCCTTCCCTCGTGGTGATTACTCTTGGACTCGCCATTGCTCTCGCTTTGCTAAATTCTCTCATTGTATACTTTTCCATATTTAATTTGGTTGGTAGTGGACTTTGTCTCCGCCCAACTATTGTGTACATGACAAATTCAAAGTTACTTTTATATCATATTTATCTTTGTGGATGAGATTTAGTACCTTGGTTACTGCATTTTACAGCTTATGTATATATACGAGGGTCCATATACTTCGTATGTATATAGCTGGCATGATCACGTTCTAGTCCTACATATTTTAGGACTGGGGCGTTACAATTTCCGCTGCCTACTCAATTCACCCTCCTCTAGAGTATAACCCTTTATATTTTGTTCCTACAACTGGTATCAAAGCGGATTACACATGTAAAGCAAGGTAACACTGTTATTATTTTCTTATCATTACTACTATTACATAGATTACAATATCACACATGACAACTGTGAAATTCACAAGTGAAGGACATGCCACAAACAGACCTCCATTGTTTGATGGTACAAATTATGTATACTGGAAAACATGCATGAGTTTCTGATTAAAATCTCTAGATTTTAATTTATGGTCTATTGTGATGGATGGCTATAAAAAGCCTGCACGTATTCTTGTTGATGAAGAGTTGGTTGAGAAACCCCATGACAAGTATACTGAAGCTGAAAAGAAACAGGCCAGTCTTGACGCACGTGCTATTAATGCTTTGTTTTATTCCTTAGATAGGACTGAATTTAACAGGGTGTCTACATGCACAACATCAAATAAAGTGTGGAAACTTCTTGAAGTTACTCACGAAGGCACGACACAAGTCAAGGAGTCAAAGATCAACAGACTTACTCAGGAGTATGAGGCGTTGAAGATGAAGCCAAACCCTCTGTCTTCCTTAGGCAAGAAATACAATAACCATGAGAAGATTCACAAACTTCTATGAGCTCTCACGAAGAATTGGATTCCAAAGGCTACTGCAATTATTGAAGAAAATGTCCTCATTACTATGTCTCTTGAAATACTCATGGGTAAGCTACTCACTCAGGAGCTGGAACTTCAAGACTTTAAAGAAGTTACATCAAAGGAGAAGTCGATCGCCCTCAAAGCTCAGCATAGAAGATCTATCGAAGATGATTCCGATGACAGTGACTCTGACTTTGAAGATCAAGCTCTCATAGTAAGGAAGTTAAAGACGTTTATGAGATTCAATAGAAGAACAAAAGAACACAACAACAACAATAGCAACAACAAAGAAGATGCAATCTGCTAGGTTGCAAGAAGAAAGGACACATCAAGAAGAACTATCTGACAACAACATCATCAACCAGGAAAAGCAACAAGTATGAAAAAGATTACCTGAAGAAGTCAACATCAAGAAGGTATGCCAACCCAAGCATATGGCATGAAAGCGAAGCTAGCGACTCAGAAGATGAACAATCAGACGACACTACAAATGTATGCTTAATGGCATTTGATCAGGTAAACACTAACCCCCTGTTTGATACATATAATGATTTTACCTTTGAACAGTTAGGTGAAGCCTTTAGTGACCTCTTAGGTGATTACAGAAAACTGCGTAGCAAATACCAAATCTCTAAGAAGATACTCAAAGAGTACAAAGATGAAATAGGAAGACTTACCGACCTACTAACTGAGGTTAGAAGTAATAATAATTCTAGTAAGGTAGGTGAGCTTTTTCTATTAAGTTGTAGTTACACGAGACCACTAGGCTATCCGAAGAGAAAGACAAGACCATTACCAAATTAGTGGAAGACCTACTCAAAGAGAAGAAGAGTCATCAGCAAGCACTAGTCAAAAATGATGCACTCACTACTGACTACAATATGTAGAAGTTCAAAAAGTATGAACATCATCATGCGCTACTCATAATTGTTACCAGTACTCAAATAGTCAAATGGCGCCAGACAACAGATGGCGCATGACATCATTTGGTACTGGACTTCAAATGGTGCCGGCTGACACGTGACAAGCTTCATCGAGAAGCTGAAACAGTTTTCATCATGACTGACAGCACGTCAGTCGAGAAAAATTTGTTTCGAATCTCGAACATGCGACGCTCGAGAAGATTGTGTCAGATTTGTCATAATGATTGACAGCTGCCTCGCGCCATTCGCAGTTGGCACATGGTAATCAATAAATTATGCAAGGTACATTAAAACAACAAATAACGCTCGGTGCCATTCGATAGTGGCAACCTGATAAAATCATCCAGAAGTAGTTAGATGACATGGTGCACAAGCCACTAGTCTCAAAGAACGTATATGTAACACTGACCATGACCCATCGCATCTCTATCACAGAATGCCATGCATTCAAGCAGTTAAAACAACCGTTCGTGCGACTGGATGAATTGTGCACCAAATGTAGTGTGCGCCAATCAGGATAACTACTTAACAGTTATCTCTAAACTCTATAAATAGAGTCTCAAATTACTTCACAAGCATCACTAATGATCATAATCTCTTGAGCACTTGTTGCAGCACTCTCCAAAGGCTTTCTTCTTCGACATCGCATCGTCCAAGGGATAAAGTGATCGTCTTCTGATCAGATTCCTATAGTTGTACTTCCCCAGAAATCAACTTGTACTCTTGTACGCACTCTTCTCAGTTTTTAATCAAACAACTTTTATTTTTGCAAACAAAATGATGACTCTGCAGGGGACGACTTTTTCCTCCGACGAAAAAGTGACAACTCAATACGATGTTGCGTCGGTCGGCGTGACGTAGAAGACTTTGGTCGTGAAAATCAAGCAAACTGCCAACGAAGCTATGATTGGCGCAGGGGGTGCCAAGCGCGCCACCACTGTTGCTGCCAAGAACAGGGCGCGTATTGTTTGGACTCCAAAGTCCTACAATGCACCAACCACAACTTCTGCGCCAAACTTGGAGAAAAGCTGTGTAGCTACTTCTGCTTTCTCGCCAATTCTAAAATTGGTATAGAGTGTTCCAACCACTATTCTAGCACCAATTAGGGGACAACAGCACATGGCCACTTCCTCTTTCTTACCAATTCTGAAATTGGTAGAGGATGTGCCAGTCATGACCCTGGCGCCAATCAAGGGGCAGCGCCCTATGGCTGCTCCATCTTCCTCTCCAGTTCCAAAATTGGTGGACAATGCACCAACTACTGCCCTGTCGTAGAAGAAAAAAAATGCCTTATGGCCAATCACCACTCCTCTCCAGTTCTAAAATTGGTGCAGAAGTTACATATTACTGCCCCTGTACAGAACAAAGGAAAGCACCCTATGGCCTCTCCTCATCCTTCCCCAGTCATGAACTCGGTGGAAAATACATCTGATTGTGCCTGTGTGCCAATCAATACGAGAACGCTTTTGAGTAGAAAGTCTATTTCTCTTAGCAAAGACAATTAAATCAATGCAAAAAAAACTAGACTCTACTCGAAGTCTATTTTCTGCTGCTCATCTGTGCCATGCCAAATGTGCTGAAATAGTGTGCGTAAAACAATAGGACATCCTGCCTGCTCCTCATGGCCAACGCTAATCAAGCAGAGCCAGGATCTTCCTACTTTCTGTATTTTAAGAATAAGACAGGGTAAACTAAGGGTGTCTCAGACAGACAGCCAGGTGGCGCAGAATCCTGATATGTGCATTTATCTTAACCAGTACAGAACAACATCAAGCCTATATCAAGAGCAATCTGTGCCACCTACTAAGTTGCGCAGAAAGAGAGTTTCTTAAATTAAGAATCCTCTCACCAATGCTAATGATATCAGTACTTCTCTATACACACAGGGAATAAGGCATCTCAAGAACCGGAATCATGTTCCTAACATCATCAAGGAATATGTACCTCCAACTTCTCCTTATCCTGTCATTGTAACTGATCTCCGTGAACATCTTGTACAAAAATTGAAGGTTGTAGGACCATCTCGTCCACCTGTAACTCCACACCAGGAGCATCACTGTAATCATCATCATAAAGTAGTGATCAAATGTTGCTGTCAATCAGGAAAACGGTCTGTCTTCAACTGTTTGAACTATACTCAGACTCCTGAACTCATTATGGTGGATGAAGACGAGTTACAATATGCTTTGGTCAACATGACATCCCAAAGTACTGGGATGGAAAACGTCCAAGGTGTAATGCATCCCGCTGTCCGAGTCAACAATACCTTGATCGTATCCATGACACCGATAAATGAGTCTACCAAAATACCAGATTAAGAAGATGAGAACTACTCGGTCAAAGGAATCTTCCTTCGGACCAAAAAATAATCGGTCAAAGAAATCTTCCTGTCTACCAGGGAACAATCGATCTTCCTTTCGACCAAAAAATAATCAATCAAAGGAATCTTTCTAATTCTGACCAAGATTTCTTCTATCAAAGGAATCTTCCCACTCTTCCTCCTGGGGTAGTTCTCTGCATGACTTTGACGCCGATAGTGAGAGCTCTGAGCGGTCTATCTTTTTCACTAGCTTATCGTCGATATCTAGAGAAGTGACTGCCTATGTTACTAATGAAGAACAAGATGCGTCCAGCTCCAGCAGTCAAGAACAGAGGATTGCTGTATTAGAGACTAACTTAAAAACCATGGTTGAAATGGTTGTAAGTATGCATGTTGTGATTGTAGCACATCATACTATTCCACCGGTTGCAAATCTAATTCTAACCTAAGAACATGTTGAAGCATCTGCCCCTGTCAACACAGGTCTAGGAGTGCAATCTTCCCACAATGCTACTATACCCGCTCAGGCTACTCTAAGTTAATTAGGTACTGGGGGTGGTGCTTATCACACAGTTCTGCCTCATAACACATCGAATCAGTCTACTGCTCCCCAAGCCTCGGGATATGCCTTGGAGGCAGTAAAGGTTTTGTATAACCAGTTCGAAGCCTTCAAGCAGAAGGACGGCCTGCAGAAACTAGGGATCAAGCAACCTTATATTATGGAGTGGAAGGAAGTTCCGTTTCCACCTAAGTACAAGCCACCGACTATTATGATGTTTGACGACAGCTCATCTCCAAGTCAGTATCTCAATTACTTCGAGGTAATGACTGATCAGCTCCAACCGAATGATGCTCTACTCATTAGAGTATTCGTCGGGTGCTTGGCGGGTGCGGCCTATGACTGGTATCGTAGTTTATCAGATGGTTGCATAACATCTTTTACATGATTTAGATAAATGTTCCTAGAACAATTCTATGAGGGAATAAATGACATAACCATGTCGACCCTTATCAAAATCAAACAATGGCCTAATAAAACTGCTGAATGTTTCATCGAGCGCTTCCGTCGTGAGGCACTCAAAATGCCTCTAGGTACTCCAGATGCACTGACTATAAATACCTAAAAATCAAACTTGTTACCTATAATCAACATGTGGACTGGACCCACAAAGTTCCAAGACTGGACCTCCTTCACAATAAGTGCCAGGACAACCGAAAACAGTATTGACAAGTTTAAATAACTAGACATCCAGATGCATAATCTTGAAAAAGATGAACATTCTGCAACCAACAGCGGTGGTCGTCAGAACAACGGCAAAGGCAAAGAAGCTTTAGCCATTAATGTGGAAGGCAAAAAAAAGCTTTAGCCATCAATGTGGGTCAGTCAACACCTACTACGACGGCACCCCCACAGAGAGCACCACGTCCTAAGGAGGAGTATTCCGTTGATGAGTATGACATCATAAGCATATTCGATTGTCTCATCAAGAGCAACAAACTTCAACTACCCTAAGCAAAATGGCCAGATGAAGTAGGTAAGACTGACAATCCTAAATACTGTATCTATCACAGGTTCTTGGGACATTCGACTAGGGCGTGCTATGTACTTAAAGGGAAGATCCAGGAACTGATCAACGCCAAGGTAATTACACTTCAGTAAGATAAAGAAATGGTGATTGCCAATGTTGTCTCTATGCAATTTGACGACTTTCTTGCTCAACTTGTGCAGAATGGAGTCGTACCCATCTTGAAAGCCAGTCTGGAGATCGTCAACCTTCTGCCAGCACAAAGTGACGGTCTCGTACCCTTGTCGACCGACTAAGGGGAGATCATATAGATATACCCCAATTTGGTTGCCGACTTTGAACCAAAGACACCTGCTTCCCCTACGAAATTAAAAAAAGCGACCAAATATAAGTCGTGTCATATGATATCACAGGGTGATCATCTTCCACCTTTGGATGCTACCTTCATCCCAGCAGCAGCTTTGCCTTCTTCTGTTGAAGCAGTGATACCAAAGCCAAAAATTAATTACCGGCTAGCATTCCATCTATATAGTCAACAGTCAAAAGAACTGATAACAAAGATGGGATACGATCTACAGAAAGCCCCTGGCTTAAATGATGGGAAAGGGTCTCCTATACCCCTTTTTCTACGTCTTTAACATAATCAGTCCCTTTGTCATCCAAAAGTGCAGTGACTTCATCGCCTCCATGGCAGCCTCATCGTCTTTCAAAAGTGCAGTGGCTCGAACACTCTCAAAAGCACAACTCGTATAGTGCAAAACCCCCCTACAATGTGGCATCATACCGTATGGACAGTGTGACATCTGTATCTTTTTATATATCAAATCTGGTTTGTTTAAACCGCTGCCCCTGAGATAGAGTCGAATTCAGTTTATTTAAACTACTATACCCTTTTAGATACGATCAAATTCGATTTTGTTTAATCCCTATGCTCCTAAGATGAGATCGAACTTTAGTTTATTTAAATAGTCGTTCTCTTGATAGGAGAAAAATCTAGTCGATTCATCTGAGCAAAGTTATCGAGCAATAGGCACATGCCATGTGTCAATCAATCGGTCATATTGATGAAGGATGATAACTGTCCAAGATCTCGATCACGGAGAATTAAAACAACCGCCATGTGTCAGCTCAGCAGCACCATTCACAGAGCAGTTACAAATGGATATTCTCTAAAATCTTGCGTGCGCAGCGCTTCTGCATGCCAAAACCCGTATACATATCATATATGTGCTCGCCTATAAATAGAAGGAGTTTTTCTTCATTGAAAGAACTTCGGCGTCTTCTTGATTGACAACCCCGAGTTCCACACACAAGCATCAAAAAGTCAGAGCAAGTTCTATTCATCGTCAGATCGTCAACGGAGTAAAGGAGCCGCTGCAGTACTCGATCTCCACCGTCACATTTTTTTAGAAACTTTTATACACAGTTCTTCTGTTTAGGAATCTCTTATACTATTTTCATGTTTAATATAGAAAAAGTTTGTGTAACTTTTGTCATGGAAAATAAGATGGTGACTCTGCTGGGGAGTTCCTTCTCCTTTGAAGAGAAGGTGGTGACGCAGTCCGATGATAACTTGTTGGAGTTTTCTCGAAAGATGTTGTTCGTACATTTTGACCTGCAAGCTTTTGAAGACCTCCTCTCTGAAGAGAAATCGAGCCCTTCGAAGCGGTTCGTAAAACCAAAGAAGACTCGATGTCACCCTCATTTCCCGTATTTCGTATTTATACTCGTAGATTGGATTTTTGGCTTGTATTTTTAATTTTCTCGACTTGCAGAATTTTGGGTTTTCTCGTATTTCGGGTTTTGGTTCGGCTCGGTTTTAATTGGTTTGGTTTGGTTATTTTGCATTGGAACCCCTTAACCTACTCTACACCCTCAAGAACACCACAACCACCCTCATTATATCCCACCTAACTTTTCTCTCTCCTCTTTATTTTCATTTACTTCTCCATCTTCTTCTTCTTCCTTCTTCCACACAACTCCTCAACCCATAGGCAAGT
Organism: Iris pallida; assembly: GCA_029216955.1. Lineage (NCBI taxonomy): Eukaryota > Viridiplantae > Streptophyta > Magnoliopsida > Asparagales > Iridaceae > Iris > Iris pallida. The sequence continues at coordinate 6,577,413 of JANAVB010031419.1, forward strand.
GCTTTTGGCCACCACATGAGAACCCCTTTTATTTGTCCATTAGATAGATTAGTTCACCATGAACAACATTAGAACTTGGAGTTTCTGGATTTGAAGCATGGATCTCCTTAGATCTGAACTTTCATGAATCTCAGTTTTCCTCGAATTTATTTCATAAACTTTGATTTTTGGCGTCTTTGAGGTTTCCATGTTGAGGAGAATCAAGTTTTACACCACTTTGGTCTTTGTAAAACCTGATTTCGTTTTCAATTGAAAGAGTTATGGATTTTTGCAAGTTTTTGGGGTGGGTGTTCTTCCTCTCGGACAGAGGTAGGAGAAGAACACAGCCTTTCCCTCCTGTTGGCCACGCGGCTCCCGCGTACGGCCTTTGCGTAGAGCTCCTGCGTAGTGTTGCTTGCGTAGAGCCCTTGCTTAGGGTCTTCTGCGTATTGCACCCTGCGTATTGCACTCTGCGTAGCCTCCCCTGCGTAGTGCCCCTCTACGCAGCCAGCACGTGGCCTCCTCTCCCTTGTTCCCATCATGAGTCTTTGAGCCCCTACACGCACGCCCATGCGCGTGGGGCCCGCTGTTTTGGTTTTCGTGCAACCTAGCCCCTGCGTATGCTGGCTTGCATACTGTGCATTGCGTATGCTGGCTTGCGTACTGCTCCCTTGCGTATGGCCTGCGTATAGCCCCTGCGTATGCTGGCCTGCGTACTGTGCATTGCGTATGCTGGCTTGCGTACTGCTCCCTTGCGTATGGCCTGCATATAGCCCCTGCGTATGCTGGCCTGCGTACTGTGCATTGCGTATGCTGGCTTGCGTACTGCTCCCTTGCGTATGCTGGCTTGCGTACTGCTCCCTTGCGTATGGCCTGCGTATAGCCCCTGCGTATGCTGGCCTGCGTACTGTGCATTGCGTATGGCTTGCGTACTGCTCCCTTGCGTATGGCCTGCGTATAGCCCCTGCGTATGCTGGCCTGCGTACTGTGCATTGCGTATGCTGGCTTGCGTACTGCTCCCTTGCGTATGGCTTGCGTACTGCTCCCTTGCGTATGGCCTGCGTATAGCCCCCTGCGTATGCTGGCCTGCGTACAGGACCTCTGGTGCACGTTTGACCTTCAATAGCCCTCTCGTTTATTATGAATTGGAGCTTCTGATATTTTGTAACTCACAACACTACCTGGCCCGACTTGATACACTTTGGACACAACTTGGAGTTGATTTCCGTATTAATGGTCTTGGCTTATTTCTGGCTGGTTCCTTATGAATTGCAGATTTTAGCTTATCTTTTATAACTATCACCTGTAACCTGTAGTTCATCTTGCAATCTAGTAATCCTTAATATTAGTAACTTGTAACTTGTAACCTGTTAATCTTCAACCTGTACTTGTAACTGGATATTTGTAGCTTGCACTTGTATTTTCACACTGTATCTGCATACGAACCAACCAGACCTGGGTATGAAGTTCCCTTGACTTGACTTGATCATGGCCCGTAGCGGCACACTCCCGACTTGGCATGACTTGATAACTTAACTTGACTTGACTTGGTATGACTTGGCTTCACTTGATAGTGGCCCGTGGCGGCGCACTCTTGACTCGACTTGACTTGTCTTGACACCGTGGGTGTACTACCTGTTGCTCTGTGCAAATTACTTGTCTTGTCTTGCATCATGTCTAAGGGGTGACTCCCTGGGTACCACGGCCAGGGACTCACACTAAAATTGGATTAGGTAATGAGTAGGCCAAATTAGAACATGGAGAATTCCCGGTCACAGGCAGTCTCGTTATCTGGAGGCATTAATGGACTTGTAGCTTGCCGACGAGTAGAGCACATTTCCAGCACACTGTCATGTGTTGCACCCTCTAAGTCACCTAAGGGTACATTTGTCTCCCGGGCGATGTACCTACCTATAACTCTCAACCCGCGGAAGGATAACTGGATGGTCTGCAGGGCTTGGGACTGGGAGTTTCTCACTTGCATCTTGTTAGTAATTAGGCTTGTGATAACCCTAGTTAGTTAAAGTAGTAAGCCGTAATACTTGCTTGGCCGATTGTGAATGAATGGTGTCCAGCCCTGTCTAGAGTCTTGTCTAGCCCCTGTACCTGGAACCCTTGATCATGATTGTTTTACTTATCTCTAACGATAAATGGGTAGAGACAGTGAGCTATTCAGGCGAAGGGGTACAATCCCGGTCCTTGTTTGGTTTGAGGATTGTAACCTGGCTCCCGGAATGGTTCCACGTCCCTAGTCGTTTATCGCTCTGTGTACTTTTATTTTACTTGTACTTTCCTTTTATTCTTTATGTTTTGATATGCTGGCTTTTGTTCTTATTTGTGGCCTCCTTTGTGGCACTTGCTCTTTCTGGGTTTGACCCAGCTGGTTTTGTATGGCCAGATTTCGGAGCGGCTCCCGAGGATCTACCAAGCTTCCAGCCCAATGGTGACAACTAGACGGAACCCGGGCCAAGAGCGGGTTTTCCCTTTTTGTTTCACCCACTTATATGTAAATTTATTCTTTTGAGGCGTTTAGCCGACGAGCACCTGTTAGCTCGATGCACATTTACTTACTGTCTGCCTACGGGCTGTAAACATGATTAACAAATCCTAGGGTTGATCATGTATGACTGAACTCTTGCTAGTCCTATCATTTGTACGACTAGCTTCATGATCATCCAATATGTAATATTTGGGACGCCTTATATATATATATATTTGATGCTCTAAACATCTTGTAACTCTGTTAATTGCTGGAGATTGAGACAATAGGCTTGACCTTAAGAGACTGCTGGCTTGTAGTAAACCCTCATATCTAGACAGCCGTGACCGTATAGTTGAGATATATTCTATTTTTAATATACGTAGCTGGCTGTGTCTGCCCCCGCTCTCCAGTATTCTGGTTCTGGGGCGTGGCACGGTTTAAGTGGTGGCCCATGCAGGTCTTGGCATTCAAGAAATGTGAGGGTTTACCGAATAGATGTCTCAATCAGTATTCGCCCTTGATCTCTGCTCGTATCTTTAAATCCCTGAGATTCTTGACCTGATCACATGCTTGTATCATTGATCTGTCCTGGTCCTTTCCTTACTGTTCCCTATGTCATCTTCTTCAGCGGCATTACTCCCGGACCTGCCAACCAGCCAGAGGAAGCTCGACAAGCACTCCAGCGCCAGGAAGATCAAGCTCAGCACTCTGGAGTAGCCTCTCGAGTTATGCCTTCCGGAGGCCCGGAACCTCCAGTTCAGGCAGCTCCGCCCGTTCAACCAGCTAGACAGGATGAGGGACCTTTGGTAGGGCTTATCAGAGAACTGCTTGCATCCCAAGATCGTCGAGGCGACGCCTTGCACCAGGAAGTTCATGATGCACTAAACCGAGGAGGTCCCCAAGGAAATCAGGCGGCCAACAGTTTCAAGCGCTTGAACCCTTCCTTCTTTGACGGCAGTGAAGATGCGATTGCCGCGGATGCTTGGCTTCAGGATACCGAGGTGGTTCTAGAAGCAGCTAGGACACCTGATAATAATAAGGTGGCGGTGGTATGCCTGCAGTTGTTAGACTTGGCTCGCGATTGGTGGGCAGCTCAGGCCATAGGGTTAGCAACACCAGTCACTTGGGCGACGTTCAGAGAGAGGTTTCAGACAAAGTACTTCGATGCGGTGGCACGGTACGACCTGCAGACCAGATTCACCAACTTGAAGCAAGGAGGCAGGACGGTCGATGGCTATGCGACCGAGTTTTCTAGACTGAGTAGGTTCGCCCCCACCTTGGTGGCAACCGAGTTCGATAGGGCTCAGCGGTTCCAGCAGGGACTGTATTTGGAGATATTATTGGCTGTGGAACAGTTCGAGCACCAGACGTTCGATGCAGTATTGAAAGCAGCAAGGAGGCATGAGTATACCTCCCGGAGAATTGTGGACAGGACCGGAGGCAGGAAGCGGTCCCATAACCAGATGCACCAATCTTCAGCTCCAGCCCCGGCAGCTAGGGGTATAACCATTGGAACTCCGAGGCGGGCGGCCTCAGTGACGTCGGTTCAGCATTCGACCCCGACGTACCCGCAGCAGCAGAAGCAGAAGCAGTCTTCCGCGGTGGGATGTTCTCATTGCGGGAAGCCGGGCCATGTAGTGGCAGAGTGTCGTAGGGCACAGGGATTGTGCCTGGCTTGTGGAGGAGCAGATCATAAGATAGGGGCCTGCCCGAATAGGGGAGGTCCATCCTCATCCAACCTTTCTAGTTCTTCGGTGAGGGGACCAGCCCCAGTTCCAGTCCCGCAGCAGCAGCAACAGCAGTACCCGAGGCCATTGGCGCCCCAGGCCCAGGCCTTTCAACAGCATAACCAGCAGCAGTTCACCCAGGCTCCAGCACAGAGCCGACAGAGGGGTTTCCAGCAGAGGGGACCCGCAGCTAGAGGTCAGGCTATGATGATGACCATGGAAGAAGAAGTTGCACCAGGTGAGGTAGTGGCAGGTACTATTCTCGTCAACACCTTTCCAGCATCCGTATTATTTGATTCTGGTGCATCGCATTCATTCATGTCTGCACGATTCGCGACACGGATAGGGTTGGAGCCCGAGTCATTATCAGTGAGGCTCAATATACTTACTGGTAATGGTCTTGTGGGAGTAGATCGAGTGTTCTCCTCGTGTCGGATCGTAGTTAGCGGTAGAGAATTCCCCGCTAGATTCATAGAATTCCCTATGGCGGACTATGATATAGTCCTAGGCATGGATTGGTTGAGGAACCATTATGTTAGGATAGACTGCCATGTTGGCAGAGTTGTCTTTAGTATTCCCGGAGAGCCAGAGTTTTCATTTACCAGAGGCACAGTAGAGCCATCTCCTCCAGTATTGCGGATGGCAGTAGCAGCAGTGCAGTTGCCCCGGATAGTTGAAGAGTTTCCAGATGTCTTCCCAGAGGAACTTCCAGGGATGCCACCAGAGCGGGAGATCGAGTTCACCATTGACTTGATTCCCGGGACAGCACCAGTATCAGAGCGAGTCTACAGAATGGCGCCTTCAGAGTTGGAAATTTTGTACAAGATGATTGAAGAACTCAGGACCAACACTACACCAAAAGAGGGATTTCCTAACACATTTTTTTTTCAATTGCTAACGGTTTTTTGTCGTTACTAATTACTAACAGTAAAAAATTGTTAGCAATACAAACAAACTGTTAGTATAAATTAATAAACTAAAATTTAATTTAAAAAACACTTATTATTTATGTTGCAACACATTAAAATCGTTAGCAAACTTAATAAAAAATGAATAAACAAAGAACCCTATCCGTTGAAAAGAAAAGTGTTGGGGGGGAACTATTTCCTATTCCCCCCTTTTTTTCAGCCTCTCTTTTTCCCGTGAACCCTAGAGTTTCTCAACCCCAGCCCCCCCACCCCACCCCGATGACTTCACTTTCACTTCCGAGGACCTGAGCCTCCTCCTCCTCCGTGGAGGGCGACGTTGGCGACCGCAACTAAGCCACTGCGGAGCATATTGGGGCTGTCGCGGATAACGAAGATGGGGTGTTTCAGCTTTTTCTTAAAGCTTGGCTGCCGACCGCAGGGCTGACTGGTTTCCTTTGTCCTCCTCATCATCGCTAGGGAGTTGAACACCTTGGGGGCATGTCGACTTAGCCGCCCGTTTTGGCCCCAACGAGACCTAGGTGGCCAGCCCACCAGCGGTTCGCCGGCTTATTAATTTTTGGCGCTCCTCTTTATCTCCTCTTCTTTCCTATGTAAGTAAACTATATGTTGTAGATCTTTTTCTATTTGTAATCCTTGTATTTGTATATGCATACATAATCAGGAGCATATAGCTATATATGTTTCTTAAGTTGTTAACCAAGGATGGGAAGGCGATGCTTGATTTGTTTGAATAATAGAAGAAGACAAGGGAGTTGTATAATGAAGGATGCTGCTTCTATATTTCTCTTTCCAATTGACTTCTAGCTCTAACTATAGATCTATGTAAAAGTTGTTTGTAGAATTATCCTCTAACAAACTTTTCACCACACCTTTCTACAACATTGTAGAGACCATACTATGGTATACTAGGTTCTAGCTTGGAATGAAGATCAGATGCCAGACATTAAAGATGGACCTTGCTTGATTAAAATGCATGGTCACTTGAACCATTTGCTTCCATGTATGCACTTGAACCATTTTCTTTATAATTTCTGGAGTGTCTCATTTTACTTGGTTTTTTGTTTTGTTCTTACAATTAGAGGAACATGGGGAACCTTTTCCACTGTTTAGTCTAAAAAAGGAGAGCACTTTATTGTATCATTGCCTTGATCTCAAGTAAGTGTACATCTAAATCTTGGCTCTATATGTTGTTCTCTTCTTATTGTTTGTCGGTATCTTTCGATGGGTTTAAATCGGTGCTAATTCTTGTTAGATTGAGTCGGTGCCAAGTCTTATGAGTTTTAGATTTAGTTTTCTAGAGTTCAAAGTTATTTGGTTTTTTGCCTTATCTATTTGTAAAATTTTATTTATTATAAATAAGAAGCAACTGAACATGGTTCTTATTCCTAAAATTTCTTCCCCTTAATCATAGCTAGTAACTTACGTTGTATCTAACCATATTTCAATATTTGCTTACCTGTGTATGTACTTCATCATATGTATCTCCTACGTGCTCCAGATGAGGACTTGCAATTTATATATATCAATCTCTTGATTTTGTGCAGCTTGATACCGAGCCAGAAGCAAAACTTGATATTGATAAGAACATGTCAACCATGTTCGATTCTTGAGAAGGAAGAGGCTTTCGATACAAGAAAACTTGGTGTTGAATAGGGACTCTTTTGGTCTGACCGTGGAAAACATATTATCATTTCTTGTAAAAGACGGCAGAGCTGAAATCACCAGTAATGCCTATGGTCATAATCTCATTTATAAGTTGGCCATCACGAAAGCTGAGCTTCTTTCTTGTGCCTTCTTACGATTCTATTACATTGATCATCTTTTTTTTACCATTGATTATCACATCTGAACCATGAGTAGCAGAACAAAGGTCTAACTCTTCATTTGGTAGAATATTGACCCCTTTTGGCATGAATGTTGATTGTGTGTTTGCATGCAGTCCTTTCTTCTAGCTATTCAGATGATCCCATTTTTATATTAATCCTGTACCTTTCACCATTGATGAATAACATTCTAATTATTCCTTGTACTTTGGAGCATAGAGTATTCCGTGCCCAGTCAAAGAATGGAAGCTTCAAGAGTGTGTTATGGTCCACAAGATGCTTGAAACAGTTTCTGTTGATAATGGTGCTGGTTCTAGTAAGTGATGTTTCTTAATCAAATATTAGATTTATTTTAGCATGGGTGTCCAATTCTAGTAGCCTTCAATGCATCAGTGATATTTTCCTAATAGCCTGTCTTCATATTCCATTGTTTGTCATCTATGTTGCATGGACATGGATACGACAAGGTAATAGTAATTAGTGTAAAGATATGTTCCTTTGAGAAGGAGGGTAAATAATGCACTATATGATTCATCATTTATCAATCTACTAGTAGCTACTTTTTACGAGTACGACAAGCATGAAGTTTTGTTATTCCTCTCTTATTGTAAGCTTGTAGTGGTTCATGATAGTGCTCCCCTTTTGGTGCAGAAAGAGGGAATGTAAGATGGGGAATGTCAATGCGTTGTTGAAAGTTTTTGGCGAATCATACAATTAGCTATGTCAGGTTGGTGAAAGATTCCCATCCTCCATGGTGGGATTGGAGGGGAGGCACCCTAGCCATGAACATTATAGAACAAAGATAATAGTAGCTTTTTTCGTGCATGAAAGATTCCGACTCTACTTGATTTGAATGGACAGTGCCCTCCAACCATGCACTTAACGAAACAAATTAGTATTAGTTATAAATTCAACATTTTCTTTCTCAATATTTATGATACAGGGTTCCTAACAGGACCATTATGAACAGAAAAAGGGATCATGCATGGAGGATATTTACTAATCTTTATCTTGGTGTCCTATGGCCATGCATATAAAGAATTTGTCTGTATAACATAATACTTCTTTTAGTTTATATAGAGTCTTAATGGACTAAAATAGTGGCAAGCATGGCTTGGAGAAAGGTAAGGGTAATCCAGCATGTTGAATCTTTTGTTATTGTCATCGTCTGTGTCGAGCCCCTTGTGCTATGATATGCCTCAACTGAATGATTCGAGTGTCGAGTCCACCCCATTATGCTTGTTTTCTGTGCACCTCATATGTCCGCTCCATTCAAAAGAAATGCTATTGAAAATAATATTCAAGCATAAGTACTAAGTAGAGTAAAATTCTTCCTAATGTGAGTTTCAGTATGGCTGCTTATAACACTACAGATATTATGAAAGTGGTAGTGTTGGACATGTTATATCAAGGTCCCGTCTCATATATATATATATATATATATAGACACACACACACACACACACAGAGATCTCTTTTCTTATAATTTTTATTCAGATTGTTTGAATTTAGTATCCAACTTATGGTGGTGGTTGCAGTTAAGGAAACAGAGCACTTGGACTGGCGTTTACGGTTAAGAATAATCATGGGGATAGCATACTGTTTGAAGCACATGCACCAACTCGAGCCTCTTGTAATTCCCAAAATTTTGAACTCCTCTACCATATATCTATTCGAAGATTATGCTGCCAAGATCTCTGATCTCAGCTTTGGGAGTGAGGAAAAAGAAGCAGAGAGAACTTCTCAAGGCTCAGGAACCTTGGATGATCAAATATCCAATCAAGAAGGCATCGTCTACAAGTTTTGAATCATACTATTGGAAATAATATCAGGAAGGCTTCAGTTTTCCAAGGTTGATGGTCTTCTTGTCCTTTGGGCTTCAAACCATCTAAGTGGGAAGCAGCCCCTTAAAGATATAGTGGAGTCGACGCTCGAATCATTCAGTGAAGAAGATGTTTATGCATTGTCCCAGGTGATCAAGTCCTGCATTAATCCGGACCCGAAGCAGAGGCTGACATTATTGGAGCTTGTTGTGCAGTTGAGGCATATCACAGCAATGTCACCTGATGCAATGATTCCTAAACTATCCCCTGATGCAAAAGGTTCACGGTATGTGTGCTCATAAATCTATCATTTGATGGTCTATCTTGGGAAGGCATTTCAAGGACTCAAATTTTTATTTGTACCAGTATTTCTTTCTAGTGTTCTGGAAGATGCTGATCCTGAAGAAGCTGTACGATTGTACACTGATGCATGTCTAATTTTGGAAGAGCACGGGAAGGATCAAATGGCTTTTGATTTATATCGTGCTGCAACAAGCACATCAAACTCGAGAAGTAAGGCACAACTTTGCATCCTTCAGCATTCTGAATTCTATAAAATATGACATTGTCTTGCATGCTTTACTTCTTTTTGTGTTCTTTACTTAATGCGGAATCCAATGCATATTTCTGTTTGATGTGTATTTGATATTTTCGTATTGCATCCTTTGTATCCTAATCATTGTCGCCTGCTAATAGGACATCACAGAAGCAGAAAGCTTTAGGCACTAGATAATTAGTAATTGGTACTTTGCAGTAGCTTTATACATCTTCAGTTTTGCTCCGTATGTCTAGAAATTTATGAAGTAATTAGGAGAATTAAATGCATTAACACTTCCTCCTCCTACAGCCTGGTATCCAATTGGTGGAAATAGAAAAATCCCACTCCAATTTTCTACTGCAGCATAGTTCTCGTTATCTAAACAACCCCTATTGGTAGAAATATTTTGATGATTCTCCCTATTGTATATTATTTTCCACTTAATGTCTTCTTTACGTAAACTCCTCCGTCCTTCTTGTAGTTGCAAGCTATCATAGTTGTTAAAGGTGGAAATTGGTTTTTGAGCAAAGAAAGGTACATACAAGATTCAGGCATAAAGATCAAAAGCAGGATCCATGCCTGAGCAAAGAAAGGTGCATATATATAATTCCCAGACCATATGTGCTCATTCGGCTGAACATAGAGTGCATATGGACATGACACTAACACAGATGAGAAGGGGAGTTAGGGTGTCAGGGGTTGGTGAACTTAAACATATAACATATACTATGACAGCTCTGCTTAAGTTTAGTTCATACAACTTCACATGACAACTCTCCTTAAGAATTTAGATTGATTGTTTTGTTATTAATTTGGACTTGATATATTTAATTAGTTCTCAGTCTTCTGTTCTTGCTTTCATACATGTAGATATTTGCACCAACAGTTGTTTCCTCTTATTCAACAGGTTTAATGTTTAGGCTGGTGATGGTTTGGTTTGAGTTTGAGTTTGAGTTTGTTGAAGGTGGCAGGGAAGTATATTGCAAGGAATCCCAATACTGGTACATTTATTTACTTTCAAAACTGAATACGTGAAAGGTATGAAATTCAATACTGAATACATTTATATGTATGATAACAAGAACATGTTCCTCATTTAATCTTCCTTGTACATATTTTAAAATATTGCATATGTTTTGACATTTTACCAATTGTTTTGCAGGCTCTGCAATTACCGTCCCATTGGTAAGGAATCTGCTGATCTTTGGTATAAAATTGTAGTGCTGCCATTGCAATTTAATGATGTAATAGTTAACCATATGGTTCTTCTATGTTTGTATGATTTCACCAAATTATGTTGGATGAGTTTGAGTTGAATTTGATATTGATAGATACTCTAATTTTCTTATGTAGCATGAGGTATTTATTGTAGCCAAGATATTTGTTCAGCTTTAATAAAATTTAACGATTATTGGAATATTAATCTGGTTGCTAAGTTTATATTGATATCTGTTAAACATTATTTATCTAGCATGAAGTCAACAAGGTTGTTACTCACTGTTGTCAAGGAACTATAAATACAAGACTTTTTTCTTGGTGCTGCTGCTTAAAGCTAAGGCTCAATAAAGCCATCATTTTTTTTAATTTTTTTATCCATTTGTAACGGTAAAAATTTGTTGGTAATTTCAAGTGTTCTAACAGTTTTTTACTGTTGGTAAATTTTACTTCCCAACGGTTATTTACCGTTAGTAAATTTTATTTACCAACAGTTTTTTACCGTTAGGAATTTGTTTTTCCTAACGGTAAAATACCGTTACGAAAATTCCCCACGGTCAAATAACAATTGTAGAAAAGTGTTAGGAAAATTGTTCCTAACGTTTATAGTCGTTAGGAAATGACTGTTTTGGTGTAGTGCAAGGGATTCATTCGTGCAAGTGGATCGCCTTGGGGAGCCCCGATGCTTCTTGTGAAAAAGAAGGATGGTACGTCCAGGCTATGTGTTGATTATCGTACCTTGAACTCAGTGACAATCAAGAACAGATACCCTCTTCCAAGGATAGATGATTTGTTTGATCAACTCAAAGGGGCTTCAGTTTTCTCGAAGATAGACTTACGGTCAGGATATCACCAGATCAGAGTCAGAGAGCAGGACATCCCGAAGACGGCGTTCAGATCTAGGTACGGGCATTGGGAGTTTCTAGTTATGCCCTTTGGAGCGACCAATGCGCCGGCAGTGTTCATGGACCTTATGAACCGTATTTTCATGCCTTACTTGGATCAGTTTGTGATAGTATTCCTTGATGACATCCTGGTCTACAGCAAGAGTGAGGCGGAGCATGAGCAGCATCTCCGTGTGGTTCTTCAGATTCTCAAAGAGCACCAGTTGTACGCCAAGTTCAGTAAATGCGAGTTCTGGCTCGATCGCATTTCATACTTGGGTCACATCATTACCAGAGGAGGAGTGGAAGTGGATCCCCAGAAGACTGTGGCTATCGAGTCATGGCCAGTACCCAGTTCAGTGGCAGAAGTTCACAGCTTTCTTGGATTGGCCGGCTACTACCGGCGGTTCGTCTCTGATTTTGCAAGGATTTCAGCGCCGATGACCCAGTTGACCCGCAAGGATGTGCCGTTTGTTTGGACAGCAGAATGTCAGGAATCATTTGAGAAGTTGAAGCGAGGTTTGATAACGGCTCCCATTCTCACCCTTCCAGATGGGACCGGAGGATTCACAGTTTATTGCGACGCTTCAGGCAGAGGATTGGGATGTGTTTTGATGCAGCATGGGAAGGTAATTGCTTATGCGTCACGTCAACTCCGTGATCATGAGAAGAATTACCCGACCCACGACTTGGAGCTAGCAGCAGTAGTGTTTGCACTTAAGTTGTGGAGGCACTACTTGTACGGAGACAGAGTGGAGATATTTACTGATCATAAGAGCCTGAAGTATGTTTTTACCCAGAAGGATCTTAATATGCGGCAGAGAAGATGGCTCGAGCTACTGGTGGACTATGATGTGGACCTGCAGTATCATCCAGGGAAAGCCAATGTTGTAGCAGATGCGTTGAGCCGGAGAGCCGGAGTCTACCTTCTAACGGCGCAACCAGAGCTATTGGCAGATCTTCAGAAGATGGGAATTGAAGTGATTCTCCCTTCCAATGTGGCCTTGATGGCCAGCCTACAGATACAGTCCACCATAGTTGAGAGGATCCGGACAGCACAGTTAACAGATTCCAAGATTCAGCGGCTCAGAGCAGAGTGCGAGGCAGGGAGAAGGCCAGAGTTATGTATTCATGAGGATGGTACACTTCGACACGGCACGCGTCTTTGTGTACCCAACGGAGATATCAGACAGGAAGTCATGGCAGAGGCTCACAGTTCGCAGTATTCCATTCACCCAGGCGGCACGAAGATGTACAGATATATTCGTCAGCACTTTTGGTGGAATGGTATGAAGAAGGAGATAGCCCGGTATGTCTCTCGATGTTTGGTTTGCCAACAAGTCAAGGCTGAACATCAGAGGCCAGCTGGACTTCTTCAACCTTTACCGATCCCAGAATGGAAATGGGAACACATAACCATGGATTTCGTGACTGGGTTACCCAGATCTCCGGCAGGCAGAGATGCTATTTGGGTCATTGTGGATAGGCTTACCAAGGTGGCACACTTTCTTCCCTTTAGAGTTGGACAGTCGACGGCACAGCTAGCAGAGATGTATCTCAGGCAGATCGTCCGACTTTACGGAGTGCCAATCAGCATAGTATCAGACAGGGATACGAGATTCACATCACACTTCTGGCGCAGTCTTCATCAAAGTTTGGGGACTCGTCTCAAGTTCAGCTCAGCGTATCATCCGCAGACAGATGGGCAGTCAGAGCGTACTATACAAACTCTCGAAGATATGTTGCGGTCGTGTACCCTTGACTTCGGAGGTTCGTGGGAGGATCACCTGCACCTGGTAGAATTCTCGTACAACAATAGTTTCCAGGCCAGTATCCAGATGGCACCCTTCGAGGCTCTGTATGGCAGGAAATGCAGATCCCCGTTAGCATGGGACGATATCGGAGAGAGGCAGATGCTCGGTCCAGAACTGATTTCTCAGACGGTTGAAGTGGTCAGAAAAGTCAGAGATCACATCCGAGTTGCTCAGGACCGCCAGCGCCATTGGGCCGATGCTCATCGGCGTCCCTTAGAATTTGCCGTCGGCGACCATGTATTCCTTAGGATCTCGCCTACCCGCGGCGTCATTCGTTTTGGCGTACGGGAAAAGCTTAGTCCTAGGTATATAGGGACGTTTGATATTCTGGAGCGAGTAGGCGATGTGTCCTATCGTCTCGTTCTTCCGCCGTCACTAAGTGAGGTACATGATGTATTCCATGTATCCCAATTAAGACGGTACATTCCGGACCCGAGCCATATCCTAGATCATTCGGAATTGGTTGTTGGTACCAACCTTTCGTATGAGGAGAGGCCCGTGTCTATATTGGACCGGAGAGAAAAGACGCTCAAGAACAAGACTATTAACTTAGTCCGTGTTGCTTGGGGTCATCACTCTCTAGGTGAGTCAATGTGGGAGCGTGAGGACGACATCCGATCGCGATATCCCTACCTGTTTGACTCGTGAGGTATAATGTCTTTCTTATGCCTTACGCTTTCCCTTTCTTGCTTGCATTGTATGGTTGTATGATTGAACTACTTAGTGTAGCTTGTCTGTGCTTAGTATAGCTTGTTGTAGCAATCTCTAGCTCCTTGATTAAATTCCGAGGACAGAATTCTTTGAAGGTGGGTAGAGTTGTCACCCTCATTTCCCGTATTTCGTATTTATACTCGTAGATTGGATTTTTGGCTTGTATTTTTAATTTTCTCGACTTGCAGAATTTTGGGTTTTCTCGTATTTCGGGTTTTGGTTTGGCTCGGTTTTAATTGGTTTGGTTTGGTTATTTTGCATTGGAACCCCTTAACCTACTCTACACCCTCAAGAACACCACAACCACCCTCATTATATCCCACCTAACTTTTCTCTCTCCTCTTTATTTTTATTTACTTCTCCATCTTCTTCTTCTTCCTTCTTCCACACAACTCCTCAACCCATAGGCAAGTGCTTTTGGCCACCACATGAGAACCCCTTTTATTTGTCCATTAGATAGATTAGTTCACCATGAACAACATTAGAACTTGGAGTTTCTGGATTTGAAGCATGGATCTCCTTAGATCTGAACTTTCATGAATCTCAGTTTTCCTCGAATTTATTTCATAAACTTTGATTTTTGGCGTCTTTGAGGTTTCCATGTTGAGGAGAATCAAGTTTTACACAACTTTGGTCTTTGCAAAACCTGATTTCGTTTTCAATTGAAAGAGTTATGGATTTTTGCAAGTTTTTGGGGTGGGTGTTCTTCCTCTCGGACAAAGGTAGGAGAAGAACACAGCCTTTCCCTCCTGTTGGCCACGCGGCTCCCGCGTACGGCCTTTGCGTAGAGCTCCTGCGTAGTGTTGCTTGCGTAGAGCCCTTGCTTAGGGTCTTCTGCGTATTGCACCCTGCGTATTGCACTCTGCGTAGCCTCCCCTGCGTAGTGCCCCTCTACGCAGCCAGCACGTGGCCTCCTCTCCCTTGTTCCCATCATGAGTCTTTGAGCCCCTACACGCACGCCCACGCGCGTGGGGCCCGCTGTTTTGGTTTTCGTGCAACATAGCCCCTGCGTATGCTGGCCTGCGTACTGTGCATTGCGTATGCTGGCTTGCGTACTGCTCCCTTGCGTATGGCCTGCGTATAGCCCCTGCGTATGCTTGTCTGCGTACTGTGCATTGCGTATGCTGGCTTGCGTACTGCTCCCTTGCGTATGGCCTGCGTATAGCCCCTGCGTATGCTGGCCTGCGTACTGTGCATTGCGTATGCTGGCTTGCGTACTGCTCCCTTGCGTATGCTGGCTTGCGTACTGCTCCCTTGCGTATGGCCTGCGTATAGCCCCTGCGTATGCTGGCCTGCGTACTGTGCATTGCGTATGGCTTGCGTACTGCTCCCTTGCGTATGGCCTGCGTATAGCCCCTGCGTATGCTGGCCTGCGTACTGTGCATTGCGTATGCTGGCTTGCGTACTGCTCCCTTGCGTATGGCTTGCGTACTGCTCCCTTGCGTATGGCCTGCGTATAGCCCCCTGCGTATGCTGGCCTGCGTACAGGACCTCTGGTGCCCGTTTGACCTTCAATAGCCCTCTCGTTTTATTATGAATTGGAGCTTCTGATATTTTGTAACTCATAACACTACCTGGCCCGACTTGATACACTTTGGACACAACTTGGAGTTGATTTCCGTATTAATGGTCTTGGCTTATTTCTGGCTGGTTCCTTATGAATTGCAGATTTTAGCTTATCTTTTATAACTATCACCTGTAACCTGTAGTTCATCTTGCAATCTAGTAATCCTTAATATTAGTAACTTGTAACTTGTAACCTGTTAATCTTCAACCTGTACTTGTAACTGGATATTTGTAGCTTGCACTTGTATTTTCACACTGTATCTGCATACGAACCAACCAGACCTGGGCATGAAGTTCCCTTGACTTGACTTGATCATGGCCCGTAGCGGCGCACTCCCGACTTGGCATGACTTGATAACTTAACTTGAATTGACTTGGTATGACTTGGCTTCACTTGATAGTGGCCCGTGGCGGCGCACTCTTGACTCGACTTGACTTGTCTTGACACCGTGGGTGTACTACCTGTTGCTCTGTGCAAATCACTTGTCTTGTCTTGCATCATGTCTAAGGGGTGACTCCCTGGGTACCACGGCCAGGGACTCACACTAAAATTGGATTAGGTAATGAGTAGGCCAAATTAGAACATGGAGAATTCCCGGTCACAGGCAGTCTCGTTATCTGGAGGCATTAATGGACTTGTAGCTTGCCGACGAGTAGAGCACATTTCCAGCACACTGTCATGTGTTGCACCCTCTAAGTCACCTAAGGGTACATTTGTCTCCCGGGCGATGTACCCACCTATAACTCTCAAACCGCGGAAGGATAACTGGATGGTCTGCAGGGCTTGGGACTGGGAGTTTCTCACTTGCATCTTGTTAGTAATTAGGCTTGTGATAACCCTAGTTAGTTAAAGTAGTAAGCCGTAATACTTGCTTGGCCGATTGTGAATGAATGGTGTCCAGCCCTGTCTAGAGTCTTGTCTAGCCCCTGTACCTGGAACCCTTGATCATGATTGTTTTACTTATCTCTAACGATAAATGGGTAGAGACAGTGAGCTATTCAGGCGAAGGGGTACAATCCCGGTCCTTGTTTGGTTTGAGGATTGTAACCTGGCTCCCGGAATGGTTCCACGTCCCTAGTCGTTTATCGCTCTGTGTACTTTTATTTTACTTGTACTTTCCTTTTATTCTTTATGTTTTGATATGCTGGCTTTTGTTCTTATTTGTGGCCTCCTTTGTGGCACTTGCTCTTTCTGGGGTTTGACCCAGCTGGTTTTGTATGGCCAGATTTCGGAGCGGCTCCCGAGGATCTACCAAGCTTCCAGCCCAATGGTGACAACTAGACGGAACCCGGGCCAAGAGCGGGTTTTCCCTTTTTGTTTCACCCACTTATATGTAAATTTATTCTTTTGAGGCGTTTAGCCGACGAGCACCTGTTAGCTCGATGCACATTTACTTACTGTCTGCCTACGGGCTGTAAACATGATTAACAAATCCTAGGGTTGATCATGTATGACTGAACTCTTGCTAGTCCTATCATTTGTACGACTAGCTTCATGATCATCCAATATGTAATATTTGGGACGCCTTATATATATATATATATATTTGATGCTCTAAACATCTTGTAACTCTGTTAATTGCTGGAGATTGAGACAATAGGCTTGACCTTAAGAGACTGCTGGCTTGTAGTAAACCCTCATATCTAGACAGCCGTGACCGTATAGTTGAGATATATTCTATTTTCAATATACGTAGCTGGCTGTGTCTGCCCCCGCTCTCCAGTATTCTGGTTCTGGGGCGTGACACTCGACATACTTGGGTGTCCAAGACTACTGCGACGAGCAGCAAGGAGGAGGAGGACGCGCTCCAGAACCCTCTGAACGACGATGTATCGAAGACACCTTCGACCGCTACTACTGTACTTCCTCGGCCAACTGCTATTGCAGAGAAGCGTAGTGAAGAGCGTACTCTTCCTGCTGTAGGCCTAACGAAGGCACAGCATAGAAAGACTCGAACAGCTTCATACTGTAATGCCCCAGTCCCAAAATACGTAGGACCAAGTACGTAGACATGCCAGCTGTATTCATACGAAGTACGTAGGTCTCGTATGAATACATAAGCTGTAAAATGCAGTAATCCAAGACAAACTACATCTCATCCACAAAATAAAGAGTAAAAGATATCATAAAATGAATAGTCTTGATACAATATGTTGGGTGGAGACAAAGTCCACTACCAACTATCTCAATGAAAGAAATGTACATGAATCGAAAAATGGCAAGACGAACCAAGCGCAATCGTCTTCGAAAGAATGGAAAAGACCACGACCTTGGCTAGGATACCTGCGGAAGACATGAACACACACCTGGAGAAAAACCAGGTCCTCAGACGGACGTAGCAAGATACAGGAAGAACAAGCTAATATGAACTGTCAGAATAATAAAATAATATATAAAAGACTATCCTAAACACAAATATGCAAAAGGAGATTCTAACCGCCTAATGTGCAATTTAGAGGACAACTTTCATGCGCATGGGTGGGATTTTAGGCTATGTGAACGTAACTGGCATCCAGTCATCTGTATCCGGCCGTAACGTCCAAAACGTCAGAGGGTATCTGCAAATATATTGCCACAGTTCCATCCGGAGACTGTGGTTTACCTGTTTGCCTTCCCATACGCACTAGCGACTGTCCTCCCCCAATATATCCCACACTGTTCAAGTCATGTCCATGGCTCGTCCAGTTTTGTAACTGCTTGAGTCTCTAAAACCCTAGTTAGAGCAGTTACGATCATCTATCCATCACACGACTTTAGAGAGGGCCAGTCCATAAGTCGTGCCCCTAGCAACATATCTCCAACCGTGTAGTGTGAGTGTCACAGCCAAATGAAGATATAAGGATATCCCCCAAAAATAAGGTAGTCCGCTAACACTAAGTTAACATGCATATAGTAAAATAACGACTAATAGAGTCGCTTGCACCTAAGTATGGCTTGGACGCGCAGTTTATAACAAAGAAAACTAACAATATGAAACAAAATAAATAATACAGAAAATAAATAATTGACAGTTAATTAGCAAGGTATACTTGCCTGTTGCGACGCCTGGTGAGCTGCCTAGTGTGGTGCGATGTTCAATATGGCACGAACTGCAACTTTGGTGCAACAACTATGCAAGGTGACCCCTGATGGTGGCATGGGCAGTTCCATTGGGTCCAGAAGGGTCAAATTAGTTGGGGTGGACATAAGGTAGTCTTGAATTGGCGAGGGAATATGAATAATGGGATCTAGTCATGGGTGGAAGGATAGTCGAAGGAAATTTAAATAATTAATATATATATGATTTTTGAAGACTAAAAATAAGGTTTTATTATCCCAAATTTTTCATAGGTAGATATGAAAAATCACTTTATGTCAAAACGAACTTACTTAGAAAAATATTTTATATCAATATTTAAAATATATAATAAATTATTATTAGTTCAAAAATACTTTTAGTTTAAATACTTGAAAATATTTGTACCATTAAAATAAATGGGTAGATAATATTGAAAACATAAAAATCGTTTTAAAGCAAACTCCTTTATGAATTTTTTTTTTTTGGGTATAAAGCTATATTTTTATTTGTCAAAATTAGATGTTTGAAAAGACTAGAAAATCATTAAATAAATATAATAATATAGTTTAGTGAATATATATGTATATCTATATATTTACACTAACAGCAATATTATACTAGTAGACCAATTGAAAATAATAAATAATATAATTGATAAATACTGCAATTATGACATACTAATGTTAATACTGATAGAAACTAGTATACATACATAATATAATTAGTACATAGTATAGTATTTTATAACAACAATATATAATAATAATAATAATAATAATACTAATAATAATAATAATAATAATAATAATAATAATAATAATAATAATAATAATAATAATAATAATAATATTTAACAATAGAAAAAAAACAGAAAAGAAAAAAAACAAAACAAAATACTAAATCATCACAGCGAAGACTCATCCCATTCCAAATAACAAAAAGAGAAAAGAGGAGAGAGAGTGTAAGAAAAGGAAAGGAAGGAGGAGGGATCGAGAGAGAGAGAGAAACAGAGGGAGAGAGAGAAATCAGTAGAAAAGAGAGAGAGGGGTGGTGGTCGGAGCAAAAGAGGGCGGCGCTGAGGCGGTGGCTCGCGCGGGGCTCCCCGGCGGTTTGGAGAACGGCAGAGGAAGAGGGTTTTGGGGGTGAGCGGAGCTGCGACGGCGCGGCTCTGGTGAGGAGCGGAGGTTGCGGCGTTCGAGAGGGGTCGGAGAGGCGGTGGACTCGGTGGAGAGGAGCGGCACGGAGGTCGTCAACGTCGGGCGACGCGGGCGTCAGGGCGGAGAGGGGTTTTCGGTCGGCGCGGCGGGGCGCTCGCCGACGCGGGGAGGTGTGTGGCTTGCGCCCAGCAGCGATAATCAGAGCATTCGCCATGGTGGCGGAGGACGGCACGGACCTGGGCGTTTTCGACGGGCGATGGAAGAAGTTGGTGGCGATGGACACCAGGGTGCGTCGGAGGCGGGGTGCAGAGGACCTGGTCGGTCGCCGTCAAGGTAGCGGTCGCTGTGAAGCGTAAGCGGGGTCGACGCTCACCGCGGCGGGGTCGGCGCGGCGAAAAGGAAGTTGGCACGGCCGATCTGCCAGGTTATGCTCCTCCTTTTCTTCCATCTGGTGGTGGTCGAGTTGGTGGACCAGGTTTGGGTACCAGGACTGGTGGTGGTTATGGCGACGGCGGTGGTGATGTCGAGGTAGAGTCGTCGGAGGTGGAGAAATCCGGTGGGTTGATGGCGTCGGGAAGGCTCGATGGCGAGGGGTTGTTTGCTGGCGGAGGAGTACGGGTGGTTCCGAAGGTGGTGGTGCTCGGTGGTAGGCTGGTGTCGGTTTGCAGGGGTGATGGTGTCGAGTTTTGGTCTGGTCGGGGTCGGACGAAGGGTGGTAGTCGTTGGCGAACGGAGGGGACGGGGCTGGGTTCGCAAGTGAGGGTCGAGGAAGCTGCTGTGTGGAGATGGCCGAGGACGGGCTGGGATCGGTGATCGAGACGGCACGACGGTGCTTAGAATTTGGATTAGGTTTAGGGTTTTGATGGTGTGTCGGGGGTGTCCGACACGGAGAAGATGGATAATGTAGTTGTAAAAAATGGAATAAGAATTTGGATGGTGGAACACGGACACGGTGCACGCACGGAGAGTTATTTGTGGAATAATTATGGCTTGTGGAGAAATAATGGAGGAGTACCTGCCTATTTATAGGATATGGGAATTCCCATTAAGATAAGGATTAGGATTGGTTTAAAACCCAAGTAGATAATTTAACATTTAATTTAAAATCATTTAAATCCAAATCTAAATATAAATCCAATTCCAAATACAATTCAAATTTGAATCTAATTAAATTTTTGGTTTAAAATCAATGGAAAAATTCAAATTTCAAATATTAGCTATTTAGATAAATCCACAAATTTAAATCAAGATTTTAAATCTTCACAAAAATTTTGAAATATATATTCCAAAAATACTAATAATAATAATTTTGAAAATAATAAATCTTTTTGAATAATAAAATATTAATATTAATAAATTTCAAAAATACATTTTTATTTAAAATAACTAGTAAAATATTTAGAAATTATTTACGTATGCACAAGAATATTATTTATTATTGATAACTATTATAAACGGAAGACTTTTTATAAATAGATAAAATAATGGACTTGGAAATATTGATATGATAGCAAAAATAATTATTACATATATTATGTTGAAAATAGAAAAAAATGTTTTTCTAAAAATATGTACGCTCGCACATAATCGCACTTGTCGAGCAATTTTGAAAAATAAAATTTCGTGTGCGACGTAAAATACGACTACGCGACGTACAATACAAAATTTTAAATCGGTACTAAATTTAATAAATAATAAAAAAATAGTAGAAATTTAGGGGTTTTACACATACCTGTGTACGAAAACAACTGTGCAGGCAAGAACTTCTGTCTTTGACAAAATTTCCTACCCATCTGGTATGGCTATGTTGGACTCTAAACATTACGTATCTTTTAGGGGTAGCATGAAGAGATCCAAGGCAATACACGCCTCGTGCAATCTATGTGCTATGCCAACAACTATATTGGATTTCGAACGCCATGCACCTTCCTGGTATAGCACGAAGAAATCCAAAGCAGCATACGCCTTGTACGACCAAAGTGCTACGCCAACCACTATATTGGACTATGAATATTACACACCTTCCAGGGGTAGTAAGAAGTAGTCCAAGGCTGCACGCGTCTCATGTAATCAACGTGCTACGTCAACAGCTGATCGAAGGCCTGCGTTGAAAGTCATGCGCACAGCCGATGGGAAACTGTACAAAATTGGTTCGTGTGATTCGATACCTCGACCAGGGAAACACCGTTGAGTGCTCATGCGCATGATTCAAGCCAGAGGGTGCATACTGTGGGGATAAACTCATGCAAGCAGCGTTGCTATAAGCATGAAGTGAGTCTGCCTCACGAGCAACTCTCTGACCAGGACCTAAGCGTATCTCGCGCGTCGGAACTTGGAAGAGGGAAGCTAAATTCACATCTGCACTCATGTACGAAGCTTCCCTGCGTGCATGAAATGAGGATAGATGTGGAGACTTCTAATCTGTGCAACGTGATCTCACACAAGAGCAAGGCGAGGGTGGATTCTGTTGTGCACAATATGTCTGGCCCAATGCACACCTGCGCCAAAATCACCATCGACTTTTGTTGCTACCAAACAACAACACTACCACCGAAGAGGCAGTCCATCTTCCAATGACTGCGGCCGGTGGCGTTTGTCCACCAAAGACTCGGCAAAGGACCGTCGAGTAAAGAAGAAGATAAACTCCTCATTGCTTCACGCAATGTGGCACGTGGTTCTCCATCTCTCAAGAAGCTTTCCAGGAACCCTCCTGCCTCGGCCAATATGTCTAAGGGATGACTTGGAGACAACAAATCTGTAACACCCACTTTTCTAAAATGAGGGTAATTTTGAACTTTTGTAAAAGTTTATTATTTAATAATAGGATTTATGATTTATGGGAATTTTAAATTAATTTAATACTATTTAAAATTGTTGAATTCTAATTTTGATGTGTTAGCTAGTGAACCCTAGAACTGTTGAGCATAGAGATTAACCATGACCATGGGACCTAACCATGTGATTAGAATGACTATTTACAACTTTTTAGGCTAAGGGTATTTTGGTCATTTTGTGACTTTTGAATTATTTAGGATTTTGATTAATTGGTGAATTTTAGATTATTTTAATAATATTTAAATTGATGTATTATGATTTTGGTTATTTTTCATATTTTAATATTTTGGGAAAATTTTATATTTTTAATATTGTTTTTATTGGATTTGTTTAGTCGGGTTTGAGTTTCGTCTCGTTCCGACTTATATTGTGACCCGGGTAGCTTAAACTCTAGATGGGACCCAATATTAAGTTAAGCATTGCTCACAAGACCCAACATTTAAGTCAGTTAATTAAACTAATTTTTATCATGTTAGATTGGTTAAGTTAGAGACTCAAAACTAGATCATTTTGACCCCAAACTTGAACCTAGTCTAGACTTAACCATATGAGACTAGAGAGGGGCAATTAGGACATTTCCCATTAGCCCTAATGGACACTTTATGGCAGCCACCTTTAGGAAAGAATGATTTATTTCATTCATTACAATCTTGCCTCTTTTATTTTCCTTTTGTTCTTTTCCAATTTTAGAGAGCCTTCCCATTGATTTGATCTCCAAATCAAATCATTCCTTCACCAAACCTTCCCTCAATCATTCCCATTCTCCAAGGGAAGGGTGCTACCAAGGATTGGAAGAGGAGTGCAAGGAGGAGTGTCCACTTTGAGGGATCTTCGTATCGGAGCCATGTCCTAAAGGATTTCATTGGGATTCCACTCCCAATAGGTAAAACCCATCCTCTAAATCGATTTTCTTTGCATATAAATTAGTTTTGAATCTGTATGATCCATCCTCATGCATGTGTCCCATTTAGATTCAAATTTGAGGCCATTTGGAGCTCTCTTGAGGATTTTAGATATGTGTCTTGTGTCATACTTGATAGATCCCAAATTAGGATACCCCATGTGTATGTATGTATGATAATAGTTTAAATAGATATTTAAATTCAGTTTTATAATGGTTAGAGAGTGGATTGGTCTTAGTTAGGATGGTTAGAATGAGTTTCATTTGGATACCTATGTTTGTATCCAAGTATCTTGGCTTATATGTGTTCTTTTGTCAAATTCGTCATAATATTCATCCACGTTTTTATTAACCAAAGCAACTTAGAAATGTCATAACTTTTAGCTTAGAACTCCGATTTATCTTCCGTTTTTTTTAAAAGAACCGTATCAAAGTTAGATTTCCAAATATATATTTTAATAAGCCAAATTCTTTTTGTAACTTTCTGTAGAATTATTTGAGTGTCAGCTGTACAAAAGACGAACGTGTTTCGGTATTTTCGTGATTTCGGGAGCTTCCGGACCCGAAAATGTGATCCGTTTAAAGTTTCGGAAAGCTAACACAAAGGGCTATGATATACTTTAATCTTAGAATTTAGTGAATTCCCAATTGGTACAGTATTGGTTTTAAGTAGAAGAGTGACTATACGATATATGCATTTTGTATAACCTATGAGCCTATGTAGTGTGGGTATTAAATGAATATAGAGTATGTAATACATAATATATTAGATAAATGAAATGATATATATGATATATATCCTCTTTACAAATATGTATATATATGGTTGAATGCAAGCATGTAGGATTGCAATCAATGTAATGTATGTAAACAATGCATGAATGAAAGAATGATATACAATGTATGCATGAAAGTATATAATGAATGCTAGATATGAATGCAAGGTATACATGTAATGATAGATATGAATGCATAATATATAAATAATATAATACAATATATAATGATAGCATGTATGGTAATGTAGAATATATGATGCAAGCATGTATATGTCCAATGTTTTCCCTTTTGCTTATATTTTTCCTTCCCTTCCCTTTCCATTTCAGTTTTTCTCCCTTTTTTCCTCTTCTATTTTTACATGTTATATACAATGTATATAATGTATAGATGCATGTAAGTATGTAATATGCATGAATGAATGTCATATATGAATGAATGAATCAATCAAAGGTATAAGTAAAATATAATGCATTGTAATGAATGTTCACATATATAATGTATAAAAGTATATATGTAAATGTGCATGAATGTATATATCTATGTAACTATGTAAATATGCATGATGTAACATATGCCTATATATATAAATATGTATGTAATGTGGATATACATGTATGTATGAAGGTATGTATTTATATATATTATCTATTTTATATTATGCATTGTTGTGGTTCATATTGTCTTG
This sequence comes from Iris pallida, assembly GCA_029216955.1. Classification (NCBI taxonomy): domain Eukaryota; kingdom Viridiplantae; phylum Streptophyta; class Magnoliopsida; order Asparagales; family Iridaceae; genus Iris; species Iris pallida. The sequence continues at coordinate 6,602,321 of JANAVB010031419.1, forward strand.
TGATTGTGTGAGTGCTAGCCTAGGTTTGGTTAGGCCTAGTGAGACTTGTTAGACTTGTTTGGGTTAGGACTTGACCTAGTTGACCTAATTTGACTAGTGTGGTTGACTAGAGTTGACCAAGTGTTGACTTTAGTCTAGTTTGACCTAGACAGCATACAGATGCATTGTACATTTCATTTATCATCTCTCGTATACATCTTGACCTGTGTTGCTCTAAATAGGACTCTGTGGCTTCAGTTTGGACCTCTATACCTATCAGTTGTTCAGGTTATCAGGCGAGTACATTCTCTAACCGTTTCATACTTGTCTGGATTTACATTCTTGCTCTAGATTACTGTACTTGATGCTGACACAATTGTTATCACGGATTGGTACTATATGGATCTTCTTTTGAGATGTTATCCCCTTGTATTCACTAAATACATATTGTGATGTACGTTTCACTTACATATTGTATTTATTGAATACCCTTATCCTTGTATACTCATTGTGCATATTGTACTCTCATTATCACATGAGTCTCATGGATAGACCATTGTACAACTATTGTATAACATTGTACATCTATTCTATAACATTGTACATCTGTTGTATAACATTGTACACTATTGTATAAGATAACGTAACTGGAGTAGATCCTTGTGTATTGATTGGGGAGGGGGAGTATAATTGGTTATGTAATCAAATCCTACTGTACAACATTGTATAACTATTGTATATGTCCATTGTGCACTCACGTACAATGGAGTTACCATTGCATTGTCCTAAACCGTTTACATAACCATATTGTACTCTAAATCAAATATTGCTTACGTTTCTTACTTATCATATATAGTTATATCAAATCTTTGCTGTTTTTCATATACATTCTTCTTTCAGCGTTTCCTGTATCTTACTCTATTGCATGTTTTATATTTTCTAACTTGATATGAACTGCGTGAGATATTTTGTGCTCGCTCCTGTCCTGACTGGACCTGTTGATAAATTTTACAGATAGCTTGGAGGTTGCCTACTAGCCTAGAGGAGACACAGTAGAGGTTGTATAGATAGTTATTTTAGTTGTCTTGAGTTGTATTTACTTTATGGATTACTGTATTTGGGATTTGAGATGTTTTCTGAATTTGTGTATCTTAGACACTTAGACTTCTATCTGCGGTATCTCTTTATGGATTTCATATTTTATCTATCTTTTATCATGCTCTACCTTAGATGTGATTGAGACTGTATTTGCTATGTCACCTCCATTCGGAGTGTATATACTGTACAGGTACCTTATATTATTAGATGTTTGACCTACGACAGCGTTCTACCGCCGACACTGCGGCGTAGGCTGGATGTACCCACTTCTCGTGCCCTTACTCTAGGGTACGGGTCGTAACAAAATCGGCAGTGCCTAGCACGGGTGTATTCCAACACACCCGCACTCATAACAAGCTCTTGTCACGGGCGGGGGGCAGCCAACCCCCCATCATCTATGACAATCCTTCGTTCCAATCCGAGGAAGGATTGTATGGAACTGACACAGATGCCTCCGTGGGCACAAGCAACCAACAAGCTGGGGTAGCAATTACAACAAGCCGGTTGTTGACCGCAATCAACCTGTCTACCTTCAGGATGATGAGACTCAGATGTCTGAACCAGAGAGTGAAAGGTCCACAGTCCCTTCTATCTCTCCGCCCATGATGTCCATTTTTATGGTCGAAGGTAACAACACGAAAAATGACGAGGGCTCCAGTCATCAAAAATTTATAGAAGCCCTTGAGACGGGCCTGAATACGTTAAACGGGACTATGCAGACCTTGACTTCTGTAGTCCTGGAGATCAAAAACAAATTGACATCCAATGCTTGTACTCCAGTAAATTAAGACCCGGGAACGAATACGGAGTCCAATACACGTTCTCATGTGCCAACTCCGGTCATGGACCCAGCACTACCGCATTTCTCTACTCCGTCAACGACTGGACCCACAATACCAAATGACATGAAACATGCTCTCAAAGAGTTGTACGCTCGCTTTGACATCCGAGAAAAGAAAGAACCACTTTAAAAGATGGGGATACGACAACCATAACCCTTTGAATTGGATAATGTGATATATTCTCCCAAGTACAAGCCACAGACGCTCACACCATTTGATGCGAAGGAGTCTCCTCGTTGATACTTAAAGTACTTCGCCTCAGTAACATGACATTTGCCAAAAGGCGATGCTCTGCTTACGAATATATTCGTAGGGGCATTGCAGGGGATAGTCTACGAATGGTTTTACAGCCTCCCCGACAATTGTATCTCATCGTTTGACGATTTGAAGCGTCTCTTCCTTGCTCGGTTCTACTAAGGAAGAATGGACATGACGATGTCCGGTCTCATGGATATTGTCCTGAAGGAGAAAGAACCGGTACGTGCTTACATTGAGTGCTTCTGCTAAGCATCTCTAAGGTTACCACCTGGTATTCCCGAGCCCATGCTTATGGATTCCTATCGCAAGAACATGCTTCCCGCAATCAAATTGTGGCACGACGCTTCATGCATAGAATGGACGCCTTTTATTACCGAAGCAGATGTGGCTGAAAGAAAAGCTCAAAACGCACAATTGCTGGGACTGAGTTTTCTCTCACAAAAAGACAAGGGGAAATGCTCGCTAGCAGTAACCCTGCCCATAAGGACGAAAAAGGGAAGCAAGCCCTGACTGTCAACATCTCCAAAGGTTCAGTGTCAATGAACAAGAAGCCGACAGAAGCGCCAAAGCCAAAGGAAAACTACTCCTTCAATGACGAAGATACATTAGAACTCTTCGACTTGTTGATGAAGGGTGGCAAGCTTCGACTCCTGCCTCCTAAGCGTCCTAACAAAGTAGGAAAATGGACAGTCCAAAGTTCTGTCACTATCACCAGTATGTTGATAATTCAACATACGACTGCTATGTATTGAAGAAGCAGATCCAACAATTTATTGATGTCAAGGTCATCTCGCTCGACTACAAGGACAAGACGGTCACTGCCATCATGGTAACCTTTCAATTCGAAAGCATTACGAAGACAAAAACTCAAGACTGTGTTGTCTCCATCCCAAAGGCGACAATAGAAGTGGTCAACCTTCCGTCGATCTATGACAATGCTCAGGGCCTCATCCCGCTTACGATACCACAAGGTTAAATCATGTGGGTTCACCCTGATCTTATCCTAGATATGATGCTGCCTGCAACACACCCTGTTAAGGGAAATAAGTCCAAGTCGTGCCGTATGGTTTCTACCTCGACTGACGACACTTTGGTTACTACTCGGTCAGCTCACCAGCAAGAGGATAGCCAAGTCCCATAGGAAGAAGTACCTCCACCAGCTGCCCGCACTTGATGCCTCATAAGCATGTCCATCCAAACTCCTGCAACAGATAAGCAGAAGCAAAAGAAGCTTTGCTTCGACAAACCACTGAGGAAAGACTCGACAGTAGGGCCGATCAAGCCCTCCAACTTTGACATATTGGCACAGCTAGCCAATACTGTAGCCCGACTGTCGCTTTTCGAGCTCTTCCGTCTCTCCAAAGAGACTCGAAACGTCCTCAGCAAAGCTTTGTAGAACGCTGATTCCTTCCTCACCCAGGTACAATCGCCTAAGGAGGATCTTGTCGCGTGCCCGTATTGCCATAGTGTGGTCGAGGTGATTCCTAACATCACTTTCACTCGGCAGGTTATGTTGCTGAAGAACAATCGGCACAATTGACCCCTGTACTATACAGGGTATAATGGTGCCATCAATGTCGATCGCATCCACATCGACCATAGCTCTTCCCTCAGCATAATTTTTTGGAGTTCACTCCAAACCTTAGGGATTCTGATGCATCGGTTGACCGCATCGAATAATATAATCAGCAGTTTCAGCGCTGAAAAGAGTGAACCTTTGGGCAAGATCCGACTAAAATGCCAGATAAGTGATCTCCAGACGGATGTGACTTGTTATGTCATTGATGTAGACATAAACTACAACATGCTGTTGGGTCGAACATAGATTCATAAGTACATGAATGTACCCTCCACTCTCCATCAATACATGAAGTATGTAGCTAGCGACGGAACTATCAAAATTGAGTTCGCTGACATCGACCCATTCCGAGGATTCGAAACATACTGTATTGATGCTGATCTGTATAAGTCAGTCCCCTAGGACAATGAAGCTAATGATGTCGACGATGAGACAAAAACTGCATCAGAAAGTACAGCTGTGGCTAAAGAGCCTTTGAAGGTATGACTAAAGGGGAAGCCTCCCCAGACACCAGCACCTCTTGTCATGAAGCTTTGAGGAAAGGCTCCTGCTTGCTCGTTCACGATAACGTCAGTTGCTAGCCAGGAGCCTATTCAAATAAAACTCCACATAAGGGCCCCAAAAGTAGCCTCGAAGTTGCAGGAATCTACGACTCCAGCTCTCTTGGTAGTCAAACTGAAGCGGAGACCTCCACCTCCTTCTTCTATGGCAGCCCCAGTTCTCACCGATGAAGAGTTAGGAGACTACATTAATGGCCCAATGGCAATGGTCGAATATGATTTTAATAATTGATCTAACCCTGTCTCGATATAAGGGCTACTTGGACAACTGCTGAGAATTGCTACTACTACCGACTAAGATTGAAGCCGTTTTGCCACATGAGTCTGTATTTCAATATTCAATATAATTTTTATATTTTATTAAGTATAGGAATACGATGTACACCGAGTCATACTGGAAAATAGGCTATCCCAAAATGTTATCAAAATATCCTTTATTTTGAAAATAGTCCATTTTACAAAAAGCTCATGATTGCCTTAAAACTTTTCAAAAAGCCCAAAATCCGATTTAAAAAAATCCCAAAAATCAAACTCTAGACCACAAGGGAATTCGGATCAAATTTTGCCCGAGTTTGGTTATTACCTGTTGGATTTTGAACTAAGTCATCCTGTAGTTACGGATGTAACGATTATTTTTCGAGATTCTCTCAAAGAATTCTGTTTGAATTATGAGCTATTTTTCGAGATTCTCTCAAAGAATTCTCTCAATACACTTCTCTCTTCTATTCTCTCTAAGCTTAATAAGTTCTTCCAAAGTATTATGAGCTATTCATTTTCAAATCCCAAGCCAGTTACAATCCTGTAGCTGATTTGCCAGTACGATAGAGTCTAGAAGTTTCAGAGTGATTGTATTCAGAGGCTAATTGAAGAAAGACACTTCACAATTGAAGTTGGTCGTGTACTTCAGTTCAAAACTCGCGTTGTAGAAGTTGCAAGAACTTCGGAGGAAAACTTGCGGTATTTTTCTATCGTGGATTCAACTGGAAGCTAGAGTTCTTCCGACTAGAATAGTCCTCACAAGAAAAAAACTAGTATACATCCTTGTGTTTGCGTTTGCTCTCTGCTCTCTACTTCTCATTTATATATCTATTGTTGCTAATAATTTTTTAATAGCTAAATTTTTGCTGCCTACTCAATTCACCCTCCTCTAGAGTATAACCTTTTATATTTTGTTCCTACAACTGGTATCAAAGCGGATTATACATGTAAAGCGAGGTAACACTGTTATTATTTTCTTATCATTACTACTATTACATAGATTACAATATCACACATGGCAACTGTGAAATTCACAAGTGAAGGACATGCCACAAACAGACCTCCACTGTTTGATGGTACAAATTACATATACTGGAAAACATGCATGAGTTTCTGATTGAAATCTCTAGATTTTAACTTATGGTCTATTGTGATGGATGGCTATAAAAATCCTGTATGTATTCTTGTTGATGAAGAGTTGGTTGAGAAACCCCATGACAAGTATACTGAAGCTGAAAAGAAACAGGCCAGTCTTGACGCACGTGCTATTAATGCTTTGTTTTATTCCTTAGATAGGACTGAATTTAATAGGGTGTCTACATGCACAACATCAAATAAAGTGTGGAAACTTCTTGAAGTTACTCACGAAGGCACGACACAAGTCAAGGAGTCAAAGATCAACAGACTTACTCAGGAGTATGAGGCGTTGAAGATGAAGCCAAACCCTCTGTCTTCCTTAGGCAAGAAATACAATAACCATGAGAAGATTCACAAACTTCTATGAGCTCTCACGAAGAATTGGATTCCAAAGCTACTACAATTATTGAAGAAAATGTCCTCATTACTATGTCTCTTGAAATACTCATGGGTAAGCTACTCACTCAGGAGCTGGAACTTCAAGACTTTGAAGAAGTTGCACCAAAGGAGAAGTCGATCACCCTCAAAGCTCAACATAGAAGATCTATCGAAGATGATTCCGATGACAGTGACTCTGACTTTGAAGATCAAGCTCTCATAGTAAGGAAGTTCAAGAAGTTTATGAGATTCAATAGAAGAACAAAAGAACACAACAACAACAATAGCAACAACAAAGAAGATGCAATCTGCTAGGTTACAAGAAGAAAGGACACATCAAGAAGGACTGTCTGACAATAACATCATCAACTAGGAAAAGTAACAAGTATGACAAGGGTTACCTGAAGAAGTCAACATCAAAAAGGTATGCCAACCCAAGCATATGGCATGAAAGCGAAGCTAGAGACTCAGAAGATGAACAATCAGACGATACTACAAATGTATGGTTAATGGCATTTGATCAGGTGAACACTAACCCCCTGTTTGATACATATAATGATTTTACCTTTGAATAGTTAGGTGAAGCCTTTAGTGACCTCTTAGGTGATTACAGAAAACTGTGTAGCAAATACAAAATCTCTAAGAAGGTACTCAAAGAGTACAAAGGTGAAATAGGAAGACTTACCGACCTACTAACTGAGGTTAGAAGTAATAATAATTCTAGTGAGGTAGGTGAGCTCTTTTCTATTAAGTTGTAGTTACACGAGACCACTACGCTATCCAAAAAGAAAGATAAGACCATTACCAAATTAGTGGAAGACCTACACAAAGAGAAGAAGAGTCATCAGCAAGCACTAGTCAAAAATGATGCACTCACTACTGACTACAATATGTAGAAGCTCAAAAAGTATGAACATCATCATGCGCTACCCATAATTGGTACCAGTACTCAAATAGTCAAATGGCGCCAGACAACAGATGGCGCGTGACATCATTTGGCACCGGACTTCAAACGGTGCTGGCTGACACGTGGCAAGCTTCATCGAGAAGCTGAAACAGTTTTCATCATGACTGACAGCACGTCAGTCGAGAAAATTTGTTTCGAATCTCGAACATGCGACGCTCGAGAAGATTGTGTCAGATTTGTCATAATGATTGACAGCTGCCTCGTGCCATTCGCAATTGGCACGTGGTAATCAATAAATTATGCAAGGTGCATTAAAACAACAAATAACGCTCGGTGCCATTCGATAGTGGTAACCCGATAAAATCATCCAGAAGTAGTTAGATGACGTGGTGCACAAGCCACTAGTCTCAAAGAACGTATACGTGACACTGACCACGACCAATCGCATCTTTATCACAGAATGCCATGCATTCAAGCAGTTAAAACAATCGTTCGTGCGACTGGATGAATTGCGCACCAAATGTAGTGTGCGTCAATCAGGATAACTACTTAACAGTTATCTCTAAACTCTATAAATAGAGTCTCAAATTACTTCACAAGCATCACTAATGATCATAATCTCCTGAGCACTTGTTGCAGCACTCTCCAAAGGCTTTTTTCTTCGACATCGCATCGTCCAAGGGATAAAGTGATCGTCTTCTGATCAGATTCCTATAGTTGTACTTCTCCAGAAATCAACTTGTACTCTTGTACGCACTTTTCTCAGTTTTTAATCAAACAACTTTTGTTTTTGCAAACAAAATGATGACTCTGCAGGGGACGACTTTTTCCTCCGACGAAAAAGTGACAACTCAATGCGATGTTGCGTCGGTCGGCATGACGTAGAAGACTTTGGTCGTAAAAATCAAGCAAACTGCCAAGGAAGCTATGATTGGCGCAGGGGGTGCCAAGCGTGCCACTACTGTTGCTGCTAAGAACAGGGCACGTACTGTTTGGACTCCAAAGTCCTCCAATGCACCAACCACAACTTCTGCGCCAAGCTTGGAGAAAAGCTATGCAACTACTTCCTCTTCTTCGCCAATTCTAAAATTGGTATATAGTGTCCAACCACTGTTCTAGCGCCAATTATAGGACAACACCACATGGCCACTTCCTCTTTCTTACCAATTCTAAAATTGATAGAGGATGTGCCAGTCATGACCCTGGCGCCAATCAAGGGGCAGCGCCCTATGGCTGCTCCATCTTCCTCTCCAGTTCCAAAATTGGTGGACAGTGCACCAACTACTGCCCTGGCGCAGAACAAAAGAAAATACCTTATGGCCAATCACCACTCCTTTTCAGTTCTAAAATTGGTGAAGAAGTTACATATTACTGCCCCTGTACAGAACAAAGGAAAGCGTCCTATGGCTTTTCCTCATCCTTTCCAGTCATGGACTCGGTGGAAAATATATCTGATTGTGCCTCTGTGCCAATCAATACGAGAACGCTTTTGAGTAGAAAGTCTATTTCTCTTAGCAAAGACAATCAAATCAATGAAAAAAAACTAGACTCTGCTCAAAGTCTATTTTCTGTTGCTCATCTGTGCCATGCCAAATGTGCTGGAATAGTGTGCGTAAAACAGTAGGGCATCCTGCCTGCTCCTCATGGCCAGCGCCAATCAAGCAGAGCCAGGATCTTCCTACTTTCTGCATTTTAAGAACAAGATAGGGTAAGCTAAGGGTGTCTCAGACAGACAGCCAGGTGGCGCAGAATCCTGATATGTGCATTTATCTTAACCAGTACAGAACAACAACAAGCCTATATCAAGAGCAATCTGTACCACCTACTAAGTTACGGACAAAGAGAGTTTCTTAAATTAAGAATCCTCTCACTAATGCCAATGATCTCAGTACTTCTCTATACACACAGGGAATAAGGCATCTCAAGAACCGGAATCATGTTCCTAACATCATCAAGGAATATGTACCTCCAACTTCTCCTTATCCTGTCATTGTAACTGATCTCCGTGAACATCTTGTACAAAAATGGAAGGTTGCAGGACCATCTCGTCCACCTGTTACTCCACACCAGGAGCATCACTGTAATCATCATCATGAAGTAGTGATCAAATGTTGCTATCAATCAGGAAAATGGTCTGTCTTCAACTATTTGAACTATACTCGGACTCCTGAACTCATTATGGTGGATGAAGACGAGTTGCAATATGCTTTGGTCAACATGACATCCCGAAGTACTGGGATAGAAAATATCCAAGGTGTAATGCATCTCGCAGTCCGAGTCAACAATAGCTTGATCGTATCTATGACACCGGTAAATGAGTCTACCAAAATACCAGATCAAGAAGATGAGAACTACTCGGTCAAAGGAATCTTCCTTCTGACCAAAAAATAATCGGTAAATGAAATCTTCCTGTCTACCAGGGAACAATCGATCTTCCTTTCGACCAAAAAATAATCGGTCAAAGGAATCTTTCTGATTCTGACCATGATTTCTTCTATCAAAGGAATCTTCCCACTCTTCTTCCTGGGTAGTTCTCTGTATGACTTTGACGCCGATAGTGAGAGCTCTGAGCGGTCTATCTTTTTTACTAGCTTATCGTCGATATCTAGAGAAGTGACTGCCTATGTTAATAATAAAGAACAAGATGCGTCCAGCTCCAGCAGTCAAGAACAGAGGATTGCTGCATTAGAGACTAACTTAAAAACCATGGTTGAAATGGTTGTAAGTATGCATGTTGTGATCGTAGCACATCATACTATTCCACCGGTTGCAAATCCAATTCTAACCTAAGAACATGTTGAAGCATCTGCCCCTGTCAACATAGGTCTGGGAGTGCAATCTTCCTACAATGCTACTATACCCGCTCAGGCTACTCTAAGTCAATTAGGTACTGGGGGTGGTGCTTATCACACAGTTCTGCCTCCTAACACATCGAATCAGTCTACTGCTCCCCAAGCCTCGGGATATGCCTTGGAGGCAGTAAAGGTTTTGTGTAACCAGTTCGAAGCCTTCAAGCAGAAGGACGACCTGCAGAAACTAGGGATCAAGCAACCTTATATTGTGGAGTGGAAGGAAGTTCCGTTTCTACCAAAGTACAAGCCACCTACTATAATAATGTTTGACGACAGCTTATCTCCAAGTCAGTATCTCAACCACTTCAAGGTAATGACTGATCAGCTCCAACTGAACGATGCTCTACTCATTAGAGTATTCGTCGGGTGCTTGGCGGGTGCGGCCTATAATTGGTATCGTAGTTTATCAGATGGTTTCATAACATCTTTTACATGATTTAGACAAATGTTCCTAGAACGATTCTATGAGGGAATAAACGACATAACCATATCGACCCTCATCAAAATCAAACAACGGCCTAATAAAACTGCTGAATGTTTCATCGAGCGCTTCCGTCGTGAGGCACTCAAAATGCCTCTAGGTACTCCAGATGCACTGACTATAAATACATAAAAATCAAACTTGTTACCTATAATCAACATGTGGACTGGACCCACACAATTCCAAGACTGGACCTCCTTCACAGTAAGTGCCAGGGCAGCCGAAAACAGTGTTGACAAGTTTAAATAACTAGACATCCAGATGCATAATCTTGAAAAAGATGAACATTCTGCAAAGGCAAAGATGCTTTAGCCATTAATGTGGAAGGCAAAAAAAATCTTTAGCCATCAATGTGGGTCAGTCAACACCTACCACGACGGCACCCCCACAGAGAGCACCACGTCCTAAGGAGGAGTAATCCGTTGATGAGGATGACAGCATAAGCATATTCGATTGTCTCATCAAGAGCAACAAACTTCAACTGCCCTAAGCAAAATGGCCAGATGAAGTAGGTAAGACTGACAATCCTAAATACTGTATCTATCACAGGTTCTTGGGACATTCGACTAGGACGTGCTATGTACTTAAAGGGAAGATCCAGGAACTGATCAACGCCAAGGTAATTACACTTTAGCAAGATGAAAAAATGGTGATTGCCAATGTTGTCTCTATGCAATTTGACGACTTTCTTGCTCAACTTGTGCAGAATGGAGTCGTACCCATCTCGAAAGCTACTCTGGAGATCGTCAACCTTCTGCCAGTAAGAAGTGACGGTCTCGTACCCTTGTCGACCGACAAAGGGGAGATCATATAGATATACCCCAATTTGGTTGCTGACATTGAACCAAAGACACCTGCTTCCCCTACGAAATTAAAAAAAGCGACCAAATACAAGTCGTGTCATATGATATCACCGGGTGATCATCTTCCACCTTTGGATGCTACCTTCATCCCAGCAGAAGCTTTGCCTTCTTCTGTTGAAGCAGTGATACCAAAGCCAAAAATTAATTACCGACTAGCATTCCATCTATATAGTCAACAGTCCAAAGAACTGATAACGAAGATGGGATATGATCTACTGAAAGCCCCTGGCTTAAATGATGGGAAAGGGTCTCCTATACCCCTTTTCCTACGTCTTTAACATAATCAGTCCCATATTGGATTGGGATTTTGGATAAATCCATCATGTCTTCAAAAGAAGTCTTCCAGAGGCAAGACTAGGTTGAAGAACTATAATATGGTATCCTTTGCACCAGTATCGGAAGAAGAAGCCATGACCAGTACCCGATCTGGAAGACTCTGTCTTAGAGACTATCCACATGGACAAAAGAATGTAGCCACTCCTTATCAAGTCTCTGATGTCCAATCAATATCTTCTCTACCTATCGTCAATGATCCTTCGACGTTATCGCCTCAAACGGAACCAGTTCCTTCCAAACCAATAGCGTCTGACAAAGGCAAACAGCCAGTTCGCTTCGATAAAATATTGAAGAAAACTCTACCTTTTGGACTTGAAAAGCTGTATAACATTGGCATATTGGCTCAAATAGCCAATACTTCAGTAAGATTATCGATTTTCAAACTCCTGCGTCTCTCAAGGGAAACCCGAGAGACGTTACATGAAGATTTAATGTGAGCAGGCGCTTGTCTGGCCCATCTTAAGAAACCAGACGAGGAACCAATGACATGTTCTCATTGCCATAGTGTGATGGAGGTGATCTCCAATATCACCTTCACTCAAGATGATATGCTCCTAGAGGACAATCGACATGACCGACCTCTCTAATATACGGGATATGTCGATACCATGAATGTCGATCGCATTTTAGTCGACTCAGGATCTGCACTTAGCATTATGCCAAAGACTCTATTGGATGCGCTGAAGATCCCAGTCCATAATCTTTCTACAACAGTCACGACTATTCCGAGGTTCAATTCTGGGAGAAGCAAACCATTGAAAAAGATTCGCCTAAAAGTCCAAATAGGCAATCTTCGTACGAAGGTCACTTTCTATGTGATTGACAATCACATCTCCTATAACGTCTTGTTGGGAAGACCGTGGTATAGAAGCATGGAAATATCCCTACTATGCGCCTGAAGCCATGCGCCCACATAAGGAAGTGGATATACGCCCACATGTAACAAAGTATTTTGCGCCCACATGTAAGAAAGTGTTATGTGCCCACATGATTTCCCCACAGGTGGCCGCATAGTTGCTTTCCTGCACTATACGCCCAAGATAGAACAATTCTTTGACTCGTTCAACATCCATGACCTGTCATGGGCCGAGGCATGCGGCCACGTCAGTCCCTACGAGCAGTCGTGTACTGAAGCATGCGACCACATCAACCCCACGATCTACCTACGATCATCCAGTTTTTATGTGCCTACGTCCTATGCGCCTAAAGGGACACTATACACCCACAGTGAGATCAGTGTATTCTCCATATGTATGCGCATAACAGTCATTTCAGTGCAAAATGACTATAAATAGAGGACATATGCCTCTTCAAAGAGGGCGAACAAAAAGCATTTCAGAGCCAAATTTTTGCCTTTCTTGCCAGTGAGCCGAGAGTTAGCAATTTTTTTTAGGTTTTCTCCCACTTTAATAAATCGAAGTGTCAACGGAGTAAAGGAGCAATTGCCGCTCGATCTCTATCGTCCTATTTCCTAGAATTCTTTTTATACTCGGTGATTCTCAGTACAGGATCTCTCGGATTTACTCGATTTATGGTGTCTTGCGCTAATAAGAAAAGACAGTGATTCTTCTAATTTTTTGTAAGTGTTCTACAAAAATGGCAACTCTACTGGGGACTGCCTTTTCCTCTGACGAGAAGGTGGTAACACAATCTGTTACCGCTAAAGTGGGGAGCACTCAAAAGATGTTGATCGTGAAGTTCGATCAACAAGCGTTCGAAGAGATGCTCTTGAGGGATTGTTCTACTCCCTCAAAATCAGAGAAGCGAAACAAGTCACACAAGACTTGGCTTCCGAAGGCTGGTGCTGCATATCCTGTTAGTGCCGTAGAAGATGTGCTATCGAAGGGGAACTCTGTCACGTAAGCGCATAACTCTTCTACAGAAGCTCCCAATATAAAGAAGGCACATACTGTTCTGGGCTCTATTAGCCCTCCGACTTCTCTCTTGTTCAATCAACAACAGAATGCTCAACCTTCGAGACTTGGCAAAGGAAAACATTATTATGCCAAGAATCAAAGTGTTCGATACTCTGGGTAAACTCAGCGAAGCTTACAAATAAAGAGGGCAAAACTGGGAAAAGATAGTGCTGTTTCCCAAAGCATGCGCCCAGGGCTATGCGCCCAAAGGATGGTGTGGGCGCATAACTCTCATCAGAAGACTTCTGTCTTCAGTAGGCTGTCTACTACTATGTGCCCAGTCTCTGATGATCCATTCTATGTGCCTACAACTAGGAAGACCAAGCATGCTGCCAGAACTTTTGGAAAGCATGCGCCTAAGGGCATGCTCCTTGGTCTATGTGCCCACAACAAAAAGATAGACCCCAACACGTATAGCATGGGGCTGTCTTCAAGGTCATCACGGAACTTAGGTGTGGGGGTTGCCCCTACGCATGAACTGAGTCTGGATGTGTCGACTTTCCTTACAAACCCATATGCAAAGCGGGGCAATACATGTGAAATGGGTCCTAAGGCAAAGCTCCTTTCCGTCGATTTGCTCTATATGATAAATCATAAGCGTAAGACGAGGGAGATCGCTGCGACTCATTTGGTGCTTCTATAAGAGCGTCCGTGCACAAGTATTATCATCAATTGTTGCTGCTCCAAAGTAATAAAAGTTCCTCCAAGGTAGTCCGTGTTTCGACGACTGCAGCGTTCTGATGATAAAGAGCCATTATGTATTTCATCCAACATGGCTTCATAGGGTCCTCCCTACGGGAGCCCCAATCAAAGAAGGTGGACCACAAATCCAACCTTTTCTTTTAATTATGCAAACATGAGAAGAAGAAGTCTGCCAACAAATAGCTGCCGAGCTGTTTCACTTGAAGGAGTCTATATAGGTACTCGGTCGAGAATACGATCCCTTATAGACGGCGAGGACTTTTAAGCTGGGGGTGGTGTTTGTTTGCCATGAAATATAAAAGAGCAGAACAATTATCGGAGGACTGGACTTTTACTTCACAATAAAAACTCGCTTGTACAAAGAAAACCTAGGGATGAAAATCTAGGTACAGCAGTCTTAGTACAATTGTTTATTTTAGATTCTGGAGAATGATGATAGAGGCTCGAGAAAGCGACGACTGCTCTGCCTTACTCCTTGGACGATCGGGTGCAGCCTTGGCTCTGTAGAAGAACTGCTGGGCATTGATGAAGAAATGCTCTCTCTTCAGGCTCTCTCTGTCTCTTTCTGTCTCTGTGTAAGTCTCTATATGCATCTGTCTCTATATCTCTCTGTGTATCTATCTTCGTAAGGGAATGGCACCCTGCTATTTATAAGAGTGGGGGGCTTCATTAGGGTTTACAATGATTTCCCATTCTTGAAAGTCGGCGGCTAAGGATCATTGGATCTGGGCCGTTCATCGAGATTTGTGCAATAAATGTGATTGCATCAAATCTTTTGTGGGTGATTAATGCTGATTGACATAAATCCTCCTGATTTGTCATGCCAACCTCGGATTCCTCAACACGTGTCTTTAATTGGCTTATTTGCAAATGATCTGATTTGATCCCAATATTTCATTGGGATTTGTTGAGGGATTTCGATCAATCTGATGCCATGTGTCCTGCTATCATGCCACTTGTAATAACAGTAGAAATCTTAGCCGCAGGAGAGTTGCTCCTTATTGGGCCGCATAAGGATGGCCACGTGTCAAGGCTGCCTAAGAGTGGCCCCCTGACTATTTGGACCGTATGTAATGATTTGAGCCGCATGAGTGTGGATGACCGCATGAGTGAACCGCATGGAGATATTCCTTGCGAGCTGCATGGGGATGGTCTTCGAGAGCCACATGGAGCTAGTCTTCGTGAGCCGTATGGGGCTGATCTTCGTGAGCCGCATGGAGCTAGTCTTCATGAGCCGCATGGGGCTGGTCTTCGTGAGCCGCATGGGGGAGCCTCCGCTTGGGTCGCATAGGGGAGTCTCCGCTTGGGCCGCATACGACTGTCCACGTGTCAAGGCCGTATGACAGTTTCTGACTCTCGGGGGATCGTGTCAGAGATTTTTTTCGCTTTCCAAGGAGTCCGTCTTTATGAGGGAGTCATAATGATATCTTTGTGTCAGAACTATCACCTTGTCAGAGCTGTCAGCCGTCAAGGCATTTAATACAGTAAAGGACAAATGAGAGAGCTGTTTGCAGGCCACGTGGCTCCTCTTTGAGCCACATAGGACTTTTTTGAGCCGCATAGATCCTTGATCCGCATGGATCCTTGAGCAGCATGAATTCTCTGAGCCGCATGGGGCTCTCTGGCCGCATGGATCTTTCTTTATGCTTTTCCATGCTTCTATAAGACCCCCTTCAAAGTTTTTAATTTACAAAATTGAAATACTTTGAATAAGAAGCATGGCCATGTATTATTCTGGCCGCATATGATGTCTCGGCCGCATGGATGTCTCGGCCGCATGGATGACTCGGCCGTATGGATGTTTCGGCCGCATTGAGTCAATCAGCCGCATGGACTTTCGGGCCGCATAGCTCCTTACCACGTGTGCGCATCATTAATTGCCTCAAATTCGTTTTAGTGCCGCCTTTAGGGGAGATCCCAAGGGTCGGCTCATTAAATTTTTGGATTTTATGCCCTGGGTGAATCTCCTTTAGGAGAGAGGGGACAAAATCCGAGGAGTCGGTTTCGTCTTTTTCGAGGTGGTTATCAATCTACGTGTTCCCTCCTCTCTTGTCCTCCTATAAATAAGAGGGGTTTGAGAGAGAAAACTTCTTTACTTTCTCCTTCACTTTGAATTTTCCCTATTCTATTGTCATCTTCTTCTTTAATTGCCAATGGCTCCCAAAACAATTGTTGCGACGAAGGGCAAGAAGGCGACGTTTTCGTCGAAGAAGACTGCCTCTACTTCAACCGCGGCCATTCCTCCGCCGGCCGTCATGCCCGCATCTCACCCTGACGTCCATTCTCCTCTTGCTGGTAAGGACTTTATGTGGTTTTAAAGAACCCTAACCGCTATGGCTACATTGCATGCTTTATGCACGAGCCTTTATCTTCATGTGAGTCACATGTTCTCCCTACGGTCAAGCCGCGAGTCGTATAAGAATAGCCACTGTGGCCGCATATGCGCTTCGCCAACAAAGCCGCATAAGCTACACTGAGCCGCATTGATTCACACACATTTGTCTGTCACGTGGTCCGCACGAACTTATCCGATCCCTACGGGCCTTATGAAAGCACTGTCGCATGACCCTTCACTAAGTGGAGCCGCATGAATGTTCTGCTGAGCTTGAGCCGCATGAGGCTTCCGTAAGTTGGAGCCGCATAAGTGTTCTCCTGAGCCGCATGAGGCTTTGTTAAGTTGGAGCCGCATAAGCTCGAAAGCACCCATTAGTTCCTTTTTGTCCATCTTTTTTTTAACTTATCTTTTTCTGTCTTCTTCTCAGTAAATTTGCCGGTAAATGCTGCTGGAGAGCTCCTGGTAGGCAGCGCCCAAGCGGCTCTGGGCTATAGGTACGACCGTATAGTCCAACACATGGCTGACCAGTTTCCGAGTGACGAACCCCCGACGAGATCGAATGCCATCAAGAATCAGCCTTTCTATTTTCTTAATGCTATGATGAACTCGGGGAAATTAGAAGGGGAATACATGAAGCCCGCATTCTTCTTTGGAGATGCCTTGACTGTGAAGAACAGTCAGATTCTGGAGGTGTCAGAGAACTGGAGTTTTATTTCTAACGAAATGGCGATCCGTATCCCCCAGATGGAGCGTCACTTCCCTTTATCTTGGTTTAATATGCTCCCATTGGACTAGAAAATGGAAGATTCTTTAACTCCTAATCGGAGTAGGATGTTCGTGGGAGACATCCATTATAACAATAGCCTGAAGTCAGTGTGCGCGGGCAAGGTGCATACCAGCCGTTCCGTAATGGGATTGGCCCCGGGTACTTTCTTTAATATGCCGGGTCCCAATTTCACATTTTCTACCGCCGACACCTTTATGAACCAACTCGCTCGGAAGGGCTCCTATCCCATTGGTCGGTTGATGCTCCCCAGCTAGATACATCCGATTCCCTCGTGGACCAATCTGTCTACATGGATTTTACAAAAGTATGAGGCCTTTCTGTGTGAGATTGGTCTTTACCATGCTA
The DNA here is from genome assembly GCA_029216955.1 of Iris pallida. Classification (NCBI taxonomy): domain Eukaryota; kingdom Viridiplantae; phylum Streptophyta; class Magnoliopsida; order Asparagales; family Iridaceae; genus Iris; species Iris pallida. The sequence goes on from JANAVB010031419.1 coordinate 6,619,934, forward strand.
TTCGGGGCACTAGCCATGGCTTGCCTATAAACAAGAGATTATTTATATCTCTGCTGGAAATGTATAATCGTCGTACGGGAACCTTCTATACTCCCGTAGGGGAAATGGCGCTCACGCTCCATGAAATGCATGTGGTCTCCAAGCTTCCTTGGGGGGACGAAGCTTTTGAGGCGTATACTCCCACGAACGAGGAGTTGGAAGAGTTAGAAAGGCGACATCCAGGCTTTGTAGCTCTTTATCAAGAGATATTGTGCCATTATAGCACATGTCCTCAAATAGCCAAAATGGAGAACAGCTCGGAAGGGAATGCCCCTCATACCAAAGACTGGGTACGCTACCTCTTTACGACGGATGCCTCAGGTCAAGTTACTCCCTGCCGTCCTCAATCCCGGGAGGCGGTAAAAGCCTTAGTATCGTCAGCTAAGAGGGTGGCCACCTCTAGTGACAGATTCGGGAGTCAGACCGACTCCTTTGGTTATTTTTATCAGGACACCCAAGAATTATCGGAGAAGGCGCTCCTGGCAGAATTCTTAATGATATGGCTGCGAAACTGTGTAGTCTCAGGCGGTGTCGGTTCCATCGAGAGGATCAGTCGCAATTTCATCCTTCCGGCTGTGAAGTTAGTTTTGCGAGTCTGGCTAGCTCTTCTCCCGGCCATGGTGTGCAGCATACACCGTGGCCTTCGTACTTTCACATCCAAGGTTATTGCTCGCGATGTGACGAAAGATTTTGAACGGACCGAGCTGTCCTATCATTATTTGATGGGGTGGTTATTCATGCATTATCCTTCTTTGATGAGACCGGGCTCTGAAGACGGCGTAACTGATGACGACGCTTTTATCTTCCGCTATCGTAATGAGTCCTGGGAATTCGATACCATGCGTGCTTGTCGGATGGCATTGGCGAGGGCAGATATGTACAACATTTTCGTATCTGTACCTCGTTTTACTGATGAGGAAATAGTGGCTGTCTATCTTGGCGGTATTGTCCCCCCTCAACTTCTGGACGGCCAGATGCTTCTGTGGCTGCGAAATATCCGCCCCTCTCATCTGGTGTATCGCAACCGTAATACTGTCTTTCTGGAGCCTTATCTGCCGAACAGGTTCGCCCGGCAATTTGGATATAGTCAGCTTTTTCTAGACAGCCCCAGCTGTTGTCTGGGCTTTGAAGGTAGCCTTTTAGACGGTATCCGGGCCTGGCATTACTATGACACATTCCATACCCGTACCGTTTTCTCAGTTCCCGCTATCAAGGCGTTAGTAGATATCTTGTATATGGTGGCTCTGTACCACATCATGGCGAATAAGCCCCCTGTCGATTTTAACCCAGGTACCAGTTTCATCGTTGGTACCGGTGTGGATGAGGGTTCCCAGGGGGCCAAGACAAGAAAGAGGAAGAACAGAGTCGAGGTGCCGGATTTAGGCTCCGATGCTGCAGATGACGAAGGCAACGAGCCTGATGAAGATGACTCTTCCTTTCCGGTGGCAGATGTAGGGGCGAATCAGCCGCCTGTTTTGCCAGATGAGATGATGGTAGATCAGCCATCCGTTTCATCCGGCCCTTCACGGAAGCGTAGCAGGCAACTTTCTCCTGTTGGCGGCATTCCTCGCTCTCGAAAACTGGCTGCGACCAGACACCGCCGGCTAACTATCAAGGAAAGAGGCGAAGAAATCGACCCCGTATCAGAGGTAAATAAGTTACTACCGGTCCTTCCTTTCTTCTAGCTTTGATTTTAATCATCTTCTTTCCCTCTCGTAGGCGTCAGAAGAAGAGGACTCTCGAGTTGCAGAGATCTTGACCCGGGTTGACGGGGACTGCAGTGAGCCTGCCCCTGAAATTGTTGAATTTCGTCAAGATGATGCTGATCGAGTTGCCTCTCCCTCTGAGGTAGCTGGGTCAGAGGAGCTGGCCAAATTTAATTTAAAGATCGCGGGTGAGGAGACCCTGCCAGCTGCGAACGAGCTGCAGCCTCGATACTCCTCTCCCGGTAAGATAAGTCGATTCTTAACTTGCGAGGAGGCCTATCTGCTCTACGATCACATCCTCCGGGTCACGTCAATTGATTATTGTCCTGGACATGCAGGTCCTGCCTCTCCAGTGCCGAGGATGGAGTTTGTTGAGACAGTCTCTGCCGAAGGGGCACTGGCAGAGAGGGGCGTACCTCCTCCTCCTGCTCGTCTTGATGGTCCTCCTGCGGGCTCGAGTTCGACAAGTCCGGTGATGGGACAATCGGGGCAGGGGACGATGGTCCTCGTGTCTTCCTCTGCTCGGGCGGCCCAGAGAGTCGACCTCTCCGCCCTGCCAAGCGTCCAGGCTCTTCGGGTGGCAGAGGAAGAGTTAGCCGTAATCCGTGCCTCGTTCTACTCGGAAGTTCCCCCCAGGTGGCAAGTTCTAGCACCACTCCTTCGATACTGCCGGCCACGCTTCCTCTGATACCGTCCTCTTCAGAGGTACTGGACGAATCGTTACAGGACGTGGTCGACAGCTTTTATCGTCACTTGAAAAGGGGGATAGAAGCTGCTGTGGACAGAGGGACCGCCTTCGTCTTGGCCCGGCAATGCGCCTAGGGTCAAATTGATATCCTTAAGGCCCTTGCTGGTGGGACAGGGGTGGCTGCACTCCTGGAGACGAAATTGCTGGAGACTGATCAGCTAGTGGCCCAGCTTCAGGGACTGTGACAGGTTGATCTATCTGCCGCTATAGATCAGGAGCGTGGCACCCTCACAACTGCTATAGAGAAGGCAAAGGCTGCTCAGGATAAAACCAGGCCGGCCATACTGGAGGATCTCCGCACTCTGTCTGACCGATATGATCAATTGAGCCATGAGAGTGAAGATGTTACAGCTCGGGAAGAGATTGCCTCCCGTGAGATTACTGAAACGCGGAAGCAGATCCTTGAGCTCCAAAGGAAGTTAACTTTCTTTGAGTCTGAGCTTGAGGCTGCCCGGATCAACAGAGGGCTGATTATCCAGGAGGCTGATAATGTCAATAAAGCCTCGGCTGACTTGGAAGTGGCTCTGAAAAGGTTGGACGACGACTGGCGGACACTCATGGACCTGGATAATGGGGAACGGTTGTCCCAGGAGGCTGAGCGCAGGGCTAGACAGAAGGTTGAACGGGGTACTACCTTGGTGAGAAACTGCCTCTTGGAATTGTGTAATACCGAACTATAGTCAGCCTTTTCTTGATTTTGTTCCTGTTTTTTTCCTTTTCTTTTTTTCTTTGAGAGGGACGTGGTCCCAAAACATGTAATTCTTTTTCGTCTTTCAAATAAAGAGTACTTTCCATTCTACCCTTCATTTGTATTGCTTGTTTGTGCCTGTGATATTGTGGTGATGTTTGTCCCGCATGGAGGACTTGTTTGTGGACCTGTTACCCCTGGCATACCTTGGTTTTAGGTACGGATAACAAGTTTGATTGGGGATACCTAAAACAGCTCCACGGTAATGTTGTTGTGGACGTTCCAAGTATTGGGGGATAGAGTGCCATGGAGCAGCTGGGCTCCTGGGGCATGATGAGGAATGGTAGGCCTGTACTAAGAGACTTAGCAAAGGACATTTGTGGGCCTATTATCCTTGGCGTACCCCGACTTAGGATACGGATAATAGGATGAAGGGGAACCAACATACTTACTCAGAGGTAATAAGGACATGGCAAGTATGAGGGTTTTACCGTGGAGTCTTCCTACTCAGAGGTAATGAGGACATGGCAGGAGTGGACTCAACGGTGGATATTTGTGGTCAACAGAGGACATTTGTGGTCAAAAGAGGACATTTGTGGTCAACAGAGGACATTTGTGGACCTATTACCCTTGGCGTACCCTTGTTCAGGGTACGGATAATAAGACGAGAGAGAACCAACATACTTACTCAGAGGTAATGAGGGCATGGTAAGTACGGAGGTTTTACCGTGGAGTCTTCCTGCTCAGAGGTAATGAGGACATGGCAGGAGTGGACTCAGCAGAGAATATTTGTGGACCTATTATCCTTGGCGTACTCCGGTTCTGGGTACATATAATAAGTCGAAAGGGAATCATCATCCTTATTCAGAGGTAATGAGGACATGGCAAGCATGAAGTTTTCTTCCACGGAGCCTTCCCATTCGGAGGTAATGAGGACATGACAGGAGTGGGCTCAATGAAGGAGGGTACATAGAACGACTCAGAGGTAATGAGGACATGGAAGTTCTATGTAAAGGGGTAATTTATTTTTGGCGGAAGTGGAACGACTCAGAGGTAATGAGGACATGGCCGTTTTAGAAATTTGTGGATCGGTTACCTTTTTTGTGCACTGGGAGTGCGAGTAGTGGATCAGGAGGGAGGATCTCTTCCAGAAAGAAAGTTCAGAGGTATGGTCATACATGACTTACTATTCGAAAGAGTGATCGGAATGTGAGTTCAGAGGCACCTGCGGGTACATGACTCGATAATTTGGAATGTTGTGAAAATGAGTTCAGCGGCACCAGCGGGTACATGACTCGATAATCTGGAATGTTTATGGATGTGAGTTCAGCGGCACCAGCGGGTACATGACTCGATAATCTGGAATGAGTGGTTGTGAGTTCAGCGGCACCAGCGGGTACATGACTCAATAATCTGGATACTATAAAAGTGAGTTCAGCGGCACCAGCAGGTATATGACTCAATGATCTGGAAAATGTCGTTTAGACATAATATTTCTTCAGGAACTTGTCGTTGACGGGCAACATGAGCAAGTCTCCATTTTGTTTTCTGAGGCGGTAAGCACCATTGGAGAATACAGCCTCGATGATAAATGGACCTTCCCATTTTGGCTGGAACTTGCCGGTGGTCTTGTGAGTCATGACCATCGGCCTCCGGACTGCCAGAACAAGATCGCTCACTTGAAATGTTCTGATTTTAACCTTCTTGTTGAAGGCTCCAGAGATGCGTGCTTGGTATAGCTCGATTCGCTGCTGGGCCAGGAGGCGCTTTTCATCTAAGGCCTCTGACTCTTGTAGTCGGCGACGGTAGTTGTCATCCGTCATCAATTGATAAGTGAGGGCGACATGGAGTGAGGGTATTTGAGTCTCCAATGAGAGAACTGCCTTATTCTCGTACACAAGGGAGAATGGTGTATTCCCTGTAGCCGTTCGGACTGTGGTACGGTATGCCCATATGCATTCACCAAGCTTCTCGTTCCAGTCGTGTTTATTGGACAACACGAACTTCTTGAGTAACTTGATGATGGTTTTATTGAATGCTTCTGCCAACCCATTCATTGCTGGATATTATGGCGTCGAAGTAATATTCTGGATGCGGTGCTTGTCGCAAAATCGATAGAAGACGTGGCTTGCAAACTGTGGACCATTATCATGGATGATCCTTTGGGGCAGTCCAAAGCGATAGATGACGTGATGCTTAAGGAAGCTGATCACATTTGAAGTCTTTACTTCTGCAAGCGGGACAACTTCAGCCCATTTGGAGAAGTAATCTGTGATTGCGAGTATGAAGCGATGCCCTCGAAAGGAATATGGAGTAATCGGACCGATGATATCCATTCTCCATGCTTCGAACGGCCAGGATGCCACTGTCGGATGTAAAAATTTGGATGGTTGGTGGATGAAGTCCGCGTGGACTTGGCAGGCTTTGTACTTTCTAGCATATTCTATCGCATCTGCTACCATCATGGGCCAGTAGTAGCCCATTCGGCGTAGACGGTCTTGCAATTTAGGGCCAGGCTGATGGGCCCCGCAGACACCGTCATGAGCTTCTCGTACGACTTCTTTGGCTTCAGCGTTTGACAGACACCGAAGCAATAATCCATCATAGGATCGGCGATACAGCATTTTTGTCTCTGTATCGTAGAAGAATCTGAGAGAATGCCGTCTGATGGAGGTGGCTTCCTTTGGGTTCTCGGGAAGGATATCGTAGACGACGAAGTCAATGAATGGTTGTCTCCAATCTAGGACATCGTCGACCGTCTGAGCAGAATAACTCGCCACAAATTGAACGTTGTTCTTGGGTCAGACCAGTTCGTGGCCTATCACGTCCACCGATTGATGGGTATAATTTGGCACTGCTAGGGAAGCGGCCAGGCCTGCTAAGGCATCGGCTTCGATATTTCAGAGTCTGGGAACATGCTCGGTGAAGAACCCCTCGAATGAAGAGATGATGTCGATCGCTATTTGGTGATAGGGGATCATGTCTTCGTGGCGGACTTCGTATGAGCCCCGGATCTGATTGACGATTAACTGAGAATCGCCGTATGCTTTAAGATATTCTACCCCCAGCTCCCTTGCAAGTTAGAGGCCAATGACCAATGCGTTGTATTCGGTTATGTTAGAGCAGGATTCTGTGAGAGAATAAGCGCGGTTAATGACCAATCCGGAAGGAGAGACCCGCACCACCCCGACTCCGACGACGATGTTGCCCTTAGGTCCAGTTCTCGAAGCACCGTCGAAGAACATTCGCCATATATCATCGTGGGAGGTTGCATGCGAGTCGGCGACCTCATCTGGGATTTTTTCATATATTCTGGACGACTCCGAGCCCGGATGGGCTGCCAAAAAGTCTGCTAGGGCTTGACCTTTAACAGCCTTTTGTGGGACGAAGATCATATGATAAGGGGACAACAATATTGCCCATGTAGCGAGGCGAGAGCTGAGTGCCCCTGGTTTAGTCATGAGGACCCTGAGAGGGTTGACTCGTGAGATTACATGTATTGTTTATCCCGTGATATAGTACCGCATCTTTTGAATGGCGAACACCAGGGCGAGGCATTCCTTCTCCACGGCGTTGTATCGATGCTCTGGTCCGATCATCATTCGACTGAGGTAATATATGGCTTGCTCATGGCCTGCATCGTTGTTTTGTGCCAGCAGAGCCCCGAGGGAATGTTCTATTGCTTGTACGTAGAGCAGGAATAGTTTTCCAGCAATCGGGGCCACCAGGACTGGAGGGTTCGACAAATATTCTTTGATGCTGTCGAAGGTCTGCTGACATTCTTCGTCCCATACGAATGAGACGCCTTTCTTCATGAGATGGGTGAATGATCGACATCGCCCGGAGAGGTTAGAAATGAACCTCCTGATGTAAGCTAGCCTCTCTTGAAGGCCTCTGAGTTCGCGGAGATTTCTCAGGGGACTCATCTCCATAATTGCCTTCGTCTTCTCAGGGTCTACATGGATACCCTGGCCGGTGATGATGAAACCCAAGAACTTCCCGCTGGATACGTCCAGGAAGGATTTTGTGGGATTCATTTTCAAATTGTGTGCTCGTATCAGATCGAATACCGTCCTCAGATCCTGTAGATGGTCTCCCTTATAGCGACTCTTGACGGCAATGTCATCAACATAGCACTCCACCGTCTTGCATAAGTGGTCTCAGAAGATGATACTCATGGCTCTTTGATATGTGGCGCCGGTATTCTTCAAACCGAAAGGCATGACTGTGTAACAGTATGTGCCAATCGGTGTTCGAAATGATGTATGCTTTTCGTCGTCAGGAGATATCTTGATTTGGTTGTACCCCGAGAAGCTATCCATGAATGACATACGTTCGAAGCCGCAGATGTTGTCAATTATGATGTCTGTGATAGGGAGGGGGAATTCATCTTTGTGGCATGCCTCATTTAGATTGCGGAAGTCTATGCAGATTCGAATCTTCCCATTCTTCTTGAGGACGGGTACTATGTTGGCGACCCAGTCAGGATGTTGCTCCTCACGAATGAAGCCGCTGGCTATCAGTTTGTTGACTTCGGCTTCGATCGCATCCATGATGCCCGGACGGAAGCGTCGATGTTGTTGCTTGACTGGCTTTGCATCCGGCCGAATATTGAGTTTGTGAAGAACAATATCGAGATTTAACCCCGGCATGTCCTTATAGCTCCAGGCGAACACATCAATATATTCTTTGACAAGTTCCAGCAGCGATTCTTGCTCTTTGTCTGTTAGGCTTTTACTGACGAAGATTGGTTTTGGAGAAGATTCGCTGCCGAGGTCGACCTGTATAACCTTATCTTCAGTAGGAGGTTCTCTCTGTTCGAACTGCTTTTCCCATTGTTTATCCAACTGTTGGGCCCACGGCTCTAGTTCGAAGATTTCAGGAATGTCCTCATCTTCTTCATAAGCGTCGGCGAATGCCATGTTGACTGACAAGACTTGTCTGAATACATCTTCGATACTTGTATCTGAATCAGAAGTTAGCAACCAGGTTGAATGTAAATGCCAGTCATATTCTTCATCTGAACACTCAGGGGTTGTCGTGGGTGTAACATACCCTAATCCGCATCGAGTCTTGCTATAGTAGTCTCGTGGTTTGCCAGCCGGGACCAGTGGCTTCAAAGGTAATCGTCATCCAGTACCGTAGTTCAAGCCTGGCGTCGTCTCCAGATCATACCCCTGTTTCTGTATGAGATGTTTGGATTAGGGGCTATATAGATACAGAGACAGTCTCCCGGCATCTGATTCAAGGTCGACTTCTTCTACGGTGAAGGGATGCGGATCGTCCTTCCGACCGAAGATGATTGGATGGTCCCCTCCCTCGATTATGCGGTAAGCGTCTTCCACTGGAGTAAGCTGGATTGCGGTGTACACGTTTGTCACCTGTGTGTGTAGGTGAGTTCTTATACCGTGTTCCATAGCATATATTGTGCAAAGCTTATTAAGCTCGAGGTAGTTCAAAGATAGCCCTTTATTGATGAAGTAAGGTATCTTTTCTAGCGGGATTACATCATCTGTGGAGGGAACATCAGTATGGGTAACCACATACTTGGCTAGCTCCGGTTCCTCTTCGGCTACCCCCTGTATAAATGAAGACTGAGAGGACGACCTGGATAGCTTGATTGTCAAGGGTTCAGCTGGTGGAGCAGAGCGTGGAGTTGTCGACAGACTAGCGACCCCCAGTCTGGTGCTTGATGCTGGACGGGGAGTGGTTGGTTCGCTAGAAGTTCCAGGCCTTGCATCGGGGTGACGACCCTTCTTGGGAAGGCGTATCGTCATTGGCTTGTCGGAGGGATTCAGCTTCTCTGTTTGCGGCTGGCCGACTCTCGGCAGCCTGATTGTCAGTGGCTCCGTTGTGGGTCTTGGCACTTGGCCACACCTTGGCAGCCGGATTATCTGTAACACCCAGTTTCTAAAATAAGGGTAATTTTGAAATTTTGTATTTTAATTTATTTAATTATGATATTTAAATGATAATATGATTTTTGGTGTTTTTTAATCATTTAAAACTATTTTAAGTTATGGCTTATGATTTTGGTGTTTAACTAGTGTATCCTTAGAGCCTAGCCATATGATTATGATGTTTGACTAGTACATTTTAGCCTAGAGGGTATTTTGGTCATCTTAGTATTTATTTGAATTTATTATGATTTATGGGAATTTGTCTTGATATTAATTAAATATTGCTACGTGTTATGTTAGTCATGACTAGTTGAGACTTGTAGACTAACCTAGAACTAACCCTAGTTGGTGACCCTAGTCTAACTCTAGTTAACCTACTTTTATTCATTAGGAATTAGTTTTAAGGTAGGAAGGATTACTTAAGTGAAATTAGTCCATAACTAGTGACTTAAGTCAATGACTTATGATTTATCAATTTTAAAGCCTAGTGTTTAAGCCATAGGCCCATAACTTAGGCCCAAAACCAAATTAAACCCACCCATGGCAGCCAACCTAGGGATTCCCACTCCTATTTAATGCCTCCTTCATTTAGGGTTAGCCTCTCTTGGAAATAGATCTCAAGTTTAGAAAGAGGTAAATTCCCAACCTTAGAAATTCCTAATTAATTCATTTTAGCTCCTTTTTAGTCCTAGTCTTTTGCAATAGGATCTAATTTATGTTTATATACTGATTTTGGAGGAGCACCACAGTTTGTATGCAATTTGGAGATTTGGAGTTGCCATTTGGAATCCCCTCTTTGAAGCATTTCTTGAGTTTTGATACTCAATAGGTAAATCATCTAAACTCATAGTTTTTCCTGATTTCTTTGCATATAAGGTTAGGTTTTAGGGTTTCCTAGCTGTCCCCAAAATTTGGGCACGATTCGTATCCATTTCGTGTCCATATCGGACACGTATCATAGTGATACACTAGGTGTTTGTAGAAATGCCACATAGGAATAAATTTTCATATTTTTGAAATGTAATTACATGGATTTGTAGATCTTGATGTGTACATTAATATTTGTAAAGGTGTCCTAGTATTTTGTGTCCTTTTGTGTCATGTTTTTGTACGAGGACACGCTGCACGAGCCCGTAGGCCGTGTCCTTCCTATCGGGGGCTAGAACTCGCGATACAGGACACGTCGAGACACAATTTTTTGTGTGAGCCTAGGGGCAATGTCTGCGACGGTGCTCCCAAAATTTGGGAGCACCTCGTGGAGTGTGCGTGGCGTAATCGCCCCCGCACTGGTCGTACGAGCCACGCGCGGGCTGCTGTGCGAGTGTACAGACACCACTGATACGCATGTCGTATCGTATCTGTGGGACTCGTGGACACGATGCAGTGTGTGTCAGACCTAGGTCTATCCTAGGTAAACCCTTGGACACGTGCACGTGTCGTGTCGTGTCATATCGTGTGTCGCGTGTTATACGCGCGTGCACGCGTGCACGACGGTTAATTGTACACAGTACGTGTCTGTGTTCGTGCTCTATTTGGACACGACTCGTATCCAATATTTGGACACGAGATGACTCTTAGGACCCCTACACTATGCTACATTATGTACCAACTGATTAATTGTAAATTAGATGGTTGTTTGGGTTCGAATTCTCGAATTTCCCAATAGGGGACTGATACGGCTGATACTCTGTGCTGGAATCATTTTTTTTCTGATTTTTATTTTGTTTTATTAACTGCTAGTTGTTGTTAATCATAGGAATTTGTTCACCTACATGTGTATTAATATGTAAACGTGTAGTTGTGTTGTATTGGGATAAGGGGAATCAATGAAACGGGTTTTGGCATATGGATTGGGGATTTCCTGTCAAGTTTCAGGAAATCCTGAAACTTGATTCCAGTTTCTCACCCCTTTGCATACTCCAATTCACCCATTTTGATTTCTAGCAATCCTCTCACATCTCTACACATGCCTACACTCATGCACACACACACATGACACAAATTCCCCTCTATTCACTGTCTTTTCACTGATACCCTTTTTCTGAAAGATATTTCTGAAATTTACTTTGTTTTTTCTGATTTATTATGATTGAATTTGTTTTTCCTGTGTTTTTACGATGTTGAATGATAAGAGGACCTACTTACATAACTGTGAATGGGGATAGGGACTGAAAACTGAGTTGTTATTCAGAAAATCTGAGATTGAACTCACTGAATTCCTCACTTGCACATAGCCTCTAACACACACATTGGATCTCCTATCTACTGTCACACCCTCACATTTTCCTCTCACAAACCTGTCACACACTGTTTGGTTGATTTAGTTCCCATGAACACACACACACACTGTTTGGTTGATTAGTTCACATGCTCACACACACAGGCCACCTCTTTATGCACATTAGTTCACTGTCACTTGAACACCTGTAAACTGAAAACCCCTTAACTGAAACCTGAAGTTAAGCCTGAGACCCCTAGGTCCATTACACCAACCCCTTTCACTAGTTTCAGCCTTCTACTTGCCCCACACATACAACACACACAGCCACACATGACACTTTAAACACACACATGTTTCACCCTATGTCTCACTCACAGTTTACATATCTACACACATTCATTTCCTCACTCACTCTCCTACACACACATGTTACCTCCTTTAACCCCCTCTCTATTTCTTTATGTATAAATGTAAAACCCCTAAATTTCTACTAATTTTTTTATTTATTAATTTGCATGGATTTAAAATTTTTGGTACTGTATGTCACGTAGTCGTATTGTACGTCGTATGCGAAATTTTCGTTTGCTCGACGAGTACGAATATGTGCGAGCGTACATATTTTATAAAAACATTTTCTTTTCTATTTTAATATACACTTTCAAAATTATATAATTATTATTCTTGCTATAAAAAGCCTTTGGTTCTAAAAAGTTATTAATAATAAATAATATTTTGTATACTAGAAAAGCCTAATTATGTAAAGGATATTTGTTGCATACAAATATTTCGTTATTTATTTATTGGCCTATTTTAAATAAAAGTATAATTTTCGAAATTTATTAATAGTAATATTTTATTGTTCAAAAAGATATTTAAAAATATTTATTTTCGAAATTATTATTATTGGTATTTTGAAAAATATTTTTGGAAGTTATTTTGGCCAATTAAATCTTGATTTAATGTTTGGAATTATCTAAATAGATTAAACTAGTATCTATATTTGGAATTGGATTATTTGATTCGATTTTAAACTAAAAGAAATTAATTTAAATAGGATTTGTATTTGGATGTGGATTTGAATTAAATAGGTTGAATTATCTAATTTGGGTTTTAAATATCCTAATCCCTATCTTATTGGGAATTTTCATATCCTATAAATAGGCAGGTACTCCTCCAATTCATTATTCTCCATCCACAACAAATTCTCCACAAATTATTCTGCAACCACAAGTGCAGTGCCTCGTGTCCGTGTTCTCTCCCCGTTCTTATTCCAATATATATACATATACATTGTATCCCTTGTGTCGGACACACCCCGACACATACAACCAAAATGAAATCCTAAACCTAGCATAACTTTCCGCCACCCTCGCCTCCTACTGTCCCCCGTCGACCCGGCAGCATCTCCACGCCTATCCTTCCGCCATCACCACGCCGCGACCCCGGTCGTTCCCGTCACCACCACCCTAATCAGCGATACCACCACCATTGACCGTCACCGGCCAAACACCACCGAAAAACCCAACATCGACCAAACCACCCGAACCTGCCACCACCCAAACCACCTTGCCACCACCAGCGCCTAACCCATCACCACTGCCACCACGGCCAATGGCTAGATCGCCCAAAACTACCCAGACCCGACACAACCAGCCCCGGTCACCGCGACAACCACCGCCCTACCACCATTGGCCCTGCCCCTGGCCATGACACCACAGCCACCGGCAGCCCACGCTGCCACCATCGCCACCACACAGAGGAGGAGAGTAAGAATAAAACCCTAACCCTAGAACTTACCTCCGTCGACCCTGCCGCGCTCCTGCCGGACCGCCGCTTACAGCCCAACGACCGCCTCCACTGACCCCCATCCGCGCCGTGGCCTCGCCTACTCCCTCCGCCTCCCGTCAGATCCGCCGCCGCCGCCGATCGAAACCGCCTCCTCCGCCTTGGCCAAACCCTCATCACCGGAACCCCTCACCTCTCCGGTCTCCGCCGCCCTTCCAAAACCCTCCTCCGCCTGGAAACCGCCCGTCGCCCTAACTCCGCGTCCGACCACCACCCGATCTCCGCTGGAACCCATTTCCCGTCCGCCTCCGCCGCGCCTAGCGGTGGCCACCCGCGAATGCAGCGCCCGGTCCGCCGCCGTCACCAGCCTCCGCCGCCGTCACCAGCCTCCGCCGCCTCTTCACTTCCCGACCCCCTCTCGATCTTTCACAACTTTCTCTCCCCTCTTGTCTTCTGTTGCGAGAACAGCAGCTTTTTTTGGTTTTTGATTTTTTTTTGTTTTGTTGTTGTTTTGTATTTATTTATTTATTATTTTTCTTTTCTCTTCTTCTTTTTGTACATACCATCATAGTTTTTTATTATTATTATTATTATTATTATTATTATTATTATTATTATTATTATTATATGTATTTCATTTTTTTTTGTTTGTTATTGTTATGTATTATCATCCTAAATTATTATTATTATTAGTATTATTATTATTTCAAGGTACTAATATTAATATTAATTATAATTTTAGTGTTATTTTTATTAGTAAGTATTATGGTTCTTATTACATAAATATATTAAGTATTTTCTTCAGATTTTGTTAAAACAAAAATATTGTACTAAGCTTTGCCCTATATTTATTTTCAAAACTGGATTTCGAAGCCTATATATGTTATCATTATTGTATTTTAAATATACGACTTTTACCTAAATATATTATTTTTGTATTTTCTAAATTATAGCCTATCTAAAAATTATTTTGAGATATAGTTTTCAACTATAAATAAATATTTTCTAAATTAATTATATGTATTTAATTATCCAAATTCTTCGTATTATCGATCCTTGTCCATGACTAATCCTAGATTCCTATTCCTCACCAAAATCTGTACTTCTCCCTGTCATCCCTAACCAAATTTACCGTCCTGGACCCAATGGAACCGACCGTGTCACCATCCGTGGTCACCTTGTATAGTTGTTGCACTAAAGTCGCAGTTCGTGCCATCATGATTTTTACAGCACACCAGGCGTCTTACCAGGCAAGACACCTTGCCATTAGCTGTTTAATTATTTTAGCTCATATTTCATGCATTACTTATTTTCTTTATGCAAAATAAACTATGATATATGGCATAACTGTTCATTTATATTTCCTGCTGTGTATTATTTTTCTTACAAATTAAACCTAGATTTAAGGGACCACCTTGTGTGTTGCATTTATTGGCCTTGACACGTTGTAACACGAGGTTGTGTGTCACATATAGAACACGGAAGTGCGTGATTGGCTGGCCACCAGTACGTACAAGCCGTGCGATAGGAATAACCGCTAATAGAGGTTGCATGCTAGTTTGACTAAGCGGTTATAGAGGTTAATGTTGTGGATACAACATAATAAATATTGGGCGGGGAGGACAATTCCTTAGCGTATGGGCTTCGATGCACTTCCCTTGTGACCCGGACTCTCCGTTGGAGATACGAGGTTGATGATCCAAGATTACTGACGATTCTGCAGAACGTTATGCTCTTCCTAATGGGGCCTCTGGTGCCCAAGGGGGACTACGCCGATCCTATTCAGCCAGGGCCCATACGTAGGAAGGATTGTTCTTAACAACATTTCACTTAGAATGGTAGGCTACCCTATCCGTTAGGTATGAGTACTTTTGGTTTGGGTACTTGTATCTGACCGTGGCTTGGAACAATAACTTGTCGCGGATTAGTTCGTCACATCTTGTCCTTGTTTGGTTGTAGGTGTGACTTACTACTTCGATGAGAAGGTATTGAACCTTGTTGGGGTCCGGATACCATATTGGATTCATGGCATGGAAAGATACGTCGCCGTGAATTAGTTTACCATCTCCTGTCCTTGTTTGGTTGGGGGGATGGTACGCTCGTTCAGTAGGTGCGTATTGGACCATGTTATAAATTTGATTTACTTATTTATTTGAGCAATATTTATTCAGTTTATATGGCATGCTATTATGTGTCTTGTTACGTCCCTCTGAGGACCTGGTTGTCTTGCCAGGTGTGTGCTATGGTCTTTCGCAGGTGCTTTAGCTCTAGCCGTGTTCATTGCTATTTCTCGAGGATGATTGCATTTGGATCGTCTTCGCTTCGCTCGCCACTCATTTCATTTTCTATGTACTTTTCTTTATTTTGTTGGCAGTGGATTTGTCTCCGCCCAACATATTGTATCAAGACAATTTATTCTCATTATATGACATCTTTTATTCATTTATTCTGTGTGGATGAGATTAGTTATGGTTCTACTGCATTTTACAGCTTATGTATTCATACGAGGTTTCCATATATTGGAGTGTACTTCGTATGAATACAGCTGGCATGGATACGTACCTAGTCCTACGTATTTTGGGACTGGGGCGTAACATGTTTTTGTGGTGGCCCATGCAGGTCAAGATAAATTGTTTGGTTACTTTACCGTTCCAAGCAAGCCTGCGAATAGGATTAGAAGTCTAGGATCTCATCCACATACTTGACCTCTTTCCTTGATTTTATCTACCGTTTGACTCATCAATTGTATCTTGCTTGCTTCCTTCCATCCCTATTCTTATCTTTCCTTCGTGCCTGCTAGAGATTGACCCTACTGGTTAGATGTCCCAAACACCATTAGTTTAATTCTTTAAGTTGGGTAGACTACCTTACGACCTAGCAACCCCTTTGACTTAGTGACCTATATTAGCAAGCTTAATTAGATCCTAGAATCTAGAGGACCTAACCCGTCTAGCCAACCAAGGATTTGGACAAGAAAACTATATGACGACTGTATGACTTAGAATCGTTCCATCTTCTTTAATTCTTAACCTCTCGTACCTATGTATTTACCGTTTTGACTAATGATGCTAATATAGCCTAGTTTTGCAAGCTTAGCCTTTTACCAAGCTTGTTCGTGACATATGTGTTAAAGGAGGTACCCCACTAACATATTGTCTATCAGAACCGGTGCATGATGGTCTGATCAACCAAGTGCACTTTGGTTCGCTTTTGTCTATTACTTTACATGGACGGGGACATGATTAAACTTGGCCCTTACAATACCATCCACGATTGCCTTGACAATTCCTTTGAAATTATTCAATCGTCTTTGAATCACGTATTCGTATTCGATAAACGCCTCCTTCGAACTCTATATTGCTTTCACCTTCACCTGTTTTAGAAGAACGAAAGCGTCATACTAGAACTTCCTCTAACCTTCCTACCAGCTATGACCATCACCACTCAAAATTGCTATGTCTTCGTCTTAAAACTACTCGACCATTCCCTCGACCCTAATTCTTCCATTTTGCCTTTCTAATCACTTGAAATTAAGAGCGATTACAATCCTCTCAATCGTATCCTCAATCTAGACTACGACCATATAAACTTCAAACCCTTCTATCTACCGTTGTGCCCTCTCACCCCCTACTAATTCTTAATTTCGAAGACGAAATTCTTTTAAGTTGGGTAGGATGTAAAACCCCTAAATTTCTACTATTTTTTTATTTATTAATTTGCATGAATTTAAAATTTTTGGTACTGTATGTCACGTAGTCGTATTGTACGTCGTATGCAAAATTTTCGTTTGCTCGACGAGTACGAATATGTGCGAGCGTACATATTTTATAAAATCATTTTCTTTTCTATTTTAATAGACACTTTCAAAATTATATAATTATTATTCTTGCTATAAAAAGCCTTTTGTTTCTAAAAAGTTATTAATAATAAATAATATTTTGTATACTAGAAAAGCCTAATTATGTAAAGGATATTTGTTGCATACAAATATTTCGTTATTTATTTATTGGTCTATTTTAAATAAAAGTATAATTTTTGAAATTTATTAATAGTAATATTTTATTGTTCAAAAAGATATTTAAAAATATTTATTTTCGAAATTATTATTATTGGTATTTTGAAAAATATTTTTGGAAGTTATTTTGCCCAATTAAATCTTGATTTAATGTTTGGAATTATCTAAATAGATTAAACTTGTATCTATATTTAGAATTGGATTATTTGATTCGATTTTAAACTAAAAGGAATTAATTTAAATAGGATTTGTATTTGGATGTGGATTTGAATTAAACAGGTTGAATTATCTAATTTGGGTTTTAAATATCCTAATCCCTATCTTATTGGGAATTCCCACATCCTATAAATAGGTAGGTACTCCTCCAATTCATTATTCTCCATCCACAACAAATTCTCCACAAATTATTCCGCAACCACAAGTGCAGTGCCTCGTGTCCGTGCCCTCTTCCCGTTCTTATTCCAATATATATACATATACATTGTATCCCTTGTATCGGACACACCCCGACACATACAACCAAAATAAAATCCTAAACCTAGCATAACTTTCCGCCACCCTCGCCTCCTACTGTCCCCCGTCGACCCGGCAGCATCTCCACGCCTATCCTTCCGCCATCACCACGCCGCGACCCCGGTCGTTCCCGTCACCACCACCCTAATCAGCGACACCACCACCATTGACCGTCACCGGCCAAATACCACCGGAAAACCCAACATCGACCAAACCACCCGAACTTGCCACCACCAGCGCCTAACCCATCACCACTGCCACCACGGCCAATGGCCGGATCGCCCAAAACTACCCAGACCCGATACAACCAGCCCCGGTCACCGTGACAACCACCGCCCTACCACCATTGGCCCTGCCCCTGGCCATGACACCACAGCCACCGGCAGCCCACGCCGCCAACATCGCCACCACACAGAGGAGGAGAGTAAGAATAAAACCCTAACCCTAGAACTTACCTCCGTCGACTCCGCCGTGCTCCTGCCAGACCGCCGCTCACAGCCCGACGACCGCCTCCACTGACCCCCATCCGCGCCGTGGCCTCGCCTACTCCCTCCGTCTTCCGTCAGATCCGCCGCCACCGCGGATCGAAACCGCCTCCTCCGGCTTGGCCAAACCCTCATCGCCGGAACCCCTCACCTCTCCGGTCTCTGCCGCCCTTCCAAAACCCTCCTCCGCCTGGAAACCGCCCGCCGCCCTAACTCCGCGTCCGACCACCACCCGATCTCCGCTGGAACCCATTTCCCGTCCGCCTCCGCCGCGCCTAGCCGTGGCCACCCGCGACTGCAGCGCCCGGTCCGCCGCCATCACCAGCCTCCGCCGCCGTCACCAGCCTCCGCCGCCTCTTCACTTCCCGACCCCCTCTCGATTTTTCACAACCTTCTCTCTCCTCTTGTCTTCTGTTGCGAGAACAGCAGCTTTTTTTGGTTTTTGATTTTTTATTTTTTTTTGTTTTGTTGTTGTTTTGTGAGTTTTGTAATTATTTATTTATTATTTTTCTTTTCTCTTCTTCTTTTTGTACATACCATCATAGTTTATTATTATCATTATTATTATGATATGTATTTCATTTTTTTGTTGTTGTTTGTTATTGTTATGTATTATCATCCTAAATTATTATTATTATTAGTATTATTATTATTTCAAGGTTCTAATATTAATATTAATTATAATTTTAGTGTTATTTTTATTAGTAAGTATTATGGTTCTTATTACATAAATATATTAAGTATTTTCTTCAGATTTTGTTAAAACAAAAATATTGTACTAAGCTTTGCCCTATATTTATTTCAAAACTGGATTTCGAAGCCTATATATGTTATCATTATTGTATTTTAAATATACGACTTTTACCTAAATATATTATTTTCGTATTTTCTAAATTATAGCCTATCTAAAAATTATTTTGAGATATAGTTGTCAACTATAAATAAATATTTTCTAAATTAATTATATGTATTTAATTATCCAAATTCTTCGTATTATCGATCCTTGTCCATGACTAATCCTAGATTCCTATTCCTCACCAAAATCTGTACTTCTCCCTATCATCCCTAACCAAATTGACCGTCCTGGACCCAATGGAACCGACCGTGTCACCATCCGTGGTCACCTTGTACAGTTGTTGCACCAAAGTCGCAGTTCATGCCATCATGATTTTCACAGCACACCAGGCGTCTTACCAGGCAAGATACCTTGCCATTAGCTGTTTAATTATTTTAGCTCATATTTCATGCATTACTTATTTTCTTTATGCAAAATAAACTGTGATACATGGCATAACTGTTCATTTATATTTCCTGCTGTGTATTATTTTTCTTACAAATTAAACCTAGATTTAAGGGACCACCTTGTGTGTTGCATTCATTGGCCTTGACACGTTGTAACACGAGGTTGTGTGTCACATATAGAACACGGAAGTACGTGATTGGCTGGCCACCAGTACGTACAAGCCGTGTGATAGGAATAACCGCTAATAGAGGTTGCATGCTAGTTTGACTTAGCGGTTATAGAGGT
This sequence comes from Iris pallida, assembly GCA_029216955.1. Classification (NCBI taxonomy): domain Eukaryota; kingdom Viridiplantae; phylum Streptophyta; class Magnoliopsida; order Asparagales; family Iridaceae; genus Iris; species Iris pallida. The sequence continues at coordinate 6,639,562 of JANAVB010031419.1, forward strand.
TAATGTTGTGGATACAACATAATAGACATTGGGCGGGGAGGATAATTCCTTAGCGTATGGGCTTCGATGCACTTCCCTTGTGACCCGGACTCTCCGCTGGAGATACGAGGTTGATGACCCAAGATTACTGACGATTCTGCGGAACGTCATGCTCTTCCTGATGGGGCCTCTGGTGCCCAAGGGAGACTACGCCAATCCTATTCAGCCAGGGCCCATACGTAAGAAAGATTGTTCTTAACAACATTTCACTTATAATGGTAGGCTACCCTATCCGTTAGGTACGAGTACTTTTGGTTTGGGTACTTGTATCTGACCGTGGCTTGGAACAATAACTTGTTGTCACTGCCACTTTTCTAGCTTGAGGGTATTTTGGTCATTTATAAATTTTGGGAATAATTTGGGGATTATTATTATTAATATTAATTTCTGTGATTTTAGATGATTTTTAGTGCTTGGTTTGGTGCTAGTTTTAGATGTTGCCTGATGTGACCAGGAGACTGCCCTATAGGCTAACCTATGTCAAGACATCCTAATTAGGGTTAAGGACCCTAGTTTGACTCAAGTTAATAGTTTCAAATCCATTAGAACTTGTTTGGAGAAGTTTGGAATCAATTTGACTAAGTTATGACTTGTGAAGTCATAAGCCATGAGTATGACTTGAACCTTACAGAACTCAATCCTAGCTAACCTAAACCTAACCTTAGCCAAGCTTGGCCGGCCCTAGGTCAGCCCCCCCTATTTAATCCCTCCTAGTTTTTAGGGCTAGCCTCTTTTAGGGTTCTAGCAAATTTCTAAGGAAGAAGGTGAGTTCCATCTTTCAAAAATCATAAGAAATCCAATTTAATTCCTTTTTCCTTCAAACCAATTCCATTAGAACCTAAATTCCTTCCTCTTGCTGCTGGAATTTATTGTATTGCAGGAAGAACCAATTTGGGACACTTTGTGGCTTGAGGAGCTCATTGCTTTTGGAGGCTTTTCCACCCTTTGTGAATCAATAGGTAAATCCTTCATTAGTCTATTAAATTTCTGTCCAAATCTATTTTAGGAAAGCCCTAGCCCTACCCCTACTGTAGGATAGCTTAAACCTAGGATTTGGATTCGTTTTGTGTCCATATCGGACACGTATCAGCCTTGTATTCTAGGTGTACGACCAAATGCCTCTGAGAATTCGATTTTGTTGTTTTTAATTTCTGTTTGAATAGGTTTGTAGATCTAGGTGTGCTCTTTAATCTTCATGAAGGGTCCATGGTCTTTTTGTGTCAGGTCGAGTGCACTGGGCTTGGGGCTGTCACCTTCCCCTGCTACCCGAGCTCAATATCTCACTGGCTAGGACACGAGGACACGTGATTTTCTCTGGACACTTTGGGGCAGTGTCTGTCATGACACTCCCCAAGTGGCATGACACATGGTGTCGTGTCGGACACGCACGGTTGAGTGCCCGGGGCTTTGCCTGGGTTTGATTCTATGTATTTTTACGTCTGATACGTGTGTGCCATTCATGACACGGGACACGTTGACCCAAACCAGGGGGACACAGACCTAGAGGGACTCTAGGCGAACCACCCCGCAAGGGAACTCGACCCAGTTCGTGTCGTGTCATGTGCACGACACGCGTGCACACGTGCACGAGGATTGGGTTCTGACACTGCACTGTGTGAATGTTTCCTATTGTTTAAGTTCCTTTAAATGTCTTTAATTGATGTTTATTTTGTTAATTAGAATTTAAATATTATGTTAAATCACTGTTATGTTAGGAGTTACAAATTGATAGGTTGTAATAGAGTTTTGGTTTCGATTTGGGTTGTGGAATCCTGATATACAGGATACACCTTTAATCCTTCACTGTTAAACTATTTTTTCCATTCATTGATCTGTGATTTATTTGCCTCATGATTCCACAAATTTATAGCCTATGATGATGTGATCTACCTGTTGAAATGGGTGTTGGGCCTTTATAATCAGGTTTTGGCTAAAGTTAGAGTTAATATATTAACTGTTTAAGTGACAGATGTGTTATTTCATTCCAGTTTAATGTTCCCTGTTCTTCAAGTTATTAAATTTGTACAAGTGTAGCCTGTGGTTATAGAGGATTGGTTTGGGATTATCATTCCAGTTAATTGGAAGTTGTTCTTTCAGTTTATTGATAACAAATCCCTGTGATGATGTGTAGCAGTAGCACTTAAATTCTTTACTGTTTTCCTGATTTTTATTAACTGGTAAGTGGTGGTTAATCTCAGTTAATTGTTTGCACTCCTACATTATTAGTTTCCTGTACACAGACACACAAGTTCTTCACTGAATTAAACACTTGATAATTCCTGTGACACTACACATGGTTAGCTCCTGCACACTAGACACAGTTTACACATTACTCCTAAAAACTGATGATTATTTCACACACTCTCCTTTCACTAATTTTTTTGTCAATGATCTGTGCACACACAGACACGTACACTCTTTCTTCACATTCCTGCTGTGCACACTTGACACACTTCACACTTGTTTATTCCAGTTCTTGTGAGGACTGGCCCTAAACTGTTAACTATTGCACTCACACACAACTTCATGAATCACCCCCACACACACTATTCTAGACTGTTAGCTATTTTTCTACACACAAGTTCACACACCTATACATATTTTCTTCCCTTAGGTTTCATGAGTATATTGTATGCCTATATGCATAGTATTCAGCCTAATGTTTAGTGTAGCTCAAATTGTGTATCTATATATATGGTGTATATTCATAGGTATTATGAATTCTTGAATGTTGTGTTTATAGCTTTGTTAGAGTCTAGTATAGCTTTATTAGACCTAGCTAGTGAGCTAAGCCTAGTTTAGACAAGGTTGACCTAGTTTGACTTCTAGGGTTGACCAAAGTTGACCAAGAGTTGACTTTGGCCTAGACTGACTTAGAATCATGTAGAATGCATAGTAGGAATCCATATTACTATTCTGGACTTGTTGTGACTTGTGCTGTTCTGATTAGGAGCCAGATACCACTCCTTGGACAGTACATTTCATTTTGGACACTCAGTTACAGGCGAGTACATTCTCTGATCATTTTATATCCTGCTTAGAATTATTTCCTGCAGTAGATTACTTTACTTGTACTGTCACGATGGTATCACGGATTGGTACTATATGGATCCCTTCTTGAGATGTTATCCTTAGGGAGCATCAGGTACTACATGTTCTGTGCGTTTCACTTACATGGCGTATCACATGCTTCATTGGTTCTTTGATCACTTACGACATATACTCTTATGATCGTAGAGTCTTCCTAGAATCCTTATCCCATTCATGGGACTACTATGTATCACCTTCGGGGTCTATCACCTTCGGGGTTCATCACCTTCGGGGTCTATCACCATCGGGGTCTGTTATATGGCATCATATAACATAACCTGGCTGGATCCTTGTGTATTGATTGGGGGTACGGGGGAGTATAAATGGACATGTGAATAATACACCAGTAGTTTCTTATCAGAATCATTCCTTAGTGTCTTATCAGAATCATCCCAGGCCATTTACATGTTCATGATTGTACTCTGACTCACTAGTCACTGCTAGTTCTCTATGTATAGTAGATATTTACATTACAGTTCTCTTCCTGTTTACATACCGTATTTCTTTCAGTACTTGTATCTTACTTTACTGCATGTTTATATTTACTAACCTGCTATGAATTGTTGAGATGTACTGTGCTCGCTCCTGTCCTGACTGGACCTGTTGAAAATTTTACAGAGGACGAGGAGAAGGCTTGCCTGGACACCTATTACGGGGCAGCCCTTGATGACACCTGTGAGCTGGACCCTCAGGAGGATCCAGCAGTAGCTGAGGACCTTCCCCCGACTGCCTAGACTAGATAGTTAGGCTTTTATTTATGTAGTTGGATCATGTTCTAGTTAGACTCTTTATCTGGAGATCAGTTTTGTATATATTCTTTTATCTGAGACTTGTACTGCTGGGATTATCTTAGACTATTGTTTTATCTATTTCATTTCCTTGAGTTCTATTCATATCATGCTATATCTTCCTTAGTTGTGATTGAGTTTCTTTTGCTATGTCACCCCCATTCGGGGAGTATAAACTGTTTAGATATTTACATTGCTAGATGTTGTGACCTAGGACAGCGTTCTACCGCCGACACTGCGGCGTAGGCTGGACATATTCACGTCTCGTGCCCTTACTCTAGGGTGCGGGTCGTGACACGTTTTTAGTGGTGGCCCATGCAGGTCTAGACTAGAAGTGTAGTGGTACTCGAACTAGAGTATCACTGCAGCCTGCTATAGGATATAGGATATAAATTTTAAGATACTCAATCACTTTAGGAAAATTCCTTTTATTGCCATCTAAATCCTTTTGTCTGCTGATCCTTTGAATTATATTGTCCGCCTTTGTTGTTTCGCTTCTTTCTCAGAAATTGATACTCTTGTTTGTCTATCTTCAGGATGGTAGAGACTCGTTCGCAGCGTGCCATCCATGAGGATGCTATAGAGGGGACTGCTACCTCTCAGCCAGCACGGCGAGGCCAGGGGACTGCAGCTCTTGTCACCTCAGCTCGTGTTGAGACTTCGGCAGCCGCAGCAGGGGATATGCATCCACCGACTGGGAGGCAGGACCCGGTCTATCCAGAGGATCCTTTCCAGCCACCACCGCCTCCAGGACATATGGACGCCGCTCAGATGTTCGCTTATTTTTAGCAGTTCATGGACCGACAGCAGGCTCGGCAGGATAGAGGCATGGAGTTGGCTGTCACGACAGCCGCAGCTCGACCCGTGGTACAGCAGCAGAGGACACCAGGGATCGAGCAGTTTCAGAAGATGAGCCCCAGGGACTTCATGGGGACAGAGGGGATCCTATATGCCGATGAGTGGATCGAGCATATGGAGGAGATCTTCCGCTTGGCCAGGATCCCGGCAGACCTTCAGATCGAGGCAGCAGCTAGCCGGATACGAGATCTTGCTCGCACCTGGTATCAGTCGGACCCTAGGGTGGGGGTACCAGGGCAGACTTGGGAGCAGTTCAGGGGCTTCTTCAAGAAGAAGTTCTTCCCAGATTCAGCAGTCAGAGCCTTGGAGACGCAGTTTGAGAGCCTGGTCCAGGGGAGCCTCTCAGTTGAGGAGTATGCAGGAGAGTTCGGCCGTCTCGACAGGTTTGTTGAGGGGTTGAGCGAGACGGTGAAGGCCCAGAGGTTCCGGAAGGGTCTGGTCAAGGAGGTTAAGTCCCTGACCAAGGGGAACCGAGATGCTACATTTAAGAAGATTTTGACGGGGGCCCTGTTAGCTGAGGATGACCTTGAGCTTAGGCTCAAGAGAGGGAGAGACCCAGTTGGAGGCAGCAGCAGTGGGGGCCAGGCCAAGAGGCCCCACTTTCAGTTTCAGCAGCCGAGGCAGTTCCAGCCTCAGCCGATCCAGCAGAGGCCAGCTCAGCACCAGCAGCAGCCGAGGCAGCACCAGCAGGGCCAGAGGCAGGTTACCACTTGTGGATACTGTAGAAGGAATAGACATGCTGCCAGTGAGTGCAGGAAGAGGCTGGGCCTGTGTCTACTATGTGGTTCAGCAGACCACCAGATGAGGGAGTGCCGTATAGTACGAGCAGCTCCGGGAGGAGGAGCCAGAGCTCCAGTGGGCCAGCAGCGGGGACCAGCCCTGCCGACCGCAGCAGCAGAGGTTTGTCCAGCACCAGCAGCAGGCCAGGGGAGGCCAGCAGGGGCGAGCTTTCGCCATGGCAGCTGGAGATGCAGAGGTGACTGGAGAGCTGATTGCAGGTTCGATTCTTCTCGACTCCAGTCCAGCATTTGTATTATTTGATTCTGGTGCATCGCATAGCTTCATTTCAGTATCTTTTGCGATTTAGACACGGTATCATAGCTGAATCGTTGCCTAGGACTTACAAGATTACGATCGGGGGTGGTATTATCCTCGTGAGTGATGTTTGTAAGGGTCGGAGAAAAGTTTTGGGAGGCCGTGAGTTGGAGGTGAGCCTGCTCGTAATGACATTGCCGAACTACGATATAGTACTAGACATGGATTGGTTGAGCAGGCACCACGCCAGCATTGATTGCAGAGGGGGTAGAGTTCTGTTCAGAGCGCCGGGGGAGCCAGAGTTCGAGTACTCCAGACGTCAGGCAGAGCAGAGCAGCGGAGTCTTCTGTGGAGTCTCGGTCGAGGAGCAGACGATTCCACACCCCTTGATAGCAGAGTACATGGATGTTTTTCCCGGAGGAGTTGTCGGGACTGCCACCAGACAGGGACATAGAGTTCTCGATAGACTTGGTTCCAGGAGCGGATCCCATTTCTCAGCATGTCTATCGGGTGAACAACAGCGAGCTGGTGGAGCTGAAGAAGCAGGTGGATGAGCTACAGGACAAGGGCTTCATTCGCTCGAGTTCGTCGCCATGGGGTGCACCAGTGTTGTTTGTGCCGAAGAAGGATGGGTCAGTACGTATGTGTATTGACTATAGGGCACTCAACAACCTCACGATCAAGAATAGATACCCACTGCCGCGGATCGACGATCTATTTGACCAGTTGAGCGGAGCTCGGGTATTTTCCAAGATTGATCTGAGGTCGGGATATTACTAGGTGAAGGTGAAGGGGGAGGATATTCCCAAGACCGCTTTCAGGACGCGATATGGACAGTTCGAGTTTTTGGTTATGCCGTTTGGGCTAACCAATGCACCAGCTGTGTTTATGAACCTTATGAACAAGGTGTTCCATCAGTATCTGGATCAGTTTGTAGTAGTATTTATTGATGATATCTTGATATATTCCAAGACTGAGGAGGAGCACGAGGAGCATTTGAGGATAGTGCTGGAGATTCTCAGGAAGGAGCAGCTTTATGGAAAACTCTCCAAGTGTGAGTTTTTCCTGGACCGGGTGGACTTCTTGGGGCACGTGGTGACTGGAGATGGTATCTCAGTTGACCCCAAGAAGATTGTAGCAGTCGAGGAATGGACAGCGCCGACTTCAGTTGCAGAGATCAGGAGCTTCCTGGGGCTGGCAGGATATTATCGGAGATTGTGCAGAATTTCTCCCGGATCGCAGAGCCGTTGACACGGTTGACCCGGAAGGATGCTGAGTATGTTTGGTCAGAGGAGTGTCAGGCAGCTTTTGATGAGTTGAAGAAGCGGCTGACGACAGCTCCGATTCTGACGTTGCCTTCAGGATCAGGTGGATTCACTATTTATAGTGATGCTTCAGGGAAGGGGCTGGGTTGTGTGTTGCAGCAGCACGGGAAGGTAATTGCCTATGCTTCCAGGCAGTCACGTCCCCATGAGAAGAATTACCCTACCCACGACCTGGAGCTGGCAGCAGTGATTTTTGCTTTGAAGCTGTGGAAGCATTATCTGTATGGTGAGCGGGTGGAGATCTTCACAGATCACAAGAGCCTAAAGTATGTGTTCACTCAGAAGGAGTTGAACATGAGACAGCATAGATGGCTGGAGTTGATGAAGGATTTTGACATCCTACTTCAGTACCATCCAGGGAAGGCCAACGTGGTTGCCGATGCCTTGAGCAGGTATCCGACAGCCATGTGTTTGACCATGGATCGGCATTTGCTTGTCGACTTAGAGAGCCTTGGGATTGTGGTGATCGTGCCAGGAGTGCAGATGCAGCAGTAGGGATGCAGATTCAGTCAGATTTGGTGGACAGGATCAAAGCGGCCCAGTTCGAGGATGTGGCTTTTCAGAGTATCAGAGAGCAGATCAGTATAGGAGTGGGGGATCCAGAGTTTTCACTTGCAGAGGATGGTGCCCTGAGGCACGATGCCAGGTTATGTGTGCCTAGCGGGGAGCTCAGAGAGCAGATTATGTAGGAGGCCCACAGATCTCAGTACTTTATGCACCCGGGTGCCAACAAGATGTACCGAGATCTGCGGGAGCACGTATGGTGGTCAGGAATGAAGCGGGAGGTGTCCCAGTTCGTAGCTAGGTGCTTGGTCTGTCAGCAGGTCAAGGCAGAGAGGCAGAGGCCCGGTGGATTGTTGCAGCCGCTGCCCATTCCCGAGTAGAAATGGGAGCATATCACGATGGACTTCGTATCAGGATTGCCGCGTACTCCAGGAGGGAAAGATGTAATTTGGGTCATCGTGGACAGGTTGACCAAATCGGCCCATTTCTTGCCATTCAAGGTGGGTACGTCTACAGAGAGGTTGGCGGAGATGTATATGCGGCAGATAGTCAGGATCCACGGAGTTCCGGTCAGCATCGTCTCAGATCGGGATAGCCGTTTTACTTTCCATTTCTGGAGGAGTCTGCAGACTAGCTTGGGCACTCAGCTCAAGTTTAGTACTGCATACCACCCCCAGACGGACGGACAGTCAGAGCGGACTATTCAGACCCTTGAGGATATGCTGCGGACGTGCGTTCTGGACTTTGGAGGTTCCTGGAAGGATTATCTTCATTTGGTAGAGTTTGCCTATAACAATAGTTTCCAGGCCAGCATCGAGATGTCACCTTTCGAGGCTCTGTACGGGCATAGGTGCCGTACACCCTTATCCTGGGATGATGTTGGTGAGCGAGCTTTGCTGGGGCCAGAGATGATTATGGATGCGGCCGAGAAGGTGAAGCTCATCAGGGACAGACTTCGCGTGGCGCAGGACAGACATCGGCACTGGGCCGATAGCCACCGGAGGCCCTTGGAGTTTGAGGTACAGATTAGAGTAGGATTAGATTTAGGTTGTTGTTTGTGTTTTGATCATGTTGTTTATTTATTAATTGAGACCTTGCTTGTGTTTAGGTCGGAGACCAGGTTTTCTTGAGAATATCTCTGACTCGTGGTACGATACGTTTTGGTGGAGGCGGAAAGCTTAGCCCGTGCTTCATCGGCCCTTTCGTTATCAGCGGGAGAGTCGGTGACGTGGCTTACAGGCTAGACTTGCCACCTGCACTTGTGGGGGTCCACAACGTATTCTATGTATCACAGTTGAGACGGTACGTGGCTGACCCTAGCCATGTGCTCGATCATTCGGAGATTGAGGTGGGTCCTTCTCTCAGCTACCCAGAGCAGCCAGTGGAGATTCTGGATCGACGGGAGAAGGTTCTGAGGAACCAGGTGATACCATTGGTATGCGTCGCATGGAGGCATCATTCTCCAGGAGAGTCTACCTGGGAGCGGGAGGATGAGATGCGTGAGCGGCACCCTTATCTTTTGGACCTTGAGTATACTTTCTATCCTTCTCATCAGTTGTATTCGCCTTTCAATTTCGAGGACGAAATTCTTTTTAGGAGGGTAGATTTGTCACTGTCGCTTTTCTAGCTTGAGGGTATTTTGGTCATTTTTAAATTTTGGAAATTATTTGGGGATTATTATTATTAATATTAATTTATGTGATTTTAGATGATTTTTAGTGCTTGGTTTGGTGCTAGTTTTAGATGTTGCCTGATGTGACTAGGAGACTGCCCTATAGGCTAACCTAGGTCAAGACATCCTAATTAGGGTTAAGGACCATAGTTTGACTCAAGTTAATAGTTTCAAATCTATTAGAACTTGTTTGGAGAAGTTTGGAATCAATTTGACTAAGTTATGACTTGTGAAGTCATAAGCCATGAGTATGACTTGAACCTTAGAGAACTCAATCCTAGCTAACCTAAACCTAACCTTAGCCAAGCTTGGACGGCCCTAGGTCAGCCCCCCCTATTTAATCCCTCCTAGTTTTTAGGGCTAGCCTCTTTTAGGGTTCTAGCAAATTTCTAAGGAAGAAGGTGAGTTCCATCTTTCAAAAATCATAAGAAATCCAATTTAATTCCTTTTTCCTTCAAACCAATTCCATTAGAACCTAAATTCCTTCCTCTTGCTGCTGGAATTTATTGTATTGCAGGAAGAACCAATTTGGGACACTTTGTGGCTTGAGGAGCTCATTGCTTTTGGAGGCTTTTCTATCCTTTGTGAATCAATAGGTAAATCCTTCATTAGTCCATTAAATTTCTGTCCAAATCCATTTTAGGAAAGCCCTAGCCCTACCTCTACTATAGGATAGCTTAAACCTAGGATTTGGATTCGTTTCGTGTCCATATCGGACACGTATCAGCCTTGTATTCTAGGTGTACGACCAAATGCCTCTGAGAATTCAATTTTGTTGTCTTTAATTTCTGTTTGAATAGGTTTGTAGATCTAGGTGTGCTCTTTAATCTTCATGAAGGGACCATGGTCTTTTTGTGTCCGGTCGAGTGTACTGGGCTCGGGGCTGTCACCTTCCCCTGCTACCCGAGCTCAATATCTCACTGGCTAGGACACGAGGACACGTGATTTTCTCTGGACACTTTGGGGCAGTGTCTGTCATGACACTCCCCAAGTGGCATGACACATGGTGTCATGTCGAACACGCACGGTTGAGTGCACGGGGCTTTGCCTGGGTTTGATTCTGTGTATTTTCACGTCTGATACGTGTGTGCCATTCATGACACGGGACACGTTGACCCAAACCAGGGGGACACAGACCTAGAGGGACTTTAGGCGAACCACCCCGCAAGGGGACTCGACCCAGTTCGTGTCGTGTCGTGTGCACGACACGCGTGCACACGTGCACGAGGATTGGGTTCTGACACTGCATTGTGTGAATGTTTCCTATTGTTTAAGTTTCTTTAAATTTCTTTAATTGATGTTTATTTTGTTAATTAGAATTTAAATATTATGTTAAATCACTGTTATGTTAGGAGTTACAAATTGATAGGTTGTAATAGAGTTTTGGTTTCGATTTGGGTTGTGGAATCCTGATATACAGGATACACCTTTAATCCTTCACTGTTAAACTATTTTTTCCATTCATTGATCTGTGATTTATTTGCCTCATGATTCCACAAATTTATAGCCTATGATGATGTGATCTACCTGTTGAAATGGGTGTTGGGCCTTTATAATCAGGTTTTGGCTAAAGTTAGAGTTAATGTATTAACTGTTTAAGTGACAGATGTGTTATTTCATTCCAGTTTAATGTTCCCTGTTCTTCAAGTTATTAAATTTGTACAAGTGTAGCCTGTGGTTATAGAGGATTGGTTTGTGATTATCATTCCAGTTAATTGAAAGTTTTTCTTTCAGTTTATTGATAACAAATCCCTGTGATGATGTGTAGCAGTAGCACTTAAATTCTTCACTGTTTTCCTGATTTTCATTAACTGTTAAGTGGTGGTTAATCTCAGTTAATTGTTTGCACTCCTACATTATTAGTTTCCTGTACACAGACACACAAGTCTTCACTGAATTAAACACTTGATAATTCCTGTGACACTACACATGGTTAGCTCCTGCACACTAGACACAGTTTACACATTACTCCTAAAAACTGATGGTTATTTCACACACTCTCCTTTCACTAATTTTTCTGTCAATGATCTGTGCACACACAGACACATACACTCTTTCTTCACATTCCTGCTGTGCACACTTGACACACTTCACACTTGTTTATTCCAGTTCTTGTGAGGACTGGCCCTAAACTGTTAACTATTGCACTCGCACACAACTTCATGAATCACCCCCACACACTATTCTAGACTGTTAGCTATTTTCTACACACAAGTTCACACACCTACACATGTTTTCTTCCCTTAGGTTTCATGAGTATATTGTATGCCTATATGCATAGTGTTTAGCCTAATGTTTAGTGTAGCTCAAATTGTGTATCTATATATGGTGTATATTCATAGGTATTATGAATTCTTGAATGTTGTGTTTATAGCTTTGTTAGAGTCTAGTATAGCTTTATTAGACCTAGCTAGTGAGCTTAGCCTAGTTTAGACAAGGTTGACCTAGTTTGACTTCTAGGGTTGACCAAAGTTGACCAAGAGTTGACTTTGGCCTAGACTGACTTAGAATTATATAGAATGCATAGTAGGACTCCATATTACTATTCTGGACTTATTGTGACTTGTGCTATTCTGATTAGGAGCCAGACACCACTCCTTAGACAGTACGTTTTATTTTGGACACTCAGTTACAGGCGAGTACATTCTCTGATCATTTCATATCCTGCTTAGAATTATTTCCTGCAGTAGATTACTTTACTTGTACTGTCACGATGGTCACACGGATTGGTACTATATGGATCCCTTTTTGAGATGTTATCCTTAGGGAGCATCAGGTACTACATGTTCTGTGCGTTTCACTTACATGGCGTATCACATGCTTCATTGGTTCTTTAATCACTTACGACATATACTCTTATGATCGTAGAGTCTTCCTAGAATCCTTATCTCATTCATGGGACTACTATGTATCACCTTCACGGTCTATCACCTTCGGGGTTCACCACCTTCGGGGTCTATCACCTTCGGGGTCTGTTACATGGCATCATATAACATAACCTGGCTGGATCCTTGTGTATTGATTGGGGGTACGGGGGAGTATAAATGGACATGTGAATAATACACTAGTAGTTTCTTATCAGAATCATTCCTTAGTGTCTTATCAGAATCATCCCAGGCCATTTACATGTTCATGATTGTACTCTGACTCACTAGTCACTGCTAGTTCTCTATGTATAGTAGATATTTATATTACAGTTCTCTTCCTGTTTACATACCGCATTTCTTTCAGTACTTGTATCTTACTTTACTGCATGTTTATATTTTCTAAGCTGCTATGAATTATTGAGATGTACTGTGCTCGCTCCTGTCCTGACTGGACCTGTTGAAAATATTACAGAGGACGAGGAGGAGGCTTGCCTGGACACCTATTACGGGGCAGCCCTTGATAACACCTGTGAGCTGGACCCTCAGGAGGATCCAGCAGTAGCTGAGGACCTTCCCCCGACTGCCTAGACTAGATAGTTAGGCTTTTATTTATGTAGTTGGATCATGTTCTAGTTAGACTCTTTATCTGGAGATCAGTTTTGTATATATTCTTTTATCTGAGACTTGTACTGCTGGGATTATCTTAGACTATTGTTTTATCTATTTCATTTCCTTGAGTTCTATTCATATCGTGCTATATCTTCCTTAGTTGTGATTGAGTTTCTTTTGCTATGTCACCCCCATTCGGGGAGTATAAACTGTTTAGATATTTAGATTGCAAGATGTTGTGACCTAGGATAGCGTTCTACCGCCGACACTGCGTCGTAGGCTGGACGTATTCACGTCTCGTGCCCTTACTCTAGGGTGCGGGTCGTGACACTTGTCGCAGATTAGTTCGTCACATCTTGTCCTTGTTTGGTTGTAGGTGTGACTTACTACTTCGATAAGAAGGTATTGAACCTTGTTGGGGTCCGGATACCATATTGGATTCATGGCATGGAAAGATACGTCGCCGTGAATTAGTTTACCATCTCCTGTCCTTGTTTGGTTGGGGGGATGGTACGCTCGTTCAGTAGGTGCGTATTGGACCATGTTATAAATTCGATTTACTTATTTATTGAGCAATATTTATTCAGTTTATATGGCATGCTATTATGTGTCTTGTTACGTCCCTCTGAGGACCTGGTTGTCTTGCCAGGTGTGTGCTATTGTCTTTTGCAGGTGCTTTAGCTCTAGCCATGTTTATTGCTATTTCTCGAGGATGATTGCATTTGGATCGTCTTCGCTTCGCTCGCCACTCATTTTATTTCTATATACTTTTCTTTATTTTGTTGGTAATGGATTTATCTCCGCCCAACATATTATATCAAGATAATTTATTCTCATTATATGACATCTTTTATTCATTTATTCTGTGTGGATGAGATTAGTTATGGTTCTACTGTATTTTACAGCTTATGTATTCATACGAGGTTTCTATATATTGGAGTGTACTTCGTATGAATACAGCTGGCATGGATACGTACCTAGTCCTACGTATTTTAGGACTGGGACGTTATAATAAATACATGTAAAATATATATGTATGCATATATGAACCTATCTAAACTATATATGTATGTATGCATTATGAACCTATGTAAATATATGTATGTATGCATATATGAATGTATGTAAATATGTATATATAATATGATATTGATATTGATATATGATATTGATATATGATATATGATATTGATATATGATATTGATATTGATATATGATATTGATATATGATATTGATATTGATAAATGATATTGATATATGATATTGATATATGATATTGATATATGGGTTGGCATAGGCTTGGTATAGGCTTGGCTTGGTGTTGACCTAGTCAGACTAGGGTTGACCTAGATTGGACTTATTAGACCTAGTTTGACCATAGTTGACCTAGGTGTGACTTCTTGGTTGACCAGGGTTGACCAAGAGTTAACTTTGACCTAGTTTGACCTAGACTCATATAGAATGCATAGTAGAGCTTTATTTTATCATTTTAGACTTGTTGTGACTTGTACTGTTCTATAGGAGACAGACACCACTCCTCGGACAATATATTCTCTTCGGACATTCAGGATACCAGGCGAGTACATTCTCTGATCATTTTATATCCTGTTTAGAATTATTTTCCTGCTTTAAATTACCTTACTTGATACTGTCACGTTGGTCACACGGATTGGTACTATATGGATCTTTTCATGAGATGTTATCCCCCTCGAGAGCATCGGATATTACATATTTGTGTGTTTCAATCATCACGTATCTCTATGCTTCCTCTGATTCACGAATCGCTTGTGACACATGTACTCTCATGTTCACAGAGCCATCATGAATCACCTTCACGTATCACTCATTTTATAGCCATGTGAAGTTTCACCAATCTTAACATAACTTGAACAGATCTTTGTGTATTGATTGGGGATGGGGGAGTAGAAATAGGCATGTGAATATTATCCCAGTAGCTGTAGTTATGAATCACTCTCTTAGCTGTAGTCATGAATCTCCTATGCCATTCACATGTTTATATTTTACTCTGACTCACTAGTCACTATTAGCTCTCTATGTATAGTAGATATTTCTATTACAGTTCTCTCTCTCTCTGTTTACATACTGTTTTTCTTCAGTTCATGTATCTTACTTTACTGCATGATTATATTTTCTAACCTGCTACGATCTGTTGAGATGTACTGTACTTGCTCCTGTCCTGACTGGACCTGTTGAAAATATTACAGAGGATGAGGAGGAGGCCCTATGTACCACCTATTACGGAGCAGGATTAGACGACACCTGCGACCTTGTTCCTCTGGAGGACCCAGCTGCAGTACAGGATGCTACTACCAGAGTCTAGGCTAGATAGCTAGGTTTTAGCTTTTCTTTCGGTATTGTGTTATTTGAATTTCAGTTGTTGTTCTGAGATGTAGTTATATTTAGAGACTCGTGTTGAGCTGGATGTTCTTGAGTTGTTATCTTAGACACTTAGATTTTCTCTCTCTCATTTGTATTATATTGTGGTTTTGATCTCTCTATCTACCTTTACTATTCTGTATCTGCCTTAGATGTGATTGAGACTGCTCTGTTATGTCACCTCCATTCGGAGTGTATATACTGTACAGGTACCTTTATATTGTTAGATGATTGACCTAGGACAGCGTTCTACCGCCGACACTGCGCGTATGCTGGGCGTTATTACGTTCTCGTACCCTCACAGTGGGTGCGGGTCGTGACCTATTTTTATTGGTGGCCCATGCAGGTCGAGTTTATGTAGTGGTATTCGAACTAGAGTATCACTACAGCCTGTAGTAGGATTAGGATATTTTTGAAGGTACTCAATCACAAATAGGAAAAACACTTATTCAGATTCCGTATATCTACATTTTGCCGCTTATTGTCTTCCTTGAATTTAAACTGTCCTCTTTTGATATTTTGACTCATTCTCAGCAATTGTTTTATTTTGATCTGTGTCTCCAGGATGGTTGAGACGCGATCGCATCGCCAGGGCCAGGGGGCCGCCGATGAAGGTCTGTCACCTCTCACACTCAGCAGCCGGCCCCTGGTACCGCAGCCCCAGTCATGCTAGCTGGGGTAGGCGTTTCGGCAGCTTTTAGAGGAGCCCCACCAGCAGTGAGGCATGAGCCGAGTTCGGTGATTCCGGATGTACTTCTTCAGCAGCAGCAGCCACCTGCAGGGACAGTTGACGTCGTTCAGCTGTTAGCCTTCTTCCGGCAGTACATGGAGGGTCAGTAGACCTAGCAGCAGAGGCAGACAGCAGAGCTCACACGAGGCATTGAGCTGGCAGTGACTGTGGTAGAGAGTCATAGCTCAGCCAGCGGCAGCACCGCAGCCGTACCAGCCACGGGAGAAGGGCATCTAAGATTTCCAGAAGATGTACCCGAGAGACTTCCGAGGGACAGAGGGGATCTTGTATGCCGATGAGTGGATCGAGCATATGGAGGAGATTTTCAGGTTGGCTGAGATCCCGACGAGGCTCCAGATTGAGGCAGCGGCCAGCATGATACAGGATCTGGCCCGTACATGGTACCAGACCGACCCGCGGGTCGGTACAGCAGGACAGACTTGGGCAGCATTCAAGAAGCTGTTCAAGGAGAAGTTCTTTCCAGACACAGCGCTGGGAGCCCTCGAGACCCAGTTTGAGGCCCTAGTCCAGGGGAACCAGTCCGTGGAGGAGTACGCAGAAGAGTTTTGCTGCCTTAGCAGATTTATGGAGGACTTGTCGGAGACGAAGGCCCGGAGGTTCCGGAAGGGCTTGGTAAAGGAGGTCAAGTCCTACACCAAGAATGCCCGCAGCGCTACATTTGAGGAGATCCTGGTGGACGCTTTAGCTGCAGAGGATGATCTTGAGCTTAGGCTCAAGTGGGGGCGAGACTCCCAGGGAGGCAGCAGTAGCAGAGGACCGGCCAAGAGGCCGCACGTTCAGCATCAGTTTCAGCAGCAGTTCCAGGGTCACGGCCATCAATAGGGACAGCAGCAGCCCAGACAGCATCAGGCACCCAGACAGCAGGCAGTCAGTTGCCCCTACTGTAAGAAGTCGGGGCATGGATGGGGTGAGTGCAGAAGGAGGCTGGACAGGTCCCTACTTTGTAGAGCAGCGGACCACCAGCTGAGGGAGTGTTCCAGTACATAGGCACAACACCATGAGGAGGAGCCAAGGCTCCGGTAGGTCAGCAGCGGGGACCGTTACCGACGCAGCAGCAGAGATTTGTGCAGTATCAGCATCAGTTGAGGAGGCAGCAGGGGCGAGCTTACGCCATGACAGTCGAGGATGCTCAGGCAGTGGGAGAGGTGCTTGCAGGTTCTGTTCTTTTCGATTCCATTCCACCTTGTCTCATTATATCTATCTTGAAATTCAATTCCATCTGTTCTTATCTGTTTCCTTATCTGTTGATAAGTTTTGATCTGGCATTTCTTTTCGATTTGGTTTTCTTCCGAGATAAGTCGTATGGGCTAGGTCGCCTAAGTTATGGGATCTAGAGTCTTCTATAGTCATGATAGCTGGCATTGTGAGGACATATAGTCAGATTTTGGATGTATTTCTTGGGTGTGGGAATTTAAGATTTTCGCTGCCAAGCATGCGGCAATGCAAAAATTTTAAATACCATAATTCTAGAGGTATGTACCTTAGTCGAGGACTCTGTGATTATCGTAGCCTTGCTCACTAGCATGACGAAGATTCTGAGTACCATGATTTTGGACAGACGCATATGATTATCTGACGGTATGTTTGAGACTTTGATTGTGGGTGTTTGACCTAGAAGACTACTACCATTTTAATTTCGAGGAAAATTTTTCTAAGGTGGGTAGACTTGTAACACCTAGTTTCTAAAATGTGGGTAATTTTGAAATTTTGTATTTTAATTTATTTAATTATGATATTTAAATGATAATATGATTTTTGGTGTTTTTAATCATTTAAAACTATTTTAAGTTATGGCTTATGATTTTGGTGTTTGACTAGTGTAACCTTAGAGCCTAGCCATATATTATGATGTGTGACTAGTACATTTTAGCCTAGAGTGTATTTCGGTCATCTTAGTATTTATTTGAATTTATTATGATTTATGGAAATTTGTGTGAATTTGATATTAATTAAATATTGTTATGTGTTATGTTAGTCATGACTAGTTGAGACTTGTAGACTAACCTAGAACTAACCCTAGTTGGTGACCCTAGTCTAACTCTAGTTAACCTACTTTTAGTCATTAGGAATTAGTTTTAAGGTAGGAAGGATTACATAAGTGAAATTAGTCCATGACTAGTGACTTAAGTCAATGACTTATGATTTATCAATTTTAAAGCCTACTGTTTAAGCCATAGGCCCATAACTTAGGCCCAAAACCAAATTAAACCCACCCATGGCAGCCAACCTAGGGATTCTCACTCCTATTTAATGCCTCCTTCATTTAGGGTTAGCCTCTCTTGGAAATAGATCTCAAGTTTAGAAAGAGGTAAATCTCCAACCTTAGAAATTCCTAATTAATTCATTTTAGCTCCTATTTAGTCCTAGTCTTTTGCAATAGGATCTAATTTATGTTTATATACTGATTTTGGAGGAGTACCTCAGTTTGCATGCAAATTGGAGATTTGGAGTTGCCATTTGGAATCCCCTCTTTGAAGCTTTTCTTGAGTTTTGATACTCAATAGGTAAATCATCTAAACTCATAGTTTTTCCTAATTTCTTTGCATATAAGGTTAGGTTTTAGGGTTTCCTAGCTGTCCCCAAAATTTGGGCACGATTCGTGTCCATTTCGTGTCCATATCGGACACGTATCATAGTGATACACTAGGTGTTTGTAGAAATGCCACATAGGAATAAATTTTCATATTTTGAAATGTAATTACATGGATTTGTAGATCTTGATGTGTACATTAATATTTGTGAAGGTGTCCTAGTGTTTTGTGTCCTTTTGTGTGTTTTTGTACGAGGACACGCTGTACGAGCCCGTAGGCTGTGTCCTGCCTATTGGGGGCTAGAACTCGTGATACAGGACACGTCGAGACACTTTTTTTTGTGTGAGCCTAGGGGCAATGTCTGCGACGGTGCTCCCAAAATTTGGAAGCACCTCGTGGAGTGTGCGTGGCACAATCGCCCCCGCACTGGTCGTACGAGCTACGCGCGGGCTGCTGTGCGAGTGCACAGACACCACTGATACGCATGTCATATCGTGTCTGTGGGACTCATGGACACGGTGCAGTAGGTGTCAGACCTAGGTCTATCCTAGGTGAACCCTTGGACACGAGCACGTGTCGTGTCGTATCGTGTCGTGTGTCGCATGTTATACGCACGTGCACGCGTGCACGACGGTTAATTGTGCACAGTACGTGTCTGTGTTCGTGCATCTATGTGGACACGACTTGTGTCCAATATTTGGACACGAGATGACTCTTAGGACCCCGACACTATGCTACAGTATGTACCAACTGATTAATTGTAAATTAGATGGTTGTTTGGGTTCGAATTCTCGAATTTCCCAATAGGGGACTGATACGGCTGATACTCTTTGCTGGAATCATTTTTTTTTCTGATTTTATTTTGTTTTATTAACTATTAGTTGTTGTTAATCGTAGGAATTTGTTCACCTATATGTGTATTAATATGTAAACGTGTAGTTGTGTTGTATTGGGATAAGGGGAATCAATGAATCGGGTTTTGGCATATGGATTGGGGATTTCCTGTCAAGTTTCAGGAAATCCTGAAACTTGATTCCAGTTTCTCACCCCTTAGCATACTCCAATTCACCCATTTTGATTTCTAGCAATCCTCTCACATCTCTACACATGTCACACACATGCCTACACTCATGCACACACACATGACACAAATTTCTCTCTATTCACTTTTCACTGATACCCTTTTTCTGAAATTTACTTTGTTTTTTCTGATTTATTATGATTGAATTCGTTTTCCCTGTGTTTTTACGATGTTGAATGATAAGAGGACCTACTTACATAACTGTGAATAGGGATAGGGACTGAAAACTGAGTTGTTATTCAGAAAATCTGAGATTGAACTCACTGAATTCCTCACTTGCACATAGCCTCTAACACACACATTGGATCTCCTATCTACTGTCACACCCTCATATTTTCCCCTCACAAACCTGTCATACACTGTTTGGTTGATTTAGTTCCCATGAACACACACACTGTTTGGTTGATTAGTTCACATGCTCACACACACAGGCCACCTCTTTATGCACATTAGTTTACTGTCACTTGAACACCTGTAAACTGAAAACCCCTTAACTGAAACCTGAAGTTAAGCCTGAGACCCCTAGGTCCATTACACCAACCCCTTTCACTAGTTTCAGCCTTCTACTTGCCCCACACATACAAACACACAGCCACACATGACACTTTAAATACACACATGTTTCACCCTATGTCTCGCTCACAGTTTACATATCTACACACATTCATTTCCTCACTCACTCTCTTACACACACATGTTACCTCCTTTAACCCCCTCTCTATTTCTCTATGTATAAATACATGTAAAATATATATATGTATGCATATATGAACCTATCTAAACTATATGTATGTATGCATTATGAACCTATGTAAATATATATGTATGTATGCATATATGAATGTATATAAATATGTATATATAGATATGATATTGATATTGATATATGATATATGATATTGATATATGATATTGATATTGATATATGATATTGATATATGATATTGATATTGATATATGATATTGATATATGATATTGATATTGATATTGATATTGATATATGGGTTGGCATAGACTTGGTATAGGCTTGGCTTGGTGTTGACCTAGTCAGACTAGGGTTGACCTAGATTGGACTTGTTAGACCTAGTTTGACCATAGTTGACCTAGGTGTGACTTCTTGGTTGACCAGGGTTGACCAAGAGTTGACTTTAACCTAGTTTGACCTAGACTCATGTAGAATGCATAGTAGAGCTTCATTTTATTATTTTAGACTTATTGTGACTTGTACTGTTCTATAGGAGACAGACACCACTCCTCGGACAGTATATTCTCTTCGAACATTCAGGATACCAGGCGAGTACATTCTCTGATCATTTTATATCCTGTTTAGAATTATTTTCCTGCTTTAAATTACCTTACTTGATACTGTCACGTTGGTCACACGGATTGGTACTATATGGATCTTTTCATGAGATGTTATCCCTCTCGGAAGCATCGAATACTGCATGTTTTGTGCGTTTCACGAATCATCACGTATCTCTATGCTTTCTCTGATTCACGAATCGCTTGTGACACATGTACTCTCATGTTCACAGAGCCATCATGAATCACCTTCACGTATCACTCATTTTTTGAGCCATGTGAAGTTTTACCAATCAACATAACTTGAACAGATCTTTGTGTATTGATTGGGGATGGGGGAGTAGAAATAGACATGTGAATATTATCCCAGTAGCTGTAGTCATGAATCACTCTCTTAGCTTTAGTCATGAATCTCCTATGCCATTCACATGTTTATATTTTACTCTGACTCACTAGTCACTATTAGCTCTCTATGTATAGTAAATATTTCTATTACAGTTCTCTCTCTCTGTTTACATACTGTTTTTCTTCAGTTCATGTATCTTACTTTACTGCATGATTATATTTTCTAACCTGCTATGATCTGTTGAGATGTACTGTACTCGCTCCTGTCCTGACTGGACCTGTTGAAAATATTATAGAGGATGAGGAGGAGGCCCTATGTACCACCTATTACGGAGCAGGATTAGACGACACCTGCGACCTGGTTCCTCTGGAGGACCCAGCTGCAGTACAGGATGCTACTCCCAGAGTCTAGGCTAGATAGCTAGGCTTTAGCTTTTCTTTCAGTATTTGTTATTTGAATTTCAGTTGTTATTCTGAGATGTAGTTATATTTAGAGACTCGTGTTGAGCTGGATGTTCTTGAGTTGTTATCTTAGATACTTAGATTTTTTCTCTCTCATTTGTATTATATTATGGTTTTGATCTCTCTATCTACGTTTACTATTCTGTATCTGCCTTAGATGTGATTGAGACTGTTCTGTTATGTCACCTCCATTCGGAGTGTATATACTGTACAGGTACCTTTATATTGTTAGATGATTGACCTAGGACAGCTTTCTACTGCCGACACTGCGGCGTAGGCTGGGCATTGTTACATTCTCGTACCCTCACAGTGGTTGCGGGTCGTGACATTATCATCTGCTCTTCTTGTGCCGAGAGGCTGATTGCGTCCTTACGCAGAGTGGTTGTAAGGGATGCGGACTTGCCAGGTTTGCGAGCTTGGAGGTGGATCGTCAGAGGTTCTTCTGATCCTGTGGCTGTCTCGGTACGAGCTTGCATATCTCCTTCATTAAGGTGCCTCTTCGACTTTTTGTATAGGCAGGAGTCTGAGTAGTAGGATTCGACCCCTTTGAAGGGATCGATGTCGACAAATTCTGTCCTCATGAAGCCGTGTTTGTCGACATATTTGAAGCACTGGTGCAGCGTGGAAGGCACGATCATATAATCGTGTATCCACGGGCGCCCCAAGAGGATGTTGTAAGAAGTGTCTGCATCTATGACGTAGCAGGTTACTTCTGATTGGAGATCGCCAATCTGACACTTCAGACGAATCTTTCCGATTGGGTAGTTCCTGCCCGAATTGAAACCGCTGATGGCGGTACTTGTAGGCGTCAGGCGATGCATTGGGATGTAGAGATGATGTAACAGACCCTTCGGGATAATGCTTATGAAAGAGCCAAGATTAATGTGCATCCGATCCACCTTTACGTTGCCGATGTATCCGGTGTAGTATAGCAGGCGATCGTGCAGGTTGGTTTTGATGAGCATGTCCTGCAGAGTGAAGACAATGTTGGGCATTGCTCCCGTGTAAGCGCTGTCATGGAGATCTGCAGGCAGATTTTCTCCGTGAGGTTGACTTGAGCCAGGTACACGTCAGCATTTTGGAGTGCATCGCTCAAAGCCGTACGAACATCCTTTGAGAGTCTCAAAAGCTCGTATAATGAAAACTTGGCCGGTGTATTGGCCAATTGCGCTAAGATGTCGAAGTTGTAGGGCTTTTCCAGCCCCTGCGGTGCCTCTTTTCGGAGGGATTTGTCAAAGCGAGTCTCCTTCGACCTAGGCTTGTCGGTCGTCGGAGGCTGGGCCGGTCCCGGAGCGTCGGTTGTAGCGGGCTGATGATCTTCAGCCGATTTATCAGCCACAGGTTGGGATTGTGCCCCAGACCGAGTGACGACGGCTGTAGCTTCTTCGATATCTGCCGAGATTGTACGGCAGGACCTGACTTTTTTACTCTTCTTCTTGCAAATGAAAGATGGTGTGGGCTGAGTCACTTCTGATACCAATTCTGGATGGACCCATATAACCCCCTCGTGATATGGTAAGAGGCACTAGAAACAGCCTGATCTCGGGGAGGTGGAAGATTAGCAATCTCCATTGTCGCCAGAGAGATGGGGACCAAACCGTCTTGAGTTTCCGTCGGAGGGAAGCTGCCAAATTGTACTGACACCATATTGGCTGCCACTGTTACCTCCTCGAAATCGATGGCCAGAGCGTTCAAATCGATGAGATTTTGGATGTATCGTTTTAGCTGGTAGCAGTCGTGTGTGGCATGGTGGACGTAACGGTGGTAATGGCAGTACTTTAGGTTCTCCATGTCTGTCGGCCGAGGTTCTCGTCTTGGTGGAGGAAGCTGAATTCTGTCTCCTTGTATGAGCATGTCCAAGATGGGCTTGGCGTGACCGTCTTCGAAGGAGTAGGTGATTTGAGGCTATTGTTTGTCTGCCGGTTTTGACTCAGGTTTCTGGGCTGTATCGGCCACCATAGCCTGCTTGCCCTTGTTGTCTCGATTGTTGGTGGAGCTACCCCCATTGTTGGTGTTGGCGTTGGGACGCCTGCCCTTGTCCTCTCCCTCTGAGATGTGTAATCCCAGTTGGCGAGCCTTCTTCAATCGTTCTTTGGTGCTTGTGGCACTAATGATAAATGTCTTCCAGTCCTTGAATTGACTTTCGCCCATCCAGAGACTGATTGTTGGGAGCAATCTTTTGGCAAATTTTAATCAAGGAGGAATCTGGATTTCCAGACGGCAACTTCATTGCGGTTTGGCAAAATCGCTCGATATAGTTCCTTGTCAGTTCTTTCTCTCCTTGGACGACGTCCATAAGGATGGACATTGTGATGTCCTGCTCTACTTCGTAGAATCTCTCCAAGAACATGCGCTTGAAGACGGCGAAGGAGTGGATGCAGTTGTCTGGCAGGTTGTGATACCAGTCGAAGGCGACTCCTTCCAATGCCCCGATGAATAATCGTGTAAGGATGGCATCGTCATGGGGCAGGTGGTCGGTGGTGACCTCGAAGTAAGTGATGTACCGACTGGCGGAGGTCTTGCCATCATACGGATTGATGTTGAACGGCTTATATCTCCGCGGGAAGGGGACATCCCTCCATGTAGCAGGGTATGGTTGCCGTATTCTGAGGTTTTGAGAGTTTTCTCGAACGTGAAACATGGCTCGGAGCTCCTGGACCTCTCTTCTCGCTTCTCGGGCCTCATCCACGATGGTGGGGGCCGTTATTTCAGGAGGATTGTTGCCCGAGTTCGGTGCCACTGAATTCGAGTCCGTATTGACCGCGGGACCCGCGCTTGTTTGGCCAGGCGTCCCTCCTTGCAGAGCTGGAAAGGCCACTTTGATCTAGTCCACAAACTTGACCAAGGCAAGCATTATGGCCTCCAGAGTGTCGATACGTCGGCGATCACTGGAGCCCCCTTGGCTGCTGTCTGTCATGAATACTGTCTATACATGAGGAGAGATGGACGGAACGGCAGAGGAAGCGCCCTCCGAATCATACCCCTGTAGTGAGAAGTCGTCGGGGTATGTGGAAATGTTCTCCTCTGGTTCGAACTCAGAAGGAATAGTACCCCCAGTCTCCGAGTTCGCCTCGTCTTGGGAGTTGTGGACGTCCTTGGTAACGCCTGGGTTTGTTGCATCTGATGGAGAGTTGTTCCCTGGCTCGTCTTCTTAGAACATCGAATTATCGTGGAGGTTCGGAGGTGTGCTACCCCAGTCGCAGCAACCCCCAGTGTTGTGGATGACGAATCTCCCATGTAGCAGATTTTGTCTTAGAACGGGTACCTGGAAAAAACTCCGATGGTGGGCACCCGCTTAGACGACAGTTTCCTTAGTAATAGTGGTTGATATCTTCGGGCTAGGAGCACTGGTCTTCTTTTCTCTCCCATCGACAGGGACTTTCTGAGCAGAGTTGCAGGAGACGACGGGAAGTGCCTCGTCTTCTGAAGACGACTGTTGCAGTCTTTGAAAGACGGACTGGCGATCTTTTTGTACCGTCGTATTATTGTAGCAGCAGTTGACGATGACTTAGGTGCAGTGACGTCTGTGGGAGGACTCTTTGCACCCTGATGCATCTTCTCTTTCCTTACGTTTGTGGAGGATGGCCTCACGCAAGTCAGATTGGTCTGGATCGACCGTATTGGCTCCCTGGATTTTGGAAGACTTTTGCGAACCTCTCTGTCCGGTTGCCGCCGGGGGCAGGACTCGAGTGGTTTTGTACAACTTCCCATTTGAGGCCCGCATAATAGTATGTGGGACGCTCGGATGGTCAGAGACTGGATCAGCGGACCGAGCTTGTCAAGCTCGCGCTGCCCTAGACTTCTTCGCTCTAGCGCTTAAGGTCACATAGTAGGAAGAGTCTAGGTGACGCTGGAGAGAGTCAGACATATCTTCTTGAGAGCACAAGAGATCAGGACCATAAGAGAGGCGGTCAAAGACAGAGCCACGCGGGGTAGGCGTCATGCTGCTGTCATCATAATCTTCAAGCGGCTGGCAGGCGTAGCCGCATAGACTTTCTTCATGTGGCTGGGAGTCTCAGCCGCATAAGTTTTCTTCATGCGGCTGGACGATCTGGCCGCATAGACCTTCTTCATGCGGCTGACAGATTCAGCCGCATGAGCATCCTGCATGTGGTTGGCAGACTTGGCCATATGAGCGTTCGGCTTCTTCTTGGGGCGCATAGAACCACTCTTTGTCCCTGCAAGTCCAGCATCGTAGTGCTTTCCTCTGCCGGACTAGGGGACAGCAGAGTCCTTTACGGCTCGAAGTAGAGCCGTATGAGAGTCGCCTTCGCCGTCTTGGATAGTAGAGAGTACCCCGTCCAGAGCTTGTGGAGGAGCAATTGATTTTGGCCTCCACTCGCAGCGAGCTTTCTTTGTATGGGATCGCTTCTGGACCGGGCCAGCACTTCCTTCAGAGAGCATTTCTTCAAACGCCTGTTGGTCAAAGCGGACGACCATCTTCTGTTGCCTGGAGCCAAGTTTGGCTGCATCCGATTGCGTCACCAACTCCTCAGCCATGGAGAAGTTTGTCTCCAGCAGAGTCGCCATCGTGTTTGCCATAAAATATAAAAGAACAGAACAATTATGGGAGGACTGGACTTTTACTTCACAATACAAACTCGCTTGTACAAAGAAAGCCTAGGGACGAAAACCTAGGTACAGTAGTCTAAGTACAATTGTTTATTTTAGATTCTGGGGGGTGACGGTAGAGGCTCGGGAAAGCGACGGCAGCTCTGCCTTACTCCTTGGACGATCGGGTGCAGCCTTGGCTCTGTAGAAGAACTGCTGGCAGTTGATGAAGAAATGCTTCTTCAGGCTCTCAGGCTCTCTGTCTCTCTGTCTCTGTGTAAGTCTCTATGTGCGTCTGTCTCTATATCTTTCTGTGTATCCATCTTCGCAAGAGAATGGCACCCTGCTATTTATAGGAGTGGGGGCGCTTCATTAGGGTTTACAATAATTGCCCATTCTTGAAAGTTGGTGGCTAAGGATCATTGGATCTGGGCCGTTCATCGAGATTTGAGCAATAAATATGATTGCATCAAATCTTTTGTGGGTGATTAATGCTGATTGACATAAATACTCCTGATTTGTCATGCCAACCTCGGATTCCTCGACACGTGTCTTTAATTGGCTTATTTACAAATGATCTGATTTGATCCCAATATTTATTGGGATTTGTTGAGGGATTTCGATCAATCTGATGCCACGTGCCCTGCTATCATGCCACGTGTCATAACAGCAAAAATCTGAGCCGTAGGAGAGTTGCTCCTTATTGGGCTGCATAAGGATGTCCACGTGTCAAGGCTGCCTAAGAGTGGCACCCTGACTATTTGGACCGCATGGTAATGATTTGAGCCGCATTGTTTGCCATGAAATATAAAAGAGCAGAACAATTATCGGAGGACTGGACTTTTACTTCACGTTACAAACTCGCTTGTACAAAGAAAGCCTAGGGACGAAAACCTAGGTACAGCAGTCTAAGTACAATTATTTATTTTAGATTCTGGAGGGTGACCATAGAGGCTCGGGAAAGCTACGACAGCTCTGCCTTACTCCTTGGACGATCGGTATGCAGCCTTGGCTCCAGAAGATTGCTTGGCGTTTGAAGAAATGCTCTCTTTGCTCTCTCTCTGCTTTTTCTCTCCAAGTATTCGGGTGCTCTCTGATCTCTAAAAAGGTTCCCTTCGCAAGGGAATGGCACCTTGCTATTTATAAGAAGGGAATGCTATCATTAGGGTTTACAATGATTGTCCCTTAAAGTGGCGGCGGCCTGTTGATTGATCAATCTGGGCCATTAGTTTTGAGTGTAACGAATCTGGGCCATTAATGTAGATTATGCCAAATTCTCTCAGTAATTAATGCTGATTGGAATAAATCTCCCTTATGATGATCTGCTGATATCTGCGAATCTGAATGAATAAGTTTAATTCATTCTCCTGCCACGTGTCCCAGATTATTGGAATTTGACCCAATCTTTGATTGCAGTAAATCTGGAAATTGATTGGCTTTATGACACGTGTCCTGGGAGCCATTGAAGGATCTGAGCCACATGAGGATTGAGCCGCATAAACCCGGCCACGTGTCAAGGCTGTTGGGGAGTGGCCCCCGAACCTTCGAATCATATGATAATCTGGACCGCATGGACGTATGTGGCCGCATAATGGGTAACCCCTTCGTGAGCCGCATGGAGATAATCTTCGTGAGCCGCATGGGGGGAGCGTCTGCTTGAGCCGCATAGGGCTGTTTCGATCTGGGCCGCATAGGGCAACTTCGGCCTGAGCCGTATGGGGGGTCTCTGCTCGAGCCGCATATGACTGTCCACGTGCCTAGGCTGCGTGGCATTTTCTGGATATCGGAGGATTATGTCAGAGATCTCCTTCGTTTCCCTAGGAGTCTGTCATTATGACAGAGTCATAATTACATCTTTGTGTTAGGGCTGTCGTCTTGCCAGAGCTGTCAGCCGTCAAGACAATTAATACAGTAGGGGAAGAGTTGCTTGTATGCTACGTGGCACCTCTCTGAGCCGCATGGAGATCACGGAGCCGCATAGACGCGTTGAGCCGCATGGGTCCTCTGAGCCGTATGGGATTTCTGAACCGTATGGGGTTTCCTGGCCGTATGGCTCTTTCTTTATTATTTTCCATGCTTCTACAAGACCCCCTTCAAAGTTTTCAATTTACAAAATTGAAATACTTTGAATAAGAAGCATGGCTGTGTGCAAGCTCTTTCTAGCCGCATATGAGGTCCTAGTCGTATGGAAGTTTCAGCCTCATAGATATTTCAGCCGCATTGCTCTTTGCCACGTCATTATGCCATGCGTGCAAATCTTTTTGGGGCAGGATCCGAGAGCTTAGTCTTTAATTAGCTAGTTTGGCTCGATAGCCGAAGAGTCGATCACGTTGTACGAGGCATCGGTGAAGAACAGTTTGGCAACTCTAGAGGGGGGTGAATAGAGTTTATATAGAAAAATAGCCAATTAAAATAACTCTTTCACCAATAATAAATAATCAGAGTAAAGTGCGGAAAATAAATAGAGAGCAGAAGAGCATACGCAAACACAGCGATTTTAACCTGGTTTCCCTCGTGGAGGACTAGTCCAGGCCTGAGAACTCTAGCTCAGGATTAAATCCACTATTTGTGAAATAGTAGTTTACAACCCGTGCCTTTACTTCAGAAGAGCACGTTCAACTTCTAACAGAGGATCGCAGTGGCGATTTGCTTGGAATTGTCCAAGCGACTTCCTTCGACTCTTGCACAAGAATCCTAACTGAGAGATGCTGAGCACTCGAGACTTAGGAGGCTTGTGGCTAGTAGATGGGAAGGGATATGGCTTATTGAGCTTATAAGAGAGAAGAGAAAAGAAGATTGGATGGATTGGAATGAGAGAATTCATGCCCTATTTATAGTGTTTTTATAGGCAGAATTCGGCCAGAATTCGGGTAGAAAAATTCAAATATTTGGCCGTTGGACAACTGGCAACCAGCTAACCCTAAAATTAGGGTTCCTGATTTCTAGGGGACAGAGTTCGGCCCGAACTCTGTGTGGAGGCAGAGTTCGGCCCGAACTCTGTCTCCAGAGCACAGAGTGGTTCAAAGGGGACCATTTGGGAATTTCTGGTTTGGTGGAGCTTTGGGATTTTTGGGTAGGCTATAGTCTAAGTTTCAAGAGCTCAGCATGACTCAGATTACATTAGTCTAGACTCAAAGAAAGTGTAAAATACAGACTCGAATCAACTGAGACATGGAAGCTGAGCTGTCTTCTGTCTTGAGCTTAATGCAGATGTCGTGTGTCGTATTGAATTATTACAGATATTATTTAGTCAATATTGTCAATATTTGGTTGACTGTGACTTTGTGTCAACAATCTCCCCCATATTGATAATTGACAAAATAATATATGTATATTTTAATATTCATACCTGGACACAGTTGATTGTAACATAGCTCCCCCAAAAACGATGCCTGAGCTAAAAGAAGATAGCTCCCCCGTAAACCATGAACGGTGTCGAGCTAGAAGCTATAACTCTCCTCCGTACAAAATGCATAGAACCTGTGACCTGATAGATAATATTTTCCCAGAGCAAGAACAAGCACAGATATACACAGATATACGAATGCATAGAACCTGTGGCCTGATAGATAATATCTCCCAAAAGCAAAACAAGCACAAAACTATAAAATATACATATTTCTCCCCCTTTTGGCAGTTAGCAATATAAAGAAGCAACGAATAGTAATGCAACCACACCAAGCAGAGAAGAAACAGTGAAATACTAAGCAAAATAAGTCACTGACATAAAGTAAAACTATGATAAAGGACAGATAATGTCATCCACCAAACCAAGTGGCCAACTCATAAACAGAGTACATAGAACCAGCTACATAAAACCATAATAAACTAAATAACTGAAAGCAAAAAATAACTAAGATCATCAGCAGTAGCAGCAGCAGATCGAGCCAATCTCCATCACGGAGCACGAGAAGGTCCTGGAACATCTGAAGGACCAGGGAAGGAGCGACGAGGGTCCACAAAAGCATCATCCGGATCCATGTAACGCATAACCCACGGATCATCAATGCGATGACCCGCGCGCGCTGGATCCCTCTCCATGGAAATGTGCAGATGCTGAGACAGAGAGTACCGGATATCATGCAGAGAGTTGCCGAGAGCACTCATCTGCAGAGTGGTACGATAGTCTAGCTGTGTCCAGCGATCGTCCTCAAGAGTAAAACGATCCCGGAGCATGGTCTGAATGGACTCAAGAGTGGCAGATGGAGGAGGTGCATCCTGACCAAAAGGAGGGGCGTCAGGCTCCTCATCATCAGAATGCTCAGAGGCCTCAGGAGAGGCGACAACTGCCTGAGTACGGCGTGCCTTGGACAGGAAAGCAGGAGCAGGCAAGAACTGACAGTCATGAATAGGAATAATGAACGCACGAAAAACCATAGGAAGATATAAAGGATAAACCAATGCTCTTGGTTTCTTCCTACAATTATCATCCAGTCCATCATTGTCCTAGGAAGATTGAAGGGGATACGATAATGAAGGTGATACAAAGCAGATATCTCAAAGTAGGTAACTTCATCAGTGGAGCCAGCTTTTGGCAAGATAGTGTTAAAAATGATTCGATGAAGTTCATAGAAATATGGGTTGAGGTGCTTGGCTATAAGTTTGCGAGGACTTATGTTAGGAGCACATAATTCCTTCATTGAAACCTTCAAGAGAAGTATCACCAACAAATTGAAATTGACGAGCTTCCACAAGTTTATCCCAAGCATCGAGATTAAGAAGATCAAGAAAATCCCCCAACTCAGAATCATTGAAAGCAATGTCAATACCGGCAACCCGGGAATAGATGTGGGTTGCATCGAAAGTTAAATTGCAATAAAACATTTGGATTGCACTACGGTAGATGACAAAATTTGAAGCAACTAAAGCATCCAAACATAGATCACGAAACAGAGATTCAAATTGAGAAAAGATTGTAAAATTTATCGGATGTCCCCCGAACACCGGACGAGTACGAAAATCGCTAAACCATGCATTAGACGCGTCTAGCGACACAAATAGGCGTTCGTCATATGTATTCGGATCTTGGGGACTAGGCGGGTTGAACAACGGATGAATGGGTTGTTGTTCACCTTCTTGCTCAATTGGAGGAGGAGGATTCGAAGAGGAAGCTCCCTCAGTTTGAACCCTTTTCCCACGATTGGGCAAGCGAGGAGCCATTTGCAAGAAAATGGAGAACTTGAAAATGGATAGAAGGAGAGAGTTATACCTAAAATAATACCAAACAGTGGAAGAGAATGATGAGAAACCCCTTTTTCCTTGATTTTGAGGAGCAATGGAGCACTCTAGATCAAAAACTAGGGTTAGGGTTTGAAGGAAGGAGTTTGGAGAGGTGAGAAAGGAGGCAATGGTGAAGGAGAGAGAAGGAATCCCGAAATAAAATAGGGGTTTGTCTTTGGTCGGATGAAATATTGACCATAGGATCTAAATTGATCCAACGGCAGAGCCAGATCCCGACGCTGGAACTTAGGGATCGAACTCGGCCCGAACTTTGTTAGGGGCAGAGTTCGGCCTGAGTTCTGGATCAGTGGTCCAGAACTAAAAGCAGGCTGAAAAGATAGAAAAATTGATTAAGTGTTGAACAAAAGAGATTTTGAGGATAAAAGTTTGATGAAAACAATGAAGTACATAGGGAGGTACACAAAGGTCAGAATGAACTTTAGGAAAGATCAATTAGGCAATAATAAATCGGAACAAACCATATAATAAACAAGGAAATATATTGTAATTCAGTATTTCAAATTTGCCATGGGTTAGCTGCAGGGGCCGGATTCCAGCTAGCGGTAGTCCTGAGGACTAGTGCACCGTGTCGCTTAGGCTTTTACGCCTTTTTGTCAGAAGGACCCTTTCGGCTTGTACCCATAATAAATTTGTCATAAAAGAATCAAATATACTCGACATTTACGCAAGTAAGTCTCAACTTATAACTGCTTCATCCAAAATTCCGAGTTCACGACAAAGATAATTGAAGCGCTCTTCGGATAATGGCTTAGTAAAGAAATCTGCTAGCTGATGATCAGTGTCAATAAATTCTAAGTTAATCGTGCCATTTTGCTGATGATCACGCAAAAAGTAGTGTCTGATCTCAATGTGTTCAGTGTGTGAGTGGCAGACAGGATTCTTAGTCAAATTGATGGCACTAGTATTGTCACAGAATATAGGAATATGCATAAAGATAACTTATAGTCTTCAAGGGTTTGCTTCATCTACAGAATTTGTGCACAACAACGCCCAGCTGCTATGTATTCAGCTTCTGTTGTGGATAGTGCGACAGAGTTCTGCTTCTTGCTAAACCATGAGACTAAAGCCTTTCCTAATAAATGACACGTGCCGCTCGTACTTTTACGGTCGACCTTGCATCCAGCAAAGTCAGCATCAGAGTAACCGATGAGGTCAAATGATGTTGACTTGGGATACCATAGGCCCACTGTAACCGTACCCTTAAGGTATCGAAAGATACGCTTAACCGCGGTCATGTGAGATTCCTTAGGATTTGCTTGATATCTAGCACATAGGCAAACACTAAACATGATATCGGGGCGACTAGCAGTTAAATAAAGTAAGCTGCCTATCATACCTCGATACTTACGTTGATCAACGGGTTTGCCGCTCTCATCTGGTTCGAGTTTGGTTGAAGTAGCCATTAGAGTGCTGATTGGTTTGATGTTGTCAAGATCGAACTTCTTCAGCATGTCCTTGGTATACTTCGATTGACAGATAAAAGTTCCATTAGCCATTTGTTTCACTTGCAGACTAAGAAAATAGTTGAGCTCTCCCATCATGCTCATCTCAAATTCTGTCTGCATACACTTGGCAAATTCTTGACAGAGGGTTTCATCAGTAGAACCAAAAATGATATCATCAACATAAATTTGAATCAACAGAATGGTGTCTTTAAAAGATTTTATAAACAGTGTAGTATCAATTTTCCCTTTTGAAAAACCTTTCTCAAGTAAGAAGCTACTTAGCCTTTCATACCAAGCTCTGGGGGCTTGTTTGAGGCCATAAAGTGCTTTCTTTAGCTTGAACACGTGGTCGGAAATTTGTGATTTTCAAAGCCAGGAGGTTGTTTTACATAAACTTCCTCCTTAATAAAACCATTCAGGAAAGCACTTTTTACATCCATTTGAAATAATTTAAAGTTTTGAAAATTAGCAAAAGCACAAAGCATCCGAATGGATTCTAGTCTAGCAACAGGAGCATACGTCTCATCATAGTCGATACCTTCCTCTTGGTTGTATCCTTGAGCTACTAGACGAGCTTTGTTACGTGTGACTGAACCATCTTCATTTACTTTGTTTCTAAAAACTCATTTAGTACCAATTATCGAGTGATTAACCGGTCTAGGAACGAGTTCCCATACTTGGCTTCTCTCGAATTGGTTGAGTTCTTCTTGCATAGCAGAAATCCAAAATTCATCATTAAAAGCTTCAGAAATGTTTTTAGGCTCTACTTGTGAAATGAAGGCAGTGCTAGCAACGGAGTCTCTTAGTGATGATCTAGTAGTTACTCCACGTGAAACTTCTCCTATAACTAAATTTTCTGGATGAGAAGGTTTGAAAGAGAATTTCTTAGGCAAACCCTCCAGAGAATTAGTTTCGGTTGAAGTATTCATTGGAGTAGAAGTTGATGGCTCAACGTCATCATCAAGAGTACTTGCTGCACTGTTGTCTTCATCAAAAGTCACATTTGTTGACTCTTCCACAATAAGTGAGCGTTTATTAAAAACTCTATATCCCTTACTCTTGGCGGCATAACCAAGGAAGATACCATCGTCAGCTTTGGCATCAAATTTGCCTAAGTTGTCTTTGGTGTTAAGGATAAAACATCTACAACCAAAAACTTTAAAATAAGAAACATTGGGGGTTCTCCCAAACCAAAGCTCATAGGGTGTTTTCTTCGTATTGGGACGAATCAGTACCCTATTCAAATGTGGCATGCTGTACTAACAGCTTCTGCCCAAAAATATTTCGGAAGTAAAAATTTATTCAACATGACTCTGGCCATATCGCCGAGAGTTCTATTCTTCCGCTCCACAACACCATTTTGTTGAGGAGTTCTAGGACAAGAAAATTCATGATCAAAACCATTTACATTACAAAAACTTTCAAAATCATAATTTACGAATTCGCCTCCATGATCACTTCGGATTCGAGTAATCATGTAGCCTTTTTCGTTTTGAACTTTCTTTACAAAAATGTTGAAAGCAGAAATAGCATCGCTCTTATTAGCGAGAAAGAAAACCCAAGTAAATCTCGAAAAATCATCAACAATAACAAATGCATAAAGTTTGCCACCAAGGCTAGCTATTCTACTAAGACCAAATAAATCAATATGAAGTAATTGCAAGGGTCTAGTAGTACTTACAGAGTTGATGGAATGAAACGAGGATTTAGTTGCCTTGTTTAGTTCACATTCGGCACATACCGTGTCCTTTTTGAATGTGATGTCAGGCAATCCTCTCACTAGCTTCTTGGTAGAAAGCCTGGATATAGCATCCATGTTGGCATGACCAAGACGCTGGTGCCAAAGTAGTCGTTCGTCTTTGTGGGCATATAGACATCTACCTGCATTGTTAGTATTTATAGAAAGATAGAAAATATAGATGTTGTCCTCTCTTTTTCCTTCAAAAGTAATGTCTCCTGTTGACCTATCATAGATGTAGCAACTGTTTTGTCCAAAGTTAATATCATATCCATGATCAGCAAGATGACTAATGCTGAGCAGGTTATGCTTTAACTCGGTCACTAGGCAGACATCCTTTATTACAGGAGAAGGAGGATGACCAATGACACCATTACCTATAATGTGCCCTTTGAGATTGTTACCGAAGGATACGTATCCTTCTCTCTTCATCGATAGTGATGCAAAAAGATTTGCATCTTCCGTCATATGTCGCGAGCATCCACTATCGAGAATCCACTTACTTTCAGTTGAGGAGGGAAGGTCCACCTACATCAAGAGTAGATGTGACCTTTGGTACCCGAGTTCTTGAGGGTCCTGAAAAGTTAGTCTTTGGAAACCAAGCATATATCTTTTTATCTACAAGTCTTCTAACTCTGCACTGTGGTGAGATATGTCCATGTGATCCACAATAAGTACAGATAGCATTCTTATTTATACTAGGAGCATAAGAATAATATCTGTAAGCAACAGGATGAGGATGGACATGATGTGAAGAGTTAGCATGGTGAAGATGATTATGCATGGAATAAGTGGCATGTTGATGGTGTCTATGAGGCATAGAATGATGGTATTGTCTATGATGTATGACATGCTGATATTGTCTATATGGTATATGAGGACCTTGTCTATATGGCATTACATGATGATTTTGTCTATATGGCATGGCATGATGATTTTTATGTGTGGAGTGATGTTGATTGTGTCTTTGTGCATGATGAGTGTGTACTGAGTGAGAATTGTTCTTACGTGCACGTGGCTTGTGAAAGTTTGTGTATATAAATGCATGGTTATGTGCTGCATGAGAATGACGTGGTTGACTAGCATGAGTGGTGTTGTGCCCATGTGATTGGGTTTGAGGTTGAACAACCTGTTTACCCAATTTGGTTTCTAATCTTTTAGAAACAGCTTGCAGTTCATCAACCTTAATATTTAAGCCATAAATCTTAGTCATGGAAATCTTGTGTCTACTCTTTTCTTCAGCAAGCAACGTGTTGAGAGTAGTGATTTCTTGAGTTTGTTGCTCAATACGTGCTTCAGCATCATGTAAGCTTAATTTAAGTTTGGATACTTCATCAGTGTTATTAGTGGGTGATGTGTTTCTAACACTATCAAGAAGTAAAGAAATTCTTTGTATCTCATCTTCTAGACTTTTGATTTTGTCCTTGGCATGTTTATATTTACCGATGACCTTTTTATGATCATCGAGTAAATCAGTGAAAGCATCGCCAAGTTCATCAAAAGAGAAGTTATCCAGAGTTTCGTTAGATACCTTGTTGGAAGTTGCCATCAGGCACACATTTGCTGTATCTTGAGGAGAGTCCTTTTCTTCCTCAGAGTCACTCGCTTTACTTTTATGCCAAATGTCTGTGTTGGCATATTTCTTTGATGAGTTCCTTTTGTATGGCTTCTCATAGCGGTTGCTCTTCTTCAGGAATAGGCAGTCTTTTCGGACATGTCCAGCTTTCTTGCAACCGTAACAAGTTGGTTCTTCTTCATCGTCTTCTTGAGATTCCTTCTTCCTTCGATTGAAGCGAAGGAATTTCCTGAAGTTGCGAACCATGAGAGCTTGGTCTTCATCATCCAAATTATCTTCTTCGGTCTCATCATGATTAGCTCTTCGTTGATGAGCTTTGAGTGCGATCTCCCTGGTCTTCGGAGCAGGCTCTTCGAAGTCCTTGAGATCAAGCTCGTGAGTCATAAGCTTACCCATCAAGGTCTCCATTGACATTGTTGTGAGATCGTTTCCTTCTATGATGGCTGTCACCTTAGGGTTCCAAATCTTTGGTAGCCCTCTGAGCAGCTTACGAATCTTCTCGTGGTTTGAGTACTGCTTTCCAAGCGAGGATAGAGGATTGATGATGTCGAGGAATCTTGTGAACATTTGAGTGATCGTCTCACTTGGCTTCATCTTGAAAGCTTCGTATTCTTGAGTGAGACGGCTTATTTTGGATTCCTTGACCTGTGTGGTTCCTTCATGCGTCACTTCTAGAAGTCTCCATACTTCATGAGCAGTGGTGCATGTAGAGACCCTGTTGAACTCATTCCTGTCTATAGCACAGAATAAAGCATTAATAGCCCTAGCATCTAGACTTGCCTGTTTCTTCTCCTCGACAGAATATTTGTCGTGTGGTTTCTCAATGAGGTCACCATCGACAACTATTCTGGCGGGCTTTTTGTAACCGTCAGTGACGACAGTCCACAGGTCAAAGTTTAGAGACTTAAGATAGAAGCTCATCCTTGTTTTCCAATATGTGTAGTTAGTCCCATGAAATAGGGGAGGCCTATGAGTGGACTGACCTTCACCATGATTGGAAATCAAGGATTGTGTGGTTGCCATGGATCAGCTCTTAGGATGTTAGTCCTTGTAAAGAGAACAGAGCTCTGATACCAATTGAAGAACAGTTTGGCAACTCTAGAGGGGGGTGAATAGAGTTTATATAGAAAAATAGCCAATTAAAAATAACTCTTTCACCAACAATAAATAATCAGAGTAAAGTGCGGAAAATAAATGAAGAGCAGAAGAGCATACGCAAACACAGCAATTTTAACCTGGTTTCCCTCGTGGAGGACTAGTCCAGGCCTGAGAACTCTAGCTCAGGATTAAATCCACTATTTGTGAAATAGTAGTTTACAACCCGTGCCTTTTCTTCAGAAGAGCACGTCAACTTCTAACAGAGGATCGCAGTGGCGATTTGCTTGGAATTGTCCAAGCGACTTCTTCGACTCTTGCACAAGAATCCTAACTGAGAGATGCTGAGCACTCGAGACTTAGGAGGCTCGTGGCTAGTAGATGGGAAGGGTATGGCTTATTGAGCTTATAAGAGAGAAGAGAAGAGAAGATTGGATGAATTGAAATGAGAGAATTCATGCCCTATTTATAGTGTTTTTATAGGCAGAATTCGGGTAGGAAAATTCAAAAATTTGGCCGTTGGACAACTAGCAACCAGCTAACCCTAAAATTAGGGTTCCTGATTTCTAGGGGACAGAGTTCGGCCCGAACTCTGTGTGGAGGCAGAGTTCGGCCCGAACTCTGTCTCCAGAGCACAGAGTGGTTCAAAGGGGCTTTTTGGGCAGTGTTTGGTTCAGTGGAGCTAGGGATTTTGGGTAGGTTATAGACTAAGTTCCAAGAGCTCAGCATGACTCAGAGTACACAAGTCTAGACTCAATGAAATTATAAAATACAGACTCCAGAACACACTGAGAGCCGGAGACTGAGCTGTCATCTGTCTTGAACTGAATGCAGTCGTCGTGTGTCGTATTGAATTAATATAAATATTATTTAGTCAATGTAGTCAATATTTGGTTGACTGTGACTTTGTGTCAACAATCGGTCCGTGGTCCTTCTTGTCTATAAATAGAAGGATATTTGGACGGTCTTCTCTCTTAAACTCTTCTTGACTCAGATTCCTGTCTTGTTTTCTACCTCTGATCATCAGACAACGATGGCACCCAGGGCTTCTAAGGTTATGAAGAAGGCTGTGGCGAAGAGTAAGAAATCGGCTTCGCCCTCGACTGTCGTGCCCCCCGTTCGTCTTGACGTTCACATTGCCATCGAAGGTAAGGATTATGTAGATGATTGAGTACTTTGAAACCCAAACAGAGCCTGTCTTGCTGCATGCTTCGTACACAAGCCTTTGACGTGAACTTCTCAAACTACATGGTCCGCACACACGTTCCATGATTGAGCCGCATGGGGGTATACCCCATGTCCGAGCCGCATGAGAGTTGCCTTAAACGAGCCGCATGGACCTTTCTGAATGCCTTCTGACTGTTTTTATTTTCTTCGTCTTTGGTTCTTACAGTATCTCTACCGAATGCTGAAATTGCAGTGTCAGAGGAACCGCAGCCTCCTGTCATCCACCAGGGGTCTTCTTCTTTTAAGGAGGAGGTGATGAAAGAAGAACCGGTGCCTGAGGAGGATGGCAGCCCTCCAAGTATCGAAACTGCTGAAGGTGGTAGCGCTGGAAATTCTGATTCTCCTATTATGGACGAGGATCTTCCTCAATTGCATCCTTCATATGTGAGGTGGTTAAGGGAATGGTATACACGCTTCTGCAACTAGGATTTAGGGGCTTCTCGTAGATGTCTATCTTTTGTCTGTAGTTTTTGTTTTGTTTCGCTTTTCTTTTTGTCTGCATGAAGAACCTCTTTGACTTGCTTGTAGTCGTGTGGATGTAACCGATTTCTGAATAAATAGAATATATTTGCTTCTCTCTTTTGCTTTGTAATAGTTATCTTATTGAAACATTTTGCGTGGACCCATTGCCCCTAACGTACCCTGGTTTTGGATACGGACAACAAGTTAAAAAGGAACCAACATACTTACTCAGAGGTACTGAGGACATGGTGAGCATGAGGGTTTCTTTGATGGGGGGTACATAGAATAACTCAGAGGTAATGAGTACATGGAAGTTCTATATAGAGGGGTGATTTATTTTTGGCGGAAATGAAACGACTCAGAGGTAATGAGGACATGGCCGTTTTAGAAATTTGTGGATCGGCTACCCTTTTTGTGCACTGGGAGTGCGGGTAGTGGATCATGAGGGAGGATCTCTTTCAGAAAGAAGGTTCAGAGGTATGGTCATACATGACTTACTATCTGAAAGAGTGACCGGAATGTGAGTTCAGAGGCACCAGCGGGTACATGACTCGATAATCTGGAATATTGAGATGTGAGTTCAGCGGTACCAGCGGGAACATGACTCAATGATCTAGAATTTTGTTGATGTGAGTTCAGCGGCACCAGCGGGTACATGACTCAATAATCTAGAATGAGTGGTGTGAGTTCAGCGGCACTAGCGGGTATATGACTCAATGATCTGGAATTTTGTTGATGTGAGTTCAGCGGTACCAGCGAGTACATGACTCAATGATCTGGAATTTTGTTGATGTGAGTTCAGCGGTACCAGCGGGTACATGACTCAATGATCTGGAATTTTGTTGATGTGAGTTCAGCGATATCAGCGGGTATATGACTTAATGATCTGGAATTTTGTTAATGTGTGTTCAGTGGTACCAGCGGGTACATGACTCGATAATCTGGTATATTGTGGATGCGAGTTCAGCGGCACCAGCGGGTACATGACTTGATAACATGGAATGAGTGGTGTGAGTTCAGCGGTACCAGCGGGTGCATGACTCAATAATCTGGAATATGTCGTTTAGACATAATATTTTTTCAGGAACTTGCCGTTGACGGGCAACATGAGCAAGTCTCCATTTTGCTTGGCGAGGCGGTAAGCACCGTTAGAGAATACAGTCTCGATGATAAATGGACCTTCCTATTTTGGCTGGAACTTGCCGGCGGTCTTGTGAGTCATGACCATCGGCCTCCGAACTGCCAGAACGAGATCGCCCACTTGGAATGTTCTGATTTTAACCTTCTTGTTGAAGGCTCCAGAGATGCCTGCTTGGTATAGCTCGATTCTTTGCTGAGCCAGGAGGCGCTTTTCGTCTAAGGCCTCTAACTCTTGTAGTCGGCGTCGGTAGTTTTCATCCGTCGTCATTTGATAAGTGAGGGCGACGCGGAGTGAGGGTATTTGAGTCTCTAAGGGGAGAACTGCCTCACTCCCGTACACCAGGGAGAATGGTGTGTTCCCTGTGGCCGTTCGGACCGTGGTACGGTACGCCCATAAGCATTCACCAAGCTTCTCGTTCCAGTCGCGTTTGTTGGACGATACGAACTTCTTGAGTAACTTGATGATGGTTTTGTTGAATGCTTTTGCTAACCCGTTTGCTGCCGGGTTGTACGGTGTCGAAGCAATATTCTTGATGTGATGCTTGTCACAGAATTGATAGAAAGCGTGGCTTGCAAACTGTGGACCATTATCGTGGATGATCCTTCGGGGCAGTCCAAAGCGATAGATGACGTGATGCTTAAGGAAGTTGATCACGTTCGAGGTTTTGACTTCTGCAAGTGGGACAGCTTCCGCCCATTTGGAGAAATAATCCGTGATTGCGAGTATGAAATGATGTCCTCGGAAGGAAGGTGGAGTAATTGGACCAATAATATCCATGCCCCATGCTTCGAATGGCCAGGATGCCACTGTCGGATGTAAAAATTTGGATGGTTGGTGGATGAAGTCCGCATGGACTTGGCAGGCTTTGCACTTTCTCGCATAGTCTATCGCATCTGCTACCATCGTGGGCCAGTAGTAGCCCATTCGACGGAGACGGTTTTGCAATTTAGAGCCAGGCTGATGGGCCCCACAAACACCGTCATGAGCTTCTCGTATGGCTTCTTTGGCTTCCACGTTTGACAGACAGTGAAGCAATAATCCATCATAGGATCGCCGATACAGCATTTTTGTCTCTGTATCGTAGAAGAATCTGAGGGAACGCCGTCTGATGGAGGTGACTTTCTTTGGGTTCTCGGGCAGGATGTCATAGACGACGAAGTCAATGAATGGTTTTCTCCAATCTGGGACATCGTCGATCGTCTGGACGGAATAACTCGCCATGGGTTGAACGTTGTTATTTGGACAGACCAGTTCGTGGCCTATCACATCCACCGATTGTTGAGTATGATTTGCACTGCTAGGGAAGTGGCCAGACCTGCTAAGGCATCTGCTTCGATATTTCAGAGTCTGGGGACGTGCTCGATGAAGAACCCCTCGAACGATAAGATGATGTCGATCGCTATCTGGTAATAGAGGATCATGTCTTCATGGCGAACTTCGTATGAGCCCCGGATCTGATTGACGATTAACTGAGAATCGCCGTATGCTTCAAGATATTCTACCCCCAGCTCTCTTACAAGTTGGAGGCCAATGACCAAAGCGTTGTACTCGGCCACATTGTTAGAGCACGGTTCTGTGAGAGAATAAGCACGGTTAATTACCAATCCGGAAGGAGAGACCCGTACCACCCCGACTCCGACGACGATGTTGCCCTTAGGTCCAGTTCTCGAAGCACCATCGAAGAACATTCGCCATATATCATCGTGGGAGGTTGCATGCGAGTCGGCGACCTCATCTGGGATTTTTTCATATATTCTGGACGACTCCAAGCCCAGGTGGGCTGCCAAAAAGTCTGCCAGGACTTGACCTTTGACCGCCTTTTGTGGGACGAAGATCATATGATAGGGGATAGCAATATTGCCCATGTAGCGAGACGAGAGCTGAGTGCCCCTAGTTTAGTCATGAGGACCCTGAGGGGGTTGACTCGTGAGATCATATGTATGGTTTGTCCTGTGACATAGTGCCGCATCTTCTGAATGGCAAACACCAGGGCAAGGCATTCCTTCTCCACAGTGGTGTATCGGTGCTCTGGCCCAACCATCATTCAACTGAGGTAATATATGGCTTGCTCATGGCCTACATCGTTGTTTTGTGCCAGCAGAGCCCCGAAGGAATGTTCTATTACTCGTACATAGAGCAGGAATGGCTTTCCAGCCACCGGAGCCACCAGGACTGGAGGGTTCGACAAATATTCTTTGATGCTGTCGAAGGCACGCCGACATTCTTCATCCCACACGAATGAGATACCTTTCTTTATAAGATGGTTGAATGGTCGACATCGCCCAGAGAGGTTAGAAATGAACCTCCTGATGTAGGCTAGCCTTCCTTGAAGGCCTCTGAGTTCGCAAAGATTTCTCGTGGGACCCATCTCCATGATTGCCTTTGTCTTCTCAGGGTCTACATGGATACCCTGGGCGGTGATGATGAAGCCCAAGAGCTTCCCGCTGGATACGCCTAAGAAGGATTTTGTGGGGTTCATTTTCAAATTGTGTGCTCGTATCAAGTCGAATACTGTCCTCAGATCCTGTAGATGGTCTCCCTTACAACGACTATTGACGGCGATGTCATCAACATAGCACTCTACCGTCTTGCGTAAGTGATCTTTGAAGATGATACTCATGGCTCTTTGATATGTGGCATCGGCATTCTTCAAACCGAAAGACATGACCGTGTAGCAGTATGTGCCAATCGGTGTTCGAAATAATGTATGCCTTTCATCGTCAGGAGACATCTTGATTTGGTTGTACCCTGAGATGCCATCCATGAATGACATACGTTCGAAGCCGCAGGTGTTGTCAATCATGATGTCTGTGATAGGGAGGAGGAATTCATCTTTGGGGCATGCCTCGTTCAGATTGCAGAAGTCGATGCAGATTCGAATCTTTCCATTCTTCTTGAGGACGGGTACTATGTTGGCGACCTAATCCGGATGTTGTTCCTCACGAATGAAGTCACTGGCTATCAGTTTGTTGACTTCGGCTTCGATTGCATCCATGATGCCTGGGCGGAAGCATCGCTGTTGTTGCTTGACTGGCTTTGCATCCGGCCGAATGTTGAGTTTGTGAAGAGCAACGTCGAGATTTAACCCCGACATGTCTTCGTAGCTCCAGGCGAACACATCAATGTATTCTTTGACAAGTTCTAGCAGCGACTCTTGCTCTTCGTCTGTTAGGCTTTTACTGACGAAGATTGGTTTTGGAGAAGATTTGCTGCCGAGGTCGACCTGTATAACCTCATCTTCAGTAGGAGGTTCTCTCAGTTCAAACCGCTTTTCCCATTGTGCATCCAACTGCTGGGCCCACGGCTCTAGCTCGAGGATTTTGGGGATGTCTTTATCCTCTTCATAAGCGTCGGCGAATGCCATGTTGACTGACAAGACTTGTCTGTATGTATCTCCGATACTGGTATCTGAGTCAGAAGTTGGTGACCCGGTTGAATGTGAATGCCAGTCGCATTCTTCATCTGAGCTTTCAGGGGTCGTTGTGGGTGTAACATACCCTAATCCATATCGAGTCTTGCTATAGTAGTCCCGTGGTTTGCCAGCCGGGACCGGTAGCTTCAAAGGTAATCGTCGTCCAGTACTGTAGTTCAAGCCTGGCGTCGTCTCCAGATCATACCCCTGTTTCTGCATGAGATACTTGGATTGGGGGCTGTAAAAATACAGAGGCAGTCTTCCGGCATCTGATCCGAGGTCGACTTCTTCTATGGGGAAGGGATGCGGGTCGTCCTTCCGGCCGAAGATGATTGGATGGTCCCCTCCCTCGATTATGCGGTAAGCGTCTTCCACTGGAGTAAGCTAGATCGCGGTGTACACATTTGTCACCTGTGTGTGTAGGTGAGTGCCTATACCGTATTCCATAGCATATATTATACAAAGCTTATTAAGCTCGAGGTAGTTCAAAGATAGCCCTTTATTGATGAAGTAAGGTATCTTTTCTAGGGGGATTACATCATCTG
The DNA here is from genome assembly GCA_029216955.1 of Iris pallida. Taxonomy (NCBI): domain Eukaryota; kingdom Viridiplantae; phylum Streptophyta; class Magnoliopsida; order Asparagales; family Iridaceae; genus Iris; species Iris pallida. The sequence goes on from JANAVB010031419.1 coordinate 6,683,654, forward strand.
CGAAGGGAACATCAGTGTGGGCGGCCACATACTTGGCTAGCTCCGGTTCCTCTACGGCTACCCCATGCGTAAATGAAGACCGAGAGGATGACCTGGGCAGCTTGATCGCTAGAGGTTCAGCTGGTGGCGCAGAGCGTGGAGTTGTTGGCAGACTAGCGACCCCCAGCTTGGTACTCGGTGCTGGACGGGGAGTGGTTGGTTCGCTAGAAGTTCCAAACCATGCATCGGGGTGAAGACTATTCTTGGGAAGGCGTGTCGTCATTGGCTTGTTGGAGGGATTGAGCTTCTCCGTTTGCGGCTGGCCGACTCTCGGCAGCCTGATTGTCAGTGGTTCCGTCGTGGATCTTGGCACTTGGCCAGACCTTGGCAGCCGAATTATCATCTGCTCTTCTTATGCCGAGAGGCTGATTGCGTCCTTCCGCAGAGTGGCGATAAGGGGTGCGAACCTGCCCGGTTTGTGAGCTTGGAGGTGGATCATCAAAGGTTCTTCTGATCTTGTGGCTGTCTCAGTACGAGCTTGCATATCTCCTTCACCAAGATGCTTCTTCGATTTTTCGTACAGACAAGAGTCTGAGCAGTAGGATTCGACCCCCTTGAAGGGATCGATATCAGCAAATTTCGTCCTCACGAAGTCGTGTTTGTCGACATATTTGAAGCACTGGTGCAGCGTAGAAGGCACGATCATATAATCGTGTATCCACGGGCGCCCCAAGAGGATGTTGTAAGAAGTGTCTGCATCTATGACGTAGCAGGTGACTTCGGATTAGAGATCGCCAATTTGACACTTCAGACGAATCTTTCCAATTGGGTAGCTCCTGCCCGAATTGAAACCGCTGATAGCGGTGCTTGTAGGCGTCAGACGATGCATTGGGATGCGGAGATGATGTAGCATACCCTTCTGGATAATGCTTATAGAAGAGCCAGGATCAATGTGCATCCGATCCACCTTTACGTCGCCGATGTATCCAGTATAGTATAGCGGACGATCATGCAGGTTGGTTTTGATGAGCATGTCCTGTGGAGTGAAGACAATGTTGGGCATTGCTCACGTGCAAGCGCTGTCTTGCAGATCTACAGGCGGGTTCTCTCCCGTGAGGTTGACCTGAGCCAGATAGGCATCGGCATTCTGGAGTGCATCGCTCAAAGCCGCTCGTACATCCTTTGAGAGTCTTAGAAGCTGGTATAATGACAACTTGGCCGGTGTGTTGGCCAATTGCGCTAAGATGTCAAATTTGTAGGGCTTCTCCAGCCCTTGTGATGCCTCTTTTCGGAGGGATTTGTTAAAGCGAGTCTCCCTCGGCCTAGGCTTATCGGTCGTCGGAGGCTGAGCTGGTCCCGGAGCGTCAGTTGTAGCGGGCTGATGATCTTCAGCCGGGTTGTCAACCACAGGTTAGGATTGTGCCCCAGACCGCGTGACGACGGCTGTTGATTCTTCGATATCTGTCGAGATTGTGCGGCAGGACCTGAATTTTCCACTCTTTTTCTTGCAGATGGAAGATGATGTGGGCCGAGTCACTTCTGATACCAAGTCTGGATAGATCCACATGACCTCCCCTCGTGATGTGGTGAGGGGCACTAGACCAGTAGCCTAATCTCGGGGAGGTGGAAGATTAGCAATCTCCATTGTCGCCAGAGGGATGGGGACCACACCGTCTTGAGTTTCCGTTGGAGGGAAGCTGCCGAACTGTACTGACACCATATTGGCTGCTATGGTTGCCTCTTCGAAATTGATGGCCAGAGCATTTGAATCGATGAGATTTTGGATGTATCGTTTTAGCTGGTAACAGTCGTGTGTAGCATGGTGGACGTAGCGGTGGTAATGGCAGTACTTTGGGTTCTTCATGTCTGTCTGTCGTGGTTCCTGTCTTGGTGGAGGAAGCTGAATTCTGTCTCCTTGTATGAGCATGTCCAAGATGGGCTTGACGTGACCGTCTTCGAAGGAGTAGGTGACTTGCGGCCACTGTTTGTCTGTCGGCTTTGGCTCAGGTTTTTGTGCTGTGTCGGCCAACATAGCCTGCTTACCCCTACTGTCCCGATTGTTGGAGGGGCTACCCCCATTGTTGTTGTTAGGACGCTTGCCCTTGTTCTCTCCGTCCGAGATGTGCAGTCCCAATTGGCGAGCCTTCTTCAATCGTTCTTCGGCGCTTGTGGCACTGATGATGAACGTCTTCCAATCTTTGAATTGACTTTCGCCCATCCAGAGACTGATTGTTGGGAGCAATCTCTTTTGGCAAATTTCAATCAAAGAGGAATCCGGATTTCCAGACGGCAGCTTCATTGCGGTTTGGCGAAACCGTTCGATATAGTTTCTTGTCAGCTCTTTCTCCCCTTGGACGACATCCATGAGGGTGGACATTGTGATGTCCTGCCCTACTTCGTAGAATCTCTCCAAGAACATGTGCTTGAAGCCGGCGAAGGAGTGGATACAGTTGTCTGGCAGGTTGCGATACCAATCGAAGGTGACCCCTTCCAATGCCCCGATGAATAAACGTGTGAGAATGGCATCATCATGGGGCAGATGGTCGGTGGTAACCTCGAAGTAAGTGATGTACCGACTTGCTGAGGTCTTGCCATCATAAGGATTGATATTGAACGGCTTATATCTTGGCGGGAAGGGGACATCCCTCCATGCAGCAGGGTATGGTTGCCGTATTCTGAGGTCTTGAGAATTTTCTCGAGCATGAAACATGGCTCAGAGCTCTTGGACCTCTCTTCTCGCTTCGCGGGCTTCGTCCATGGCGGTGTGGGCCGTTGTTTCAGGAAGATCGTTGCCCGTGTTTGGTGTCGCCGAATTCGAGTCCGCATTGACCGCAGGTCCCGCGCATGTTTGGCCAGGCGTCCCTCCTTGCAGAGTTGGAAGGGCCGCTTTGATCTCGTCCACAGACTTGACCAAGGCAAGCAATATGGCTTCGAGCGTGTCGATGCGTTGGCGATCACTGGAACCTCCTTGGCTGCTGTCTGTCATGAATACCGTCTTTACGTGAGGAGAGATGGACGGAGCGATGGAGGAAGCGCCCTCCGAATCATACCCCTGTAGTGAGAAGTCATCGGGGTATGTGGGTATGTTCTCTTCTGGTTCAGACTCGGATGGAACGGTACCCCCAGTTTCCGATTTCGTCTTGTCTTAGGATTTGTGGACGTCCTCGGGGACGTCGGGGTTTGCTGCATCTGATGGGAGAGTTGTCTCCCCCGGCTCGTCTTCTTGGAACATCGGATCCCCCGGCTCGTCTTCTTGGAACATCGAATTATTGTGGAGGTTCAGATGAGTGCTACCCCCAGTCCCAGCAACCCCCAGTGGTATGGATGACGAATCTCCCACTGTAGCAGATTTTGTCTTAGAACGGGTACCTTAGAAGACTCCGGTGGTGGGCACCCGCTTAGACGACAGTCTCTTAGTCATAGTGGTTGATATCTTCGGACAAGGAGCGCTGGTCTTCTTCCCTTTCCCATCGGTGGGGACTTTCTGAGCAGAGTTGCAGGGGACGACGGGAAGTGCCTCGTCTTCTGAAGATGGCTGTTGCAGTCTTTGAAAGACGGACTGCCGGTCTTCTCGTACCGTCGCGTTATTGCAGCAGTAGTTGACGATGACTTGGGTGCAGTGACATCCGTGGGAGGACTCTTTGCACCCCGATGCGTCTTCTCTTTCTTTGCGTTTGTGGAGGATGGCCTCACGCAAGTCAGATGGGTCTGGATTGACCATGTTTGCTCCCGGGATTTTGGAAGACTTTTGCGAACCTCTCTGTCCATCTGCCGCCGGGGGCTGGACTTGAGTGGTTCTGTACAACTTCTTATCCAAGGCCCGCGTAACAGTATGCGGAACGCTCGGATGGTCAGAGATCAGATCAGCGGACCGAACTCGCCAAGCTCGCGCTGCCCTAGACTTCTTCGCTCTAGTGCATAAGGGCACATAGTAGGAAGAGTCTAGGTGATACTGGAGAGAGTCAGACATATCTTCTTGGGAGCACAAGAGATCAGGACCATAAGAGAGGCGATCGAAGACAGAGCCGCATGGAGTAGGCATCATGCGGCTGTCATCAGTAGTCTTCATGTGGCTGGCAGACATAGCCGTATAGGTTTTCTTCATGCAGCTGGGAGTCTCAGTCGCATGAGTTTTCTTCATGCGGCTGGATGATTTGGCCGCATAGACTTTTTTTATGCGGCTGGCGGATTCCCCCGCATGAGTCTCCTGCATGTGGTTGGCAGATTTGGCCACAGGAGTGTTCGGCTTCTTCTTGGGGCGCATGGAATCACTCTTTGTCCCTGCAAGTCCAGCATCGTAGTGCTTTCCTCTGCCGGACTTGGGGACAGCAGAGTGCTCTACGGCTCGAAGTGGAGACGTATGAGAATTGCCTTCGCCGTCTTGGGTAGCAGAGAGTACCCCGTCCAGAGCTTGTGGAGGAGCAAATGATTTTGGCCTCCACTCGCAGCGAGCTTTTTTTGTGCGGGTTCGCTTCTGGATCGGGCCAGCACTTCCTTCAGAGAGCATTTCTTCAAACGCCCGTTGGTCGAAACGGACGACCATCTTCTGTTGCGTGGAGCCAAGCTTGGCTGCATCTGATTGCGTCACCAATTCCTCAGCCGTGGAGAAGTTTGTCCCCAGCAGAGTCGCCATCGTGTTTGCCATGAAATATAAAAGAGCAGAACAATTATCGGAGGACTGGACTTTTACTTCACGTTACAAACTCGCTTGTACAAAGAAAGCCTAGGGACGAAAACCTAGGTACAGCAGTCTAAGTACAATTGTTTATTTTAGATTCTGGAGGGTGACGATAGAGGCTCGGAAAAGCTACGGCAGCTCTGCCTTACTCCTTGGACGATCGGTATGCAGCCTTGGCTCCAGAAGTTTGCTTGGCGTTTGAAGAAATGCTCTCTTTGCTCTCTCTTTGCTTTTTCTCTCCAAGTATTCGGTGCTCTCTGATCTCTAAAAAGGGTCCATTCGCAAGGGAATGGCACCTTGCTATTTATAAGAAGGGAATGCTATCATTAGGGTTTACAATGATTGTCCCTTAAAGTGGCGGCGGCCTGTTGATTGATCAATCTGGGCCATTAGTTTTGAGTGTAACGAATCTGGGCCATTAATGTAGATTATGCCAAATCCTCTCAGTAATTAATGCTGATTGGAATAAATCTCCCTTATGATGATCTGCTGATATCTGCGAATCTGAATGAATAAGTTTAATTCATTCTCCTACCACGTGTCCCAGATTATTGGGATTTGACCCAATCTTTGATTGCAGTAAATCTGGGAAATTGATTGGCTTTATGACACGTGTCCTGGAAGACATTGAAGGATCCGAGCCGTATGAGGATTGAGCCGCATAAACCCGGCCACGTGTCAAGGCTGTTGGGGAGTGGCCCCCGAACCTTCGAATCACATGATAATCTGGACCGCATGGACGTAGGTGGCCGCATAATGGATAACCCTTTCGTGAGCCGCATGGAGATGATCCTCGTGAACCGCATGGGGGGAGCGTCTGTTTGAGCCGCATAGGGCTGTTTCGATCTGGGCCGCATAGGGCAACTTCGGCCTGAGCCGCATAGGGGGTCTCTGCTCGAGCCACATATGACTGTCCACGTGTCTTGGCTGTGTGGCATTTTCTGGATCTCGGAGGATTATGTCAGAGATCTCCTTCGTTTCCCTAGGAGTCTGTCATTATGACAGAGTCATAATTACATCTTTGTGTCAGGGCTGTCGTCTGGCCAGAGCTGTTAGCCGTCAAGGCAATTAATACAGTAGGGGAAGAGTTGCTTGTATGCTACGTGGCACCTCTCTGAGCCGCATAGAGATCACGGAGCCGCATAGACGCATTGAGCCGCATGGGTCCTCTGAGCCGCATGGGCTTTCTGAACCGCATGGAGTTTTCTGGCCGCATGGCTCTTTCTTTATTATTTTCCATGCTTCTACACGCATGAGTGTGGATGACCGCATAAGTGAACCGCATGGAGATATTCCTCGCGAGCCGCATGGGGATGGTCTTCGTGAGCCGCATGGAGCTAGTCTTCGTGAGCCGCATGGGGCTGATCTTCGTGAGCCGCATGGAGCTAGTCTTCGTGAGCCGCATGGGACTGGTCTTCGTGAGCCGCATGGGGGAGCCTCTGCTTGGTCCGCATGGGGGAGTCTCCGCTTGGGCCGCATACGACTGTCCACGTGTCAATGCCGTATGACAGTTTCTGACACTCGGGGGATCGTGTCAGAGATTTTCTTCGCTTCCCAAGGAGTCCATCATTATGAGGGAGTCATAATGATATCTTTATGTCAGAACTGTCACCTTGTCAGAGCTGTCAGCCGTCAAGTCATTTAATGCAGTAAAGGACAAATAAGAGAGCTGTTTGCAGGCCACGTGGCTCCTCTTTGAGTCGCATAGGACTTTTTTGAGCCGCATAGATCCTTGATCCGCATGGATCCTTGAGCCGCATGAATTCTCTGAGCCGTATGGGGCTCTCTGGCCGCATGGATCTTTCTTTATGCTTTTCCATGCTTCTACAGTGTTCCCTCAGAATCTCAAGCTGGGGGTAGTATTCCCTCAGAATCTGAAGCAGACGACCTCCACGCTCGGGGTAGCCTTCCAAATGACGATGATCTCTTCGAGTCCGATGGTGACGATCTACATCCCTTCCCTAAAGACGAATGTCACACCCCAGAACCAGAATACTGGAGAGCGAGGGACAGACACAGCCAGCTACTTACATTGAGGTATAATCTACCTCGATATACGGTGATGGCTGTCTAGATGCATGGGGGTTTATCTACAAGCCCACAGCCTCTTATGGTCATGAACAAGCCTAGTGTCTCAATCTCAAGCAAGTAAGAAAATGTTACAAGATGTTAGCTCATCAGACATACAAAGTAAGGCATCCCAAATATTACATATTTAGATTATCATGAAGCTAGTCATACAAAATGTGAAGACTAGCAAGCGTTTCAGTCAAACATGATAAACCCTAGGATTTGTCAATCATGTTACAGCCTGTAGGCAGACAGTAAGTAAAGTTGCAAACGAGCTAACACTTGCTCGACAGCTAAACGCCTCAAAAGAATATTTTTACAAGAGAGTGGGATAGCAAAATAAGAACCTACTCATTGCCAGGGTTGCGCCTAGTGGTCACCATCTGGCTGGAAGGCTAGTGGATCCTCGAGTCCTACTCCAAAATTTGGCCATACAAAACCAGCTGGGTCAGACCCCAGAAGAGCAAGTGCCACAAGGGAGGCTTCACTTAAGAACTAAAACTAGCATATTAGCACATGGGAACATAAATGGTAATAAAAGACATGAGTTAGAGAAAACATGGGGATAAACGATAAGACAACTAATGGACTATTCCGGCATCCAAGTTACAACCTGTAACCAAACAAGGACCGGAGTGGTAACCCTTCACCTGAATAGAGCTTATTCTCCCACCAATTATCAACAAGAGTAAAGCATAAGCAAGCATGTGCTGAAGTAATCACAGACTGGCATCGATTAGACAAGACTAGATGGACTACATCCATCATTCACGGCCAAACAAAGAGTACGGCTTGATACTTTAACTAACTAGGGTTATCACAAGCCTAGTTACTAGCAAGATGCAATGAGATGTTTTTCCAGTCACAGGCCCTGCAGTTATCCAGGTTATCTAGGCGAGGTTCATTTAAGAGTTATCAAGAATTATTAGGTGGCTTGGAGTGCAACACATGACAATGTGCATAAAACTTGTATCATGAAGTACCCTACATGACAGTGGGCTCGAAATGTGCCCTACTCGACGGCAGGCTACAAGTCCCTCAGGTGTGGCCGGGATAACGGGATCGCCTGTAACTGGAATCATCTCTCTGTATGAACTACTTGATCAATCTAGTCATTAACTTAGTCAGATTCAGTATAAATCCCTGACCGAGGGAAATCAAAAATTCATGTCTTAGACATGATGCAAGACGAGGCATGTAGCTTATACAGGCACAATCAAGAAAATCAACAACGGTGTCAAAACAAGAGTTACTTAGCAAGTCAGGGTAGCTATCGTAACAGCGTTGAAGATTATCACGTCATGCCACGTTACTTGTTACTTGTCAAGATTACTTGTCAGGAGTGTGCCTCGACGGGCCACTATCAAGATTGTACATGCCTTATCAAGTTACTTGTCATGTCAAGAGTGCTTGTCAAGAGTGCACCTCGACGGGCCACTATCCAGATTTTTATGTCGTGTTCATGTCAACATCAATACTGGCAAGTCATGCGATCCTCAACAAGTTATCGAGTCGGGTCGTCACAAATAGGTCAAGTACAAAGGATAAGCAATTTACATAAAACCAATAATTACGTGTTAGATCATGCAAGGGGCAAGGGGTACCATGGCCAATAAGTGGCATTAGCCAAGTTGTGCCAGGGTAATAGGCTGCGCCAGGCACTAGGGGGTGCCAAGGCTACATGTTGCGTCCAAACATTAGGTTGCGCTAGGCACTAGGGGGTGCCAAGGCTACAGGTTGAGCGTAAACATTAGGTTACGCCTAGGCACTAGGGGTGCCAATGCTACAGGTTGCGCCCAAACATTCGGTTGCGCCAGGTCAGGTCAAGTTGCGCCAAGGTAAGTCGGGTCAAGACAGGCTGGGTTGCGCCAGAACAAGTCGGGCCAAGTCAGGTTGCGCCAGGCACTAGCATGCGAGGTTAGGTTGCGCCGGACTGGGGTGCACCGGTTCAGGTTTCGCCTGACTGGGGTGAGCCATGTCAGGTTGCGCCAAGGCCCAAGGGGGCGCTGGGCTAGATTGTGCCAGACTGAGCTGCACGAGGTTGGGTTGCGCCTGACTAAGGTTGCACCGCGCTAAGAAGCGCGCGCTGGGTCAGGGTGTGCCGCGCTAAGAAGCGCGCACTAGGTTGGGTTGCACCGCGCTAAGAAGCGCGCATGGGTCAGGTTGTGTCGCACTAAGAAGCGTGCGCGGGGCAGGTTGCGCCTGGCACTGTTCTTCTTCCCTAAAACAGCAAAGAAGAAGCCATGGACCCCGAAAACTTCAAAATGCCATAACTTGCTCAAAACAAGTTCGATTTGAGACTTCCAAGGGTCTAAACTGCATAGAACGAGATTTCCTACAGCCTGGGACGACTGGTTTTAGGAAATACCAAGATTTAATCGATCAAAACCAAGAAAAAACAAGAAAAGATTAAAACTTAGATCTACATAAATCCATTCATCAAAACCGAAAATGCCAAGCTCTAAAGAGGCTTAGAATCAAGTGGAGAAGAGAATAAAAAATTAAAATGGGAGATCCGTCGTGAAGCAAGTTGCACTTGCCTAGGGTTTGGGTATAGGTGGAAGGAGTAAATGAAGAAGATGAAGAAGTAAATGAAAGTTATGGAGGAGAGAGAGTGTAGTTGACTTATATATTAAGCCCAAACCATCTCAAACCAACCATGCCAACATGTTGAACCAAACCGAAATAACCAAGTCAAGATTAAACCAAGACTAGGCTAAGCAGGACAAGTCTAAGTACGATCCACCTGACAAATATCAGAAATATGTACACGTATAATGAAAATACGTATAACGGGAAACGAAAGTGACAACTCTACCCACCTTAAAAGAATTCTGTCCTCGGAATTTAATCAAGAGGCTAGAGATGTCGGGGCAAGCTATACTAACTACAGGCAATCTACGACTAGCAGTCAATCAAGCAATCATTTATTTAAGCAAGGAAGTAAAAGCATAAGGCATAAGGAAGATATTACACCTTATGAGTCAAACAGGTGTGGATATCACGATCTAATATCATCCACATGCTCCCACGTTGACTCACCCAAAGAGTGATGACCCCAAGTAATGCGGACTAACTTAATAATCTTGTTCTTGAGTGCCTTCCCTCTTCGGTCCAATATGGATACGGGCCTTTCCTCATACGAAAGGTTGGTACCAACAACCAATGCCGAATGATCAAGGATATGGCTCGAATCTGGGATATATCGTCGCAATTGGGATACATAAAATACGTCATGTACCTCACGTAACGACGATAGAAGAGCAAGACAATAGGATACATCGCCTACTCGCTTGAGAATATCAAATGGCCCTATATACCTAGGACTAAGCTTCCTCCGTATGTTGAATCGAATGATGCCATGGGTAGGCGAGATCCTAAGGAATACGTAGTGGCCGATAAAGAACTCAAGAGGACGCCGATGAGAATCGGCCCAATGACGCTGACGATCTTGTGGAACTCGAAGATGATCCCTAACTTGTCTCACCACCTCGATAGTCCGAGTAACCATTTCTAGACCAAGCATCTGCCTCTCGCCTACATCGTCCCAGGCTAAAGGTAATCTGCACTTTCTGCCATACTGTACCTCAAACGGTGCCATCCAAATACTGGCCTGAAAACTGTTATTGTAGGAGAACTCCACGATATGAAGGTGATCCTTCCAAGAACCACCGAAGTCGAGTGTACATGATCATAACATATCTTTGAGAGTATGAATCATGCGTTCTGACTGACCATCTGTCTGCGGATGATATGCTAAACTGAACTTGAGACGAGTCCCTAAACTCTCTTGAAGACTCCGCCAAAAGTGTGATGTGAATCTTGAATCTCTGTCTGATATGATACTAATCGTCACTCTATGCAATCTGACTATCTGCCTGAGGTACATCTTCGCAAGCTGATCCGTTGACTGGCCAATTCTAAAATAGATAAAATGAGCTACCTTCGTGAGCCGGTCAACTATAACCCAGATAGCATCTCTCCCAGCTGAAGATTTAGGTAACCAGTTACAAAATCTATGGTAATGTGCTCCCATTCCCATTCTGGGATCGGTAAAGGTTGAAGAAGTCCAGCTGGTCTCTGATGTTCAGCCTTAACTTTTGGGAAACTAAACAACGATAGACAAACTGGGCTATCTCGCTCTTCATGCCATTCCACCAGAAATGCTGACAGATATCATGATACATCTTCGTGCCACTGGGATGAATTGAATACTGAGAACTGTGAGCTTCTGCCATGATCTCTTGCCTGATATCACCACTAGGTACACAAATACGCCTTCTATATCAAAGTGTACCATCTTCATTAATACATAACTCTGTTCTCCTTCCTACTTCAGATTCTCCCTAGGCCGCTGAAGCTTAGAATCTGTTGATTGAGCTATCTTGATCCTCTCAACTATAGTGGACTGAACTTCCATACTGGACATCAATGCCACATTGGTAGGAAGAACTACTTCTTTTCCCATCTTTCTAAAGATCTGCTAATAACTCTTGTTGTGATGTTAGAAAATAAGCTCATGCTCTTCTACTCAACGCATCTGCAACTACGTTGGCCTTTCCAGGATGATACTGTAAGTTGATGTCGTAATCCACAAGTAGCTCTAGCCATCTTTACTGACGCATGTTAAGATCCTTCTGAGTAAACACATACTTAAGACTCTTGTGGTCAGTGAAAATCTCTATCCGATCTCCATATAAATAATGCCTCCAAAGCTTAAGTGCGAAAACCACCGCTGCTAACTCTAAGTCATGAGTTGGGTAATTCCTCTTATGATCACGAAGTTGACGTGACGCATAAGCTACTATCTTACCATGCTATATTAAGACACATCCCAATCCTCTGCCAGAAGCATCACAATAAACTAAAAATCTTCCAGTCCCATCTGGAAGCGTGAGAATGGGAGCCGTCATCAATCTTCGTTTCAACTTCTCGAATGAACTCTGACACTCTACTATCCAAGCAAACTGCACATCCTTGCGGGTCAACTGCGTCAATGGTGCCGAAATCCGAACAAAGTTTGACACAAATTGTCGGTAATAGCCGGCCAATCCTAGAAAACTGTGAACTTCTTCGACGGTATTGGAAACTGGCCATGTTTCTATGGCAACTATCTTCTAGGGGTCCACTTCCACTCCATCTCGGGTGATGATGTGACCTAAGTACGAAATATGATCAAGCAAAAATTCGTACTTACTGAACTTTGCGTACAACCGGTGCTCTCTCAGAATCTGTAGGACTATTCGGAGATGCTGCTCGTACTCTGCTTTATTCTTATTATAGACTAAGATGTCGTCTATGAACACTATCACGAACTGGTCCAAATAGGACATGAAGATACGATTCATAAGGTCCATGAATACGGCAGGCACATTGGTCGCTCCAAATGGCATAACGAGAAACTCCCAATGTCCATATCTTGATCTGAATGCTGACTTCGGAATGTCTTGCTCTCTGACTCTGATCTGATGGCACCCCGACCGCAAGTCAATCTTCGAGAATACTGTTGCGCCACTGAGTTGATCAAATAAATCATCTATCCTTGGTAGGGGATATCTATTCATTATTGTTACAGAATTCAAGGTACGATAATCAACACATAATCTTGACGTACCATCCTTCTTTTTCATAAGAAGCATCGGGGCTCCCCATGGTGATCCATTAGCACGAATGAAACCCTTGGTTCTGAGTTCTTCAATCATCTTATACAGGATCTCCAACTCTGATGGTGCCATTCTGTAGACTCTCTATGATACTGGTGCAGTCCTTGGAATCTAGGCGATAGTGAACTCTATCTCTCTCTTCGGGGGCATACCTAGAAGCTCTTCGGGAAACACATCAGGAAACTCTTCAACGACTCTAGAAAACTAAACTGCCTCTGCTACTGCCATCTGTAAGACTGGGGGAGAATGTTCTACCTCGCCCCTGAAAAATGAAAACTCTGGTTCGCCTGGAATACCAAAAATAATCCTGCCAATATGGCAGTCTATTCTTGCGTATTGATCCTTCAACCAATCCATTCCTAGGACCACATCATAATCGGCCATCGGAAATTCTATCAACCTAGCGGAAAACTCTCTACCGCTAACTACGATTCGACACGAAGAATAAACTCTATCAACCCCTACAAGACCATTACAAGTAAGTATATTGAGCCTTAATAACAATGACTTGGGCTCCAGTCCTATCCGTGTAGCAAATCGTGCAGACATAAATGAATACGATGCACACGAACCAAATAACACTGATGCTGGAAAAGAATTAACGAGAATGGTACCTGCCACCACCTCACATGATGCCAATTCTTCTGCCACGGTCAGAGCCATAGCTTGACCTTGTCCTCTCGGTGTTGGTCCCCTCTACTGGTGACCTCTCTGTCTGTTCTGAATCTGAGCTTAGGCCTGAGCATACTGTTGCGGCCTCTACTGCTGGAAGGCTTGAGCCTGAGACGGTAATGGCCTCGGAGGCTGGTACTGCTTCTGCACTGGTACTGGTCCCCTAACCGATAGACTGGTTAGGGTTGATGAAGAGGAACTGGCTCTATACGGGCAGGACCCTATCATGTGATCTAGTTCCCTACAAGCCAAGCACAACCCCTGTGCTCTGCAACACTCTGAGACTACGTGTCCTGGCTTTCCACAATGAGTGCAGCCCATCACGGAAGACTGTTTCTGCTTCTACTTCTGCGTCTGAGGGTACGTCGGTGTCGAGTGCTGAACCGACAAAATCGTGGTCGCCCTTATAGAAGCTCCAATGGTCAAAGCCCTAGCTGTCGGGGCTGGTATTGATGACTAGGACAACGGTCCATAAGACCTCTTACGTCCTATAGTTCGATCTATTATCCTCTGGGAGTTATACTCATGCCTGTTCGCTGCTCGCAAGACAGCATCTGTTACGACCTGCACCCGCCGTGAGGGTACGAGTACGTAACAGCGCCCAGCCTACACCGCAGTATCAGTGATAGAACGCTGTTCTAGGTTATGAACCATAATTAACTAACATGAAATACTCTCCATACGGAGGCCAACACAGAGGTACAACTCAATAACGATCTAAGGCAGAATGTTGCACGATAAAATAGATAAGAGAAATCCTCAACTGAGGTACAACAGAAATGAATAAACAAACTCAGTCATCTCTAAAAATATACAAACTCTGAATCAGGAACAACAACTAAACAGAAAGGAAAACTGTATAAGCTATCTATACTAAGCAAGGTATCGTCCTCAGCAGCTGCCTGAACCTCCCCAGGGGTCCAGGTCGCGAGTGTCATCTAGGCAAGCTCCAAAGTAAGGGGTGCAGGGTTCCTCATCATCCTCTGTAAAATTTCAACAGGTCCAGTCAGGACGGGAGCGAGCACAATACATCTCACGCAGACCATAACAGGTTATAGAATATAAACATGCAAGAGAGTACGATACATGAAACTGAAAGAAAGTACATGATGTAACAGGAAGAGAACTGTAATAGAAATATCTACTATAAGTAGAGAGCTACCAGTGACTAGTGATTTAGAGTACAAAGTCGACATGTGAACGGCTGGATTTGCACATGACTATACTAAAGAGGTGCACATGGCTATACTACTTTGGAATTGTTCACATGACTATTTATACTCCCCCATACCCCAATCAATACACAAGGATCCAAACAAGTTATGTTACGTACATGGTTTTCACATGAAACCTATAAATGGGTGCACATGAAATAAACATGAGAGCTCATACATGAGTGCACATGAAGTTCACATGGGGGCCCATAACGGGTGCACATGAAATTCACATGAAAACTCATAAATGGGTGCACAAGCAATATAGGTTATACATGAGATACATGGGAAACACGATCGATTCATGAGAGCACATGAGAGTACATGAGCTAGCATGAACGAGCATGATGCACATGAGAAACATGAATAACATGAGAGCGAGGAATACACGATGTACATGAAACACATGACATAATGTATCCGATGCTCCCGAGGAGGATAACATCTCAATGTAGGGATCCATATAGTACCAATCCGTGATAATATCGTGACAGCATCAAATAAGGTAAACTAGAGCAGGAATATAATTCTAAGCAAGTTATGAAATGATCAGAGAATGTACTCGCCTGGTATCTGAATAGCTGTAAAAATGTACTGTCCGAGATGAGGTACCTGGCTCCTAGTTAGAGCAACACAAGTCACAACAAGTCCAAAATGGCAATAATATGCACCACGATGCGTTCTACATGAATCTAGGTCAATCTAGACCAAAATCAACTCTTGGTCAACTCTGGTCAACCCTATAAGTCAAACTAGGTCAACCAAGTCAAACCTATGTCAAACAAGTCTACACTAGGCTGACAAGGCTATTCTAAGTCTAACTAGACTACACAAGTCAAATCTAGGCCCACTAGGCATACCATGCCATAGGCTAAAAGACTAGGCCATGGGCCAATAGGCTAAGCCAAGTCTAAACAACCTACAAAATATCTATACACATAACACATGTATACATATATCATATCACATAATATCCCATTTATATATACATTACATTATGACATATTGTATCCCATACTCTATAACATAACATATCACATGGTATCATATATATATATACATTTCACACATTATATATATATATATAACTAATATATATAGGTACAATACTATGATATGTTATATAGGTTACAAGTATATATAACAATGCATATATTGTATATCTATAGGGATTAGAGAGGGGACACATGAGTGTGTGTGTGTATCATAACATGAGTGTGTGGGCTTGTGTGTACATAGGCATGTGTTTGTGTGTGTGAGTGGCTAGAGGGAACATGAGAGTGTTGTGCTAGGCTAGAGAGTGAGGGTGTGTGAATATGAGGGTGTGTGAATGTGAGGGTGTGTGTGTAGGGGATCAAAACAGTCCACACAACCAATTCCCAGATTTCAGACATTACCAAACTTCATTCAGATTTTAGTTTTATAATAGTTCAAAACTCAGTAAAACAGTTTAAACCCACACCTATATACATTGAATACCACATACAGTTTTCCCCAAATCAATACACAGTTTTCACATTGAAACTATCATGAAATCCTCAGTTTTTGACAGAAAAATAATAGAGTGTGTATGTGAATGAGTGACTGTGATTTGTGTGTGTGTTTACATACAGTTCACTCCTATGTGTCAATCTCAGTTTTTGAGTGAAGAAGGAAAATTCAGTTATTAGTTTTCAGGAAAATTTTCCAATGACAGTTCAATACATACAAACCCAAGCACAATCCAATTTGAATTCCTCTTAATAGGTAACATCAACTCATGCATAAACTCTCAGTTATTAACATTAACATTGAATCAAACCCAATCAACATAACTGAAATCTCATGTTTCAAAACTAATAGTGAATCATTAATAGTGCATTACACATGAAATTCTCAAGAAACTCAGGTTTCTGTTTTTGTTCTCAAAAATTTGATGCTCAGTGTATTGAGTGTCAAACTCAGGTTTCCAAGGTTCAAGACAATTGACAGTAGGGGGTATGTGTCAAAGGCAGA
This sequence comes from Iris pallida, assembly GCA_029216955.1. NCBI lineage: Eukaryota > Viridiplantae > Streptophyta > Magnoliopsida > Asparagales > Iridaceae > Iris > Iris pallida. Next base: position 6,699,925 of record JANAVB010031419.1, read on the forward strand.
GGGGAAACAGTGCTTTACATGGGAAGAATTCAGTGTATGTATGATGACAGGAATGGGGAAAACATTAACATAGGCAATGTAGTGACCAACTTGTCTACCCAAGGAATTTAGCAATTTGACATTTGAGAGGTTGGCCAAGGTGGGAACATGCAAGGAAATATCTAGTGATGAACTATGTTGGATACCTGAACCATCATGTTCAGGTTTCAGTGAGCAAAGTGGATATTCGATCGATTGGAAATGAATACAGTGAACAAGGAGAGATTGCAAGTACCGAGGGGTGCATAGTGAGTGTCAACAAGGTGTCCAAGTGTTCAGCAAAATGTGTCCTGTGTGTCATACATTGTGTAAGTCTCAGATTTAGAGTCCACAGGAAATGACTGACAGTGTATCAGTCAATTCCAAATAGTCCATCTCATTTTGGAAATACAAAACAAAATCCAAACTGTAAAAATCAACCAACAGCAGCTAACAGACATGCTCAGGATCCAAACAAGTTATTTAATCAGTAATCTCAGTATTAAACCAACAACCAAGTCCTTAAATTCCCAAACAATGGAAATTAATTTCTAAAAATGAGAAGGACAGTGAGTATCAGAAATAGGGTTTTCATCCAACTTCGAATACCAAATCAACAACTAATAATTAATTTAGTAGGTTGGTAACATCAAACACATATGTGATAGTGTCATAGGTGTCCCCATGTCCAAGAGTCTGGACACATTCGTGCCTAAACACAACACAGACACAGACACAAGCACTGTGCACTAGACAGTGTTGAGCACGCGTGCACGTGTCTGTAGAACACGACACACGACACGACACAACACGTGGGTGTGCACACGTGTATGCCTAGACTAGGGGGTCGTGTACATGTGCTGTATCGTGTCTACGTGAGTCGTGTCAGGAGTAAAAAGGTCGTATCGGATGCGAATTTCTGCATGTGTGCACAGTGCACGAATCAGTGCGAGCTCGATTGCTCCCGAACCATTCAACGAGGTCCTACAAAACTTTGTAGGCCTCGTGTCAGTCATATAGGGAGTACTCGTGTCAAATTTCGTGTGGTGAAGTGGCATGTCCAAGGCAAACTAGGACACGGGCAGCAGGGCACTGCCCGTGAGTGTTGCGAGCGTGTTCGTGTCCTGTTTGGACACGGACACGGCTCAAAAACCAACTCATTCCAGTTGCAAACTAATGTACACATATAAATCATCAAATTTGTTCAAACACTTTTCAAAAATAACAAATAAAAATCCTTTGTGGCATATCAACAAACACTTAACAATACAACCTGATACGTGTCCGATACGGAGACAAAATGGAAACCACTCGACACCAAACCTATGCTAGCAGCTAGGGGACTCCTAGGGCTATGCAATCATGCAAAGAAATCAAAATTTGAATGGGTTTATGAAGGTTTACCTATAGGTTGAAGATTCAATAAAAAGCTCCAAAGGGGGGGATTCTCCTTGCTAGCCAATCTCTCCAAATTGCACCAAACCTGAGAATACTCTCCATGAGCAGCAAGAAGGGATGGATTAGAACCTAGTGCAAAAGATTTGAGCTAAAAAGGCCCTAAAATGGAAAAGTTATGGATTGGGGAAGATGGCTATACCTCTTTCTTCAAAGCTTGAGAGAAAAATAATTAAAAGAGGCAAGAACAAATGGAAGAGGCATTAAATAGGGTGGAAAACCCTAGGTTGCCTGCTATGGGCTGATTAGGGTGAGGTTTGGGTACATGGTGTGGGCCTATGGGCCTTAAGGCTAGTTATTGATTTAAGGTTTAGTCACAAGTCATGGCTTATGACTTAAATCTAACTTAAGTCAAATAACCATACCATGGGTCAACTCTAGTCTAACTAGGGTTACATGACCTAACCAAGTCCAAACACAACTAGGGTTAGCTTCTAGGTTAGCCTACCAAGGTCATTGCTAGTCAAAGTCAACCTAGTCAACCCTCATTCAAACAATTCCAAAATAAATTCTAAAAATTCCCATAAATTCAAATAAATTATAATAAATCCAAATAACCCTAAAAATGTCAAAAATACCCTAATCACATGGTTAGGCTCTAGGATAGGCAGTCTCTACTGTTCACTAGCAAAACACCAAAAATCACAAGTCATAAATTTAAATAGATTAAAAATAATTAAAAATCACTAAAAATCATAATATGATTAATATCATTAAATAATAATTATAATTACAAAATTTCAAAATTACCCTCTTCTGGAAAACTGGGTGTTACAGCATCAAACGTCTGGTGCTCAAACTGCTCCACTGTTAGAATGATCTCTAGTTGGAGTTCCTGCTGGAATCGCTGTGCTCGGTCCAATTCGGTCGTTACCATGGAAGGAGCAAATCGACTAAGCCTAGAAAACTCGGCCGTATATCCATCGACCGTCCTTTCCATATGCTTGAGATTGCTGAATCTAGTCTGCAGATCATACCGAGCTACTGTATCAAAGTATTTCGTCTGGAACTTGTCGCTGAATACTGCCCATAAGACAGGAGTCGCCAATCCAACTGCTTGCATTGCCCACCAGCTGCGGGCTAAGTCCAACAACTGCAGGCGCACGACGGCTACCTTCTCATCCTCAAGAATCCTAGCTGCTTCCAGGATAACCTCTGTGTCCTAAAGCCATGCATCAGCAGAGATAGCATCTTCATTACCGTCAAAGAAAGAAGGGTTCAAACGCTTGAAGCTGTTGGCTGTGTTGTTCCCTTGGTAACCAACTTTGTCCATGGCATCTTGTACTATCTGGTACAGAGCATCGCCCCAACGATCTTAAGATGCAAGCAATTCCCGATGAGACCCACCAGGGTTCCATTATCAGGCTCTACAGGCTGGACTGGTTGAACTGAGGGCTCTGGATCCCCGGAATGCATGACTCGAGAGGCGGCTCCAGAGTGCTGGGCTTGGTCTCCAGGTTGCTGCTGGTCCACTGGAGGTGCTCTGCCTTGCTGATCCGTAGGACCAGGAACAATGTCGCTGAAAAAACGACATGGGAAATAATAAGGAAGGACCATGATAGATCGAGAATATAAACATGTGATCAGGTCAAGATTTCAAAAAGATTAGAAGACACGAGTAGAGATCAAGTACGAGTGCTGATGGAGACATCTATTCAGTGAAACCCTCACATATCTTGATTTACAAGACCTGCATGGTCCACCACTTAAACCGTATCACGCCCCAGAACCAGAATACTGGAGAACGGAGGACAGACAAAGCCAGCTACGTATATTGAGGTATAATCTACCTCGATATACGGTCATGGCTGTCTAGATGCATGAGGATTTTTCTACAAGCCAACAGTCTCTTATGGTCATGAACAAGCCTAGTGTCTCAATCTCAAGCAAGTAAGTAAAGGTTACAAGATGTTAGATCATAAGACATACAAAGTAAGGCATCCCAAACATTACATATTCAGATGATCATGAAGCTAGTCATACAAAATGTGAAGACTAGCTAGAGTATCAGTCATACATGATCAACCCTAGGATTTGTCAATCATGTTACAGCCCGTAGACAGACGGTAAGTAAAGTTGGAAACGAGCTAACACTTGCTCGGCGGCTAAACGCCTCAAAAGAATATTTTTACAAGAGAGTGGGAGAGCAAAATAAGAACCCACTCATTGCCAGGGTTGCGCCTAGTGGTCACCATCTGGCTGGAAGGCTTGAGGATCCTCGAGACCTACTCCAAAATCTGGCCATACAAAACCAGCTGGGTTACACCCCAAAAGAGCAAGTTCCACAAGGGAGGCTTCTCTTAAGAAATAAAACCAGCATATTAGCATATGGAAACATAAATGGTAATAAAATACATGAGTTAGAGAAAACAAGGTGATAAACGATAAGACAACTAATAGACTATTCCGGTAGCCATGTTATAACCCGTAAACCAAATAAGGACCGGAGTGGTAACCCATCACCTGAATAGAGCTTTGTCTTCCACCAATTATCGACAAAAGTAAAGCATAAACAAGCATATGGTGAAGTAATCACAGACTGGCATCGATTAGACAAGACTAGACTGGACTACATCCATCATTCATGGCCAAGGAAAGAGTACGGCTTGATACTTTAGGGTTATCACAAGCCTAGTTAATAGCAAGATGCAATGAGATGTTTTCGCAGTCACAAGCCTTGCAGCTATCCAGGTTATCCAGGCGAGGTTCGTGTAAGAGTTATCAAGAATTATTAGGTGGCTTGGAGTGCAACACATGAAAATTGCATAAAACTTGTTTCATGAAGTGCCCCACATGACAGTGGACTGGAAATATGTCCTACTCAACGGCAGCCTGCAAGTCCCTCAGGTGTGGCCGGGATAACGGGATCGTCTGTAACTGGAAACATCTATCTGTATGAACTACTTGAGCAATCTAGTCATTAACATAGTCAGTTTCAGTATAAATCCCTGACCGAGGGAAATCAGGAATTCATGTCCTAGACATGATGTAAGACGAGACATGTAGTTATACAGGCACAATCAAGAAAATCAACCACAGTGTCAAGACAAGAGTTACTTAGCAAGTCAGGGTAGCTGTCGTAACAGCATTCAAGATTATAACGTCATGCCAGGTTACTTGTTACTTGTCAAGATTACTTGTCGGGAGTGCGCCCGATGGGCCACTATCAAGATTGTACATGCCTTATCAAGTTACTTATCATGTCAAGAGTGTTTGTCAAGAGTGTGCCTCGATGGGCCACTATCTAAAATTTTATGTCGTGTTCATGTCAACATCAATACAGGCAAGTCATGTGATGCTCAACAAGTAATCGAGTCGGGTCGTCACAAATAGGTCAAGTACAAAGGATAAGCAATTAACATAAAACCAATAATTAAGTGTCAGATCATGCAAGGGGCAAGGGGTACCATGGCCAACAAGTAGCATTAGCCAAGTTGCACCAGGGTAATAGGTTGTGCCAGGTACTAGAAGGTGCCAAGGCTACAGGTTGTGCCCAAATATTAGGTTGCACCTAGGCACTAGGAGGCGCCAAGGCTACAGGTTGCGTCCAAACATTAGGTTGCGCCTATGCACTAGGGGGTGCCAAGGCTACAGGTTGCGCCCAAACAATAGGTTGCGCCTAGGCACTGGGTGCCAGGCACTGGGGTACGCCAGGTCAGGTCAAGTTGCGCCAAGGCAAGTCGGGTCAAGACAGGCTAGGTTGCACCAGAACAAGTCGGGCCAAGTCACGTTGCACCAGGCACTAGACTGTACGAGGCTAGGTTACGCCGGACTGGGGTGCTCCAGGTCAGGTTGCGCCTGACTGGGGTGCACCATGTCAGGTTACGCCAGGGCGCAAGGGGCGCTGGGCTAGATTGTGCCAGACCTAGCTGCGCGAGGTCGGGTTGCGCCTGACTCAGGTTGTGCCGCGCTAAGAAGCGCACATTGGGTCACTGTGCGTCGCACTAAGAAGCGCACGCTGGGTAAGGTTATGCCGCGCTAAGAAGCGCGCGCGGGTCAGGATGCACCTTGCTAAGAAGCGCGCACGGGGCACGTTGCGCCTGGCACTGTTCATCTTCCCCAAAACAGCAATGAAGAATCCATGGAACCCGAAAACTTTAAAATGCCATAACTTGTTCAAAACAAGTCCGAATTGAGACTTCCAAGGGTCTAAACTTCATAGAAAGAGATTTCCTACAGCCTGGGATGACTGGTTTTAGGAAATACCAAGATTTAATAGATCAAAACCAAAAAAAAAAGATCAATACTTAGATCTACAAAAATCCATTCATCAAAAATGAAAATGCAAAGCTCTAAAGAGGCTTAGAATCAAGTGGAGAAGAGAATAAAAAATAAAATGGGAGATCCATCATGAAGCAAGTTGCACTTGCCTAGGGCTTGGGTGTAGGTGGGAGGAGTAAATGAAGAAGATGCAGAAGTAAATGAATGTTATGGAGGAGAGAGAGTGTAGTTGACTTATATCTTAAGCCCAAACAATCTCAAACCAACCAAGCCAACATGTTGAACCAAACCAAAATAACCAAGTCAAGATTAAACCAAGACTAGGCTAAGCAGGACAAGTCTAACTACGATCCACCTGATAAATGTCAGAAATACGTACACGTATAATGAAAACACGTATAACGGGAAACGAGAGTGACAACGAAGGCCTTTTCAACTCAGAGACAGACAACATTAACACCAGTTGTGCTGTCTCCTCTATTCATCCTCGTATGCTATCTGTGTACATGACGGATGGAGAGTGACCTGAAGAAGCTAGTGATCAAACTAACAAGCGACTGGAGAATCTTAAAATAGCGTTCGCCAAGATCATTGACATGCTTACCATCATCGTGGTTGTCCAAACTGCTGGGGTTGTTCCCCCACTTCAACCGAACGTCTCAGCACACGCTAGTCCGGTTCATAGCAACAACCTTTATTCACTACAAAGGGAGTACCGTTCAGTTGCACCTCCTGCAAATCCTTTAAATGCTGTGGAGGTACTTTGCCGACAGTACTTGACAACCGTACAACAGCCATTTCTCAACATCTGTTCAATCAACAGGATACAATTCTCTTATTGCACGTCTTGATACCATCTCATACAAAGACGAGTTTCAAAAGATGGGGATATCTCAACCTTATCCTCTTGAATGGGAGAATGCTAGTTGTCCTTCTAACTACAAGCTATTGACGCTAAATTCGTTTGACAGGATGACTTCTCCTCGCCAACACATGACATACTTCAACACGTAGACACTGCACTAACCAAGAGATGATGCGTTCTTGTCAAAGTTATTTATTAGCACCTTGCAGGGAGTAGATTTTGAATGGTTCTGCAGTCTGCCCGACGGTTGCATTAACTCCTTCAAGGACTTGGAGAGGCTATTCTACAATAGGTTTTACGAGAGTGGCATGCATGTTAGTATGTCCACCCTCATCGAGACCAAGCAGAGGAAGAGTGAGCCCATGGCATGAGACCACATCTCTGCATGCCAGTCATGACATCCATCTGCGAGAAACAGTCTGGTCAGAGGATATCCACTACTTCATCGTTCCAGCAAGAAAGAAGGGTGAAGAACTAATCATCTTCGATAGAATAATTGGCAAAAGAAAGTTCGTTCTGGACTTTACTACTCCCAATTATAACACGAAAGCTGACTATGATTCAGGTAAAATACAGCTTTATCGATATAGTTGGCAGGCTAAGAATATCATCCAGAACATGGGATATGATGTAAAAAGTGACAAGGGACTAAACTACGATAAAGGACGACGATTGCCAATACGTCACTTTGCTCCTCCCGGCAAACCCGAGAACTATTATCAACGAAACAACATTGGTTTGGGTTATGTTACTCCTCCAACAACTCCTGAAGGATCAGACGTTGAAGTTGATCGTTGTTCTCATTCTTCTGATTCCTGTCTCTAGGATTCAGACTCTAGTATTGGAGATATGTTCAAAGCAACTTTATCCGTCAACATGGTATCAGTTGACCAAATTACAGAAGATGTCCAATCAATATACCTCGAATAATAGTCTCAAAAGATGGACACTAGGTGGGAGCTACGTTTTGAACAACGTAAACCACCTACTGAAGACAAAGTCGTCCAAGTTACTTTAGGAGATGAATCATCTCCTAAACCAATCATTATCAACAAAAGTCTGTCTGACAAAGAACAACAATCTCTTATACTACTTATAAGAGAATATATCGACGTGTTTGCATGGTGCTATAAAGACATGCCAGGTTTAAACCCTAAAGTTGCTATCCACCGCCTAAATATCTCTTCTAAAGCTAAGCCAGTGAAGCAGCAGCAACGACGGTTCCGACCAGATATCATGGAGGCCATCGAATGTGAAGTCAAAAAGCTTATTTCAAGTGGTTTCATTTGCGAAGAATAATACCCTGACTAGGTTGCTAACATTGTTTCGGTCATGAAAAAGAACGGTAAAGTTTGAGTTTGTATTGATTACCGTAATTTGAACTCTGCATGCCAAAAAGATGAGTTACCTCTACCTATCACCGATGTAATGATCGACAATACTTGTGGCTTCGAGCGAATGTCCTTAATGAATGGGTTCTCAGGCTACAACCAGATCAAGATGTTCCCCGATGATAAGAAAAACACATCTTTTCGGACACCGTTGGGGTATACTGCTATACAGTGATGCCCTTTGGATTAAAAAATGCAGGTATAACATACCAGCGAGCCATGAACATAATTTTTTACGATCATTTGCACAAAATAGTGGAATGCTATGTAGATGATATTGTAGTTAAAATTCGTCTCAAGGGAAACCACCTCCGAGATTTGAGAACGGTGTTTGAACTGATGCGTACACACCAACTCAAGATGAATCAAACCAAATCTTTTCTGGGAGTCTTCAGCGGCAAGTTCCTTGGTTTTATTATCACTTTAAAGGGTATCAATCTTGACTCGGAGAAGGTTAAAGCTATCCTCGATATGCATCCTCCAAGAAATCTCAAAGAGCTATGCGAACTTCAAGGAAGGTTAGCCTACATCAGAAGATTTATTTTAAATCTTTCTGGAAGGTGTCAACCGTTTACTCAGCTCATAAAGAAAGAAGTATCTTTCGTCTGGACTGAACAATGTCAGCGCGCATTTGATGACATCAAGAAGTATCTCACAAGCCCCCTAGTATTGGTGGTTCCGATAGTCGGAAAGCCTTTCTTGTTATATGTTCGCGCTATGTGTAACACCCATGTCCCAAAATAAGTAGGAATAGGTACATAGACATGCTAGCTGTATACATATGAAATATACGCCAATATATGGAAAACTCGTATGAATACATAAGCTGTAAAATACAGTAAACAAAGAGTAATCTAATCTCATCCACAAATGTAAGAATAAAAGATATCATATAATCAACTGTAATAAGTCTTTGTATAATATGTTGGGCAGAGACAAATCCACGACCAACAAGTAAGGGAAAAATATACATGGGAACTAAAATGATTTGGCGGGTGTAGCAAAGAAAGACCCAAGACACGTCCTCTCCGAATGAATAGAGAAGATCACGACCTCGACTAGAATACCCGCGGATGATAATAGTAAACACCTGGAGAGATAACCAGGTCCTCAAAGGGACGTAACAAGATATATAATATCATGCCATATAAACTGTGATATATAATAGAAAATAAGGGATGCATGCAATAGGGTACCTAACCGTACTATAGTGAATATGCAATAAAGAACAATCCTTCACTTATGGGCACTCGGACTGTATAGTAGTGGCATCGTCCCTTCCTTCGGGAACCAGTCGTCTCCGTCCATAACGTTCGTCGAATGTCAGATGAAATCAGGAAGAAAACGTCCATAACGCTCGATGAACGTCAGAGAAAATCAGTAATAGTAAGGTGAACCTGCGTCTCCAACGGAGCTTCAGGTACAATAGAAATTAATATGTGGCCCATACATCAAGGAACTGTTCTTTCTACCCCATGCCTAGTGGAGTCCCATCCAAGAGTCATATGACCCTCTAGTAACTACCAAGTCCACTAGCATGCAATTCTATTGGCAGTTACTCCTAACCGTCGCACGCCTCATACGTATCGATGGCTGGTCGACTATGCGAGTACGTGTCCTATATATGACTCACAATACATGGTAAAATAAGTGTCAAGGCCGTATGAGATATACTAATACCTCATCAATAATGGGTGGTCACTAGGCTAAGTCGATGTAAGAGAGATAAATAAAAGCAAAAAAATGACCGATAGAGTCGCTTGCACCCAAGTATGACTTGGACGTACAGTTTTATAATAACAAATAAGAAGTGCTGAAAATAACAACTAAAAATAAGAATATGTAAATCACAGAGTAAGGTGGCAAGGTATCTTGCCTGGTGGTGCGAAAGTGGCAAGTACAAGAATCACAATGTCAGCAGAGAAAAGTCAAAATCTACGAACAACTCCGGATGCTGAAACAAATATCAAAAATGTTCTCGGTGTAAAAGATATACCTAGAAAACGTATGTCCAAAAGTCAAATTCTGGAATGAGGGCATAATCGTAATTTTGGGTCAAAACGATATCCATCGTTGGATCCGCTTTGCACCGAAATGCGTGCCAATATCTACGATCTCTAAAGTCGTCAAACTATATGTCTACAGATTTGTTTTGATGAGACGAACCCAACGGTATGTCCAATTTTGGATTTCGGTGGGCTCTGCACAAAATCGCCCGTTGAGTGGGATTGTGGGCCCACCAAAATAGCGTCCCAGTCAATCTCCCTAAAATTGAACCAAACTTGACATACAGGTCCAGAAAAGTGATACGGTCCTGTTGGCACAAGTTTCTTCTCAATTCGATGATTGTACACGAAGTTATGGCCAAGTTTGTAAAACGTCGATACGGGGGTATCTCGACGGATACGCACTGATTTCGTCGCACACACGCAACGAAATCGAGTTCCGGCTGTTCCCACACATCGACAACATCCATATGCGCCTTTTGTTGTGTATAATGCGCGACCACGTCGCCCGATTTGTCGGGGCGCAAGCCGTATCGTGGTGTTTTTTTGATTTTCGAAAACAAAATTTATAATTTTTTGTGAAACTTTAACAACGTGTATATTTTTACACACTAGATGAAAAGTGAATCCAGAAGGTGCATTAGAATCTCGGTTATGTTGTCTTTGACTGTCTTTAATTAATCTCTACAAAATCCATTTGTACATAAAGAAAAGTGGCCGACAAGTTGGTATTTTAAAGCAGTTTTTAATATTCCAGAAAAATGGTTTTTCTCCAACTTTGCCTTATTTTTTTAGCAAGTTGGATGGACACGTCGAAATCCACCTGCGGGATCTCGAAGAGGGTCATGTGGTCTTTCTACATGAATTTACAGATCTAAAAATGGATTTAAATTGATGGAGAAATCGCATGGAAAAGTTAGTTACCTTGGTTTTATTTTCTGTTGATGTTGTTGTCGTTTGTTGCTGCTGTCACGACCCGCACCCACTGTGAGGGTACGAGTACGTAACGACGCCCAGCATACGCCGCAGTGTCGGCGGTAGAGCACTGTCCTAGGTTACTATCTAACCAGCAACTCACGCATTATATAATGTACTCATCATGATCAACTCCGAACGGAGGACAAGTATAAGATATTGTAACTCAATCACAGTCTAAGCACGATAAGATAATCACAGAAGAATTAACTAAGAATAGAAAACAACTACTAAAATAAAGACAACTCTTAACAATCTCAAATACTACACAAGTCTCAAATCAATACAAAAGTTCGAAATAAAAAATAGATGCTAGTGTACTAAACTAAATCTCGATCACTCCTGAGTGTCGGGGCCAAAGGTAGTCATCCCGTCTCCGGGTCCATAATATGTAGGGCATGTGTCATCAGGGCAATCATCTGTAAAATTTCAACAGGTCCAGTCAGGACAGGAACGAGTACAATTCATTAAGAAATCCCAAGTAAATGATAGAGAACTATAAAGCAGTTATAGACAGTTTTATTGATGAACATGGTAGTTTGTATACAGGTGATGGTATAGAGAAACAGTTAAGATACAAGGAAAGTAAGATAAGTAAAACAAGAGAAGAATCATAGCAATAAAGACTGTAAATAGAAACTGGCGGAACTAGAGCAACATAATATAAGTCCAGAATGTAAATGTAAACAAGTACAAAACCCAAGTAAATCCAAACAACATGAATCTGATACCAGGTGGTTCCAGTACAATATGAGTCCGGTATAAGGTGAGTCCAGTTGGTGATCAAAGGTTCCAGGGTGAGTCCAACCTATACTCTAACAGTGTGTTTTAAAATGTCAGGATCGACATGTGAACGGCTGTAGGTAATACGGCACACCGCACACTCGGCCAAGTGTGGGATGGGTATCGTTCCAGTATAATTCCAAGGGAGTGGTTCCAGTATTTGGGTATGTTCATATGCCTATTCCAATATTTCCCCGCCCAGCAAGTACAAGTGAATCCATAATCCGACACAAAAATAGGTATAAGTCCAGCCAGTACACGAATGGTTCCAGTAATTGATTCCAGGGTGGTTCCAGTAGGCAGTTCCAGTAGGTGGTTCCAGAAATAGAGACCAGACATAAATAAGTGAGTGTCGCATGAAATGGATCCAGCATTATCAAATCATGTTTGAAACAGAGAATCAGATAGAACTAGCTACAACTGAAATATAGTAAACGACAAGTAAATAGAAGAACTATCAGAGAATGTACTCGCCTGCTACTCCGAAAAGAGTAGTGTAATATCAGATGTCTGTACCGGAGTCACAATGTCCTAAACAGAGCAATATGGGTTATAATATGTTTAAAGTAAGGTAAATGAAATCTATAATGCAATCTACATGATTTCTAGGTCAATCTACGTCAAAGTCAACTCTAAGTCAAACCTGGTCAACTGTCTAGGTCAAACTAGGTCCAAGTCAACTTGGTCAACTCTGGGTCAACCCAAGTCAACTACACTTGTCAACTAGGTCAATTGGTCACATCTAGACTCAATGTTGACTTTTGGTCAACTCCAGTCAATCTTGAACTATTGGGTCAAACCTTGGTCAATTCTAGGGTTTTGGATCAACTCTAATCAATCTAGGTCTAGGCCAGTCAACTCAAGTCTAAATACCACTCATAGGTCACTCTAACACTAGGCTAAAACACAATCACTAAGTCTAATAGAATTCTATACTAGGCTAACAACCTAGGGAAACCTAATACTAGTTATAGGCTAGAATCCTATAGGTCTAAGTACCAAACCCAAGCCTATAAGCTAAACTAAACTCAAGCTAGCACCAAAGCCTACTACTACTCTACCTATAGCCTAAACCAAGCCACAAGCCTAAGCCAATATACTCAAAACCTAACATCACATATATGTATATACTCATATATATACATTCATACATATATATAAACTCACATATATCTGGCATACATTACATAGATGCATACATTCATTCATTCATTATCTACCTTGCATACACATGCATACATATAAATTACACATATAGATATAGAGGTGATATATGGCATGTGTATGGGGGTGTAGATAAGTGTGTGACATGAATTTTCAGTTTTTTGTGTGTGTGTGATGACAGAAAAGTGTAGTGATCTTAAGAAAATGAATATGAAGATTAGTATACATTGTTTCCTTACAATTTCTGATACATGTATGTATCAGACTTGTACAGTGTCAAGTTTGGGTCTACTCATGTGGGATGGACATATAGGTGTATACATCCTAGATACATGCATGCATCAATGTTGTAGGCTAAATAGGAGATGCACTGAATGATTGTGAAGTGAACAAGAAATGTGTCGAACATGGTTGAGTGTGTGAGGATGTGAAGAGTGCATGATGTGAGTGAACTAAGTGTCAAGTGAAGGGTGCATACAAATCAGGGCAAGAAATCCCAGGTTCTCAAGTTTAGAGTATACCACAATCCCCAAATTGACAGAACTGGGAGTGATGTGAATTTTTAGGAATTATTTCCAGGAAACTGAAAACAGGGACTTAGCTATCAGTCCCTACCCAATCACCAAATTGAAATCCCCATCTTGATGACATCAACCAAGGAATCCATCTAACAGTGAACTAATCACAAGTGTTCATGAATTTTAACATAGGAAATACTCGAAATTAGTTTTATTGAAGGAAATAAAATGACAGTAAAATAAATACTAAACTAACAGTCTAACAGTGATTTTCATATAGTAGTTCATCAATCCAACTCAACCTATCTCAGGTTTAACCCATTTAACAGTGAATCTCAGTAACCATCAAATCAGTGAATCGAAACCCAAATTAATCTCAGGTTTCATATCTCAGTTAACACATTCTATATTAGAAACTCTGTTTAAAAACATCCAGTTAAACCTCTAATCAGTGAATCAACATGTTCAACCCAAACCTATCTCAGTTAATTTCTAATCAACAAAATCTAACTAATATTCAACCAAACCAACCCAGGTTCTCAGGTTTCAAAATCCTGAACTCTCATCTCAAGATTTACAATAGTAACCAAGTATCAATCCATGCCATGCCATATCGAAATCCCATTTCAGCAAATTGAATCCAAAATCTCACTGAAATTCTCACCAGCAGTAGCAATTACACATGTAGGATCATAATTGGCAATTTAACATCATTTAAAATCTGTTTTAAAAACACTTAAGTTCAGAATTTGAAAACAAGGATTGCACGTATCAGTGAGAAATGGAGAAATGAAATCGACACCCAAAAATATGTTAATCCCACAAATTTAGGGTTGGTAATCCTTGCCACACACGTGCTCGTGTCCCAGGAGTCTACTCGTGTCTAACATTTGGATACGAGGTGTCCAATCATTTAAAAACATACACAGACACGTGCGCATAGTACAGTATCGTTCTGTGAGGACAAGGTGTCATAAACGCGATACAGGGCACGACACGACTCGTGATCGTGCCCACGTGTTTGCACCATATAGGGCTACGTGTCCATGGCCCTACAACGTGTCCTAGTCACGTGTTTTGTCATCTTTAGTGGCATGTCAGTGGCTAAATTCCACGCGTGCAAAGCGCGCGCGCGCGGCCAGTACGGCCAGAGCGAGGAGGAGAACTCCTCGCACACTGTACCATATGGCTCCAAATTTTGGGAGAGCCATGTCAGTCAGTGCCCTAACATTTTCTAAAAATTTGGCGTGTCCTCGTGTCCTGTACAAGAAGAAAACCAGCCCGTGATGCAGGACACAGTATATGGTTCAGTCCCCACGTGTTCGTGTCCCCGTGTGGACACGACACAACACCAAAATTAGGAAATAATAACACAAATCATTAAACAAGCCCTAGATCTAGGATTCCATTCAAAAACATTTCAAAAATCAGAACAAAATGTTGGTTGAGGCATTACATCAAACACCTAGCCTATCAAATAGATACGTGTCCGATACGGACACGAAACTGACACGAATTTGGCTCAAACTCCAGGGACAGCTAGGGGACTCCTAGATCTAGCCCTAAATACAAAGAAAACAGAAATTTAAATTAATTTGAGGAGTTTTACCTATAGGTACAAATTGCAAGAAAAAGCTTCAAATGGGGGGTTCCTCCTTGCAAGCAAAATGCTCCCAAATTGTCCCAAAGCTGGAATTAAACCCCAAAATCAGAAAATAAGAGAGTATTACGTTCTAATGCAAGAAACTAGGATTAAAAAAGAATTAAAATGGATTTATGGAGATTTTTGGAAGGGGGACAATACCTCTCTTTTCTAATGTGTTGAAATAATAAAAAAGAGACAAGCCCTAATGAATAAGTGTTTATATAGGGTTGGGATCCCTATGTGGCTGGTCACTTAGGGTTTGGTTAGGGTTAGGGCTTCTAGTTATGGGCCATGGGCCAAGTCATGATCAATAAAATCATTAAGCCATAAGTCATTTCATGAAACCACAAGCCATGACTTAAATTCACTAAACCAACTCCCCTCATTCTAAAACTATTCTCTAATGACTAAAATAGGTTAAATCAAGTTAGACGAGGGTTACCATGGCTAGGGTTAGGTTCTAGGCTAGTCCACTAGGTTTCAACAAGTCAAAGTCAAACTAGAATTCACCAATTCATTAAATTAATTAAAAATTCAAATAAGCCAAAATGACCAAATTAGTCCTAGGCTAAAAATGATAATTAAATTATCCTAATGACATGGTTAGGCTCTAGGTCATGCAGTCACTAGGGTTTCACTGACAGCACATCAAAATCACAAGTCATGACTCAAAGCAGTTTTTAAATAGTTTAAAAATTATTAAAAATCACCAAAAATCATAATGTGAATTAAATACCAATAAATAATAATTATAATTACAAAATTTCAACATTACCCTCATCTGAAAAACTGGGTATTACAGCTGGTAGTGGTGTTGCCGTAGCGATCGTGAGGCGGGGCTGTTGTCCCTCCGACGAGGCTGGGCATGCACGTCGAGGAGAGGGAGACGAGGAAGGAAGGAGAAAAGAGGAGAAAGGAGAAGGAGGTGATTAGGGTGCTTAGGTTTTTAGGGTTCTCTAAAACATATATATATATATATAACTATATATTTATGTGAAAGAGGAAGGAGTTTTCGGCCCCTTGGGCGCAACATGATGCTGTTGCTGCTTGTTGAATTCTTGTGGTCGGTTCCCACATGGTGGGGCCGACCACATGTTATCTTTTTATTTTTATTCTTTTACTTTATCTTTTTAAAACCTTATATATATATATATATTTTTATTCTTTTTATATATATATATATATATATATATATATATATATATATATATTCACTTCTAAAATCTCAACAAATCCAAATTAAAACCTTAATCTTATCTAACCATATATATAGTGGATTTAAATATATTTACATATCTATATATATTTAGTTGGCAAGAAAATCATAATTAACTAAATAAAAGTATATATTGAATTAGTTCTCAAAAATACATTGATAATAAATTAAAGTAATAAAATAATCAAATGATAATTTTTGGTGGACATATATTATACCTCTTATCCGGGTCCAAAAATTGTACGAATATTGTAAAACATTATTTAAATAATAAAATACTAATTTTTTTACCAATAATTAAATAATTAGAGATTATACATAAATTTCTAAAATATTTTAGGAAATTGTTGTACATACATAAAATATGCGTACATGGCCACCTTTGGTTACACCACATGCTTACCTGGGCTTGGGTTTGGTCCGGGCCCAGTTCGGGCTGGTTTGGACAAACCGGGTCATCTAAAAATCAAGGCTTAATTGCACTTTGCTACCCTCAACTATTCTGCCTTTTCAACTTGATACCATAAACTTTTTTTCGTAACAAATTGGTACCTCAACTATTATTTTTTTCAACTTGATACCTAATTTTTCAAAAATTCCGAAAATGCCCTTCTCTCTTCCTTCCCTCCACCCCCTTCCCCACTCCGGCCACCCCCCTTGCTAGCTCTGGCCGCCCCACCCCCTCCCCCTGCTAGCTCCGCCCCCCGCTAGCTCCGGCCGCCCCCCTTCTAGCTTCGGCCACCCCCTGCCCCGCCTCCCGCCCCGCCCTCCCTCACCAGCCCCCCTCCTCCCGTGCTGCCGCGCCTAGGGGAGAGGCGGGGGTGGGCGGGCGGCCGGAGCGAGCAGAGGGGGGGTGGGGGGTGGAGGGGGCAGAGCTAGCAGGGGGGGGGCGGCCGGAGTGAGCAGGGGGGGCAGCCGGAGCGTACAGGGAGGGAGGGTTAGGGGTAGGGGCATTTTAGTCCAAAATAACATCTGGGTACCAAATTGTTACAAAAAATAGTTTAGGGTACAAAGTTGAAAAATGGTAATAGTTGAGGGTAGCAAAGTGCAATTAAGCCAAAAATTAATATATAAATAATATTTAATTAAAAAAATTAAATGAGTTAATTCACAACTTGGCCTGGTTTTCCTAGTTTGGACAAAACTATGGGTAGGCCTCCCATGGCATGGCTTGTACACTGTTCAAGGCACATTGTTACATCTTCCGTGCCAAAATTCATGGTCGTTTAGTGCTCCAAAACTCAACAATGGCTGAGATCATTAAAAAAAAATCATAAATTGCATAAATTCATTTTAATGTCTTTTAAATAACAAAAAAATAATATTCTCAAAAATTTAGGGGTCTACATCCTACCCAACGTACAAGAATTTTGTCCTCAAAATTTAGGAATAATAGGGTAGATGGGGTTGAGGGGTAGAGGGAGTAGTTTAAGGCGAGGCTATAACCACATGACTAAAGTGATACCATGGGTCAATTTCTTAAGTACAGTGCATTGTCTCTCTAAAATAAGTAAAAGACAAGAACAATAAAGGGTTCAAGACGATGCTATTGAGAACGAATAAGAAGTTCATAGGCGATAAAAATAATTTAAAAGAGAATTGCCAAGGCTGTCGGGATGGGACTCTTAGGCAGGTTTAACTATGTCTCCATCCGCATAGAATAATATATGATAAGCGAACCAAAGTACAATAGGTTGATCAGACCATCATGCACTGGTTCAGATTAGACAATATGTTAGTGGATGCACCCAATAAAATATGTCATGATCAAGCCCGAAAAAGATAAGCTTGTAAAACTAAGGCTAAATTAGCAGCATATGATAGTCAAAATATAAGTAAGGAAGAATGATAAAGGAAATTAAATAGTCCATGATCTTTTAAAATCTACGTTCCGCCCGATGTTTGGGCCTGTGTAATTGGCTTGGTTGACTAGCTAAGTTAGGGTCCTCTGAATTTATAGTCTGAGTAAACTTATCAACATGGGTCACAAGGACAAAGACTTTGTTGGGCCGTGAGGTATTCTACCCAACTTACAAGAGTTAAGCTAGTAGTGTGATGGGACAATGGGTCAAGCAATCAAGATAAAGCATAAATTTAAGCATTTTAAGAAATCAAATAGAACGCAATCACATACCGGTTCAAAAGATTTGAGTTGAGGCTTGACCTCTAATTAAAGACAGAAAGCATTTGGTATCATGGTAAGGTTATAGTTTAGTCATTTTGACCAGAAAGTCATATCATAAAAATAGAGTATAAGGAGATGGATTTTAGTAGGACGTGATATGTCTACAGGAAGGTGGGCTCGTCTAGGTCTTACATATAAAATTTGTTGGAAGAAAAAGTCTAGTATTGTGCTCCAAATATCTAAGTCACGGTAAAGGACGCCAAAAGATCTAAAATAGAAAGTGGGAGCTCATGAGGTGATAACTAGTTGTAGCACCCAGTTTCCCAAATGAGGGTAATTTTGAAATTTCGTGTTTATAATTATTTTAATAATGATATTTAATTCATGATATAATTTTTGTTGATTTTAAATCATTTTAAATTTATTTAAATCAATAACTTGTGGTTTTGAGGTTTTGCTAGTGAAACCCTAGAGACTGTTTGACCTAGAGCCTAACCATGTGATTATGATATTTTAATGTCATTTTGGCCTAAGAATATTTTTTGCATTTGACCTCTTTGAATTATTTTGATATTATTTTATTATTTATGATATTGTTTTGGGGTTATTTGAGTCGGGTTCGAATTTCAACTCAATCCGACTATAAACAGGGACCCGGGGGTAGTTTGACTCTAGTGGGACCCACACACTAGTTAGACATGGCCCACATGATATTAATTTTAGTCCACATGATAGAAATATTTGAGTTAGAGGTTAGACTAATTATTATGGATAAGGTTAGTGTGATTAGAGACTTTAGAATGACAAATTTAGCCCCAACCAATTAGCCCTTTCCTAATACTCATAGAATAGGTTAGTGGGGGCATTTTGGACCTTACCATAATAGGACAAATAGCCCCATATGGCCAGCCACTTTGGGAGAGGATAGGCTCAAGTTCATTTCATTATTCTCATCCACACTCTCTCTCTTGTTCTTCCCCAAATTCCTAGAGAGCAATCCCTAGCAATTTCTCCACCAAATCCTTCCATTTCACCACAAAATCTTCTTCTTTCCTTCTCCATTTAAGCCAAGGAGGAAGCTACCCAAGTTTGGGAGGATTCGGAGCTCGTTCGTGTTCTTTTGGAATCTCTACGTGTCGGTGTCGCTCCGGGAAGGCTTTTCTTCGATTCGATCTACCGGGAGGTATAAATCCCTTCTCCTTTTCATTTCCTCATGCATATAGGTCTATTTTGAACCCATAGGAATGACCCCATGGTTGTATCTCCATTTGTGTCCATTTTGTGCCTATTTGGAGGTCATAGGAGTGTCCTTTGTGTTGTGGTTGTGTCCATGTGGGAAAATCTCAAATTTGGACACCCTATGTGTTGTTGTTATGTATGAATGAATTATTACATGTTTAATCTCATAATTTTGTATTGGAGATGTGTTCTATAGTGTCTCATATATATATATATATATATATATATATATATATATATATATATATATATATATATATATATATATATATTAGTGTAGAGAGTGAGTTCTTGATATATTATGTTATATACTTGTGTTCTTTTGTCTCAAACTACCTAAATCCGTCATGATTTTTATCCACGTTTTTAATTTCAGCCCTAAATTAGAAATGTCATAACTTCTAGCTCAAAGTTCGGTTTAATTTACCGTTTTTTTTAAAGAAGCGTATTGAAGTTAGCTTTCCAAAAACATATATTAAAAGGCCTAATTCTTTCTGTAATTTTCTAGAGAATTATTTGAGTGTCAGCTGTACGAAAGACAAACGCGTTCTCGGTGTTTCCCGCGATTCCGGGAGTTTCCGGAAACGAAAATGCGATCCGTTTGAAGTTTCGGAAAGCTAACACATAGATCTATAACATATTTTAATCCTAAATTTTAATTCATGCTAAGATGGTACAGTATTGATTATTAGTAGGAATTACTATTCGGCATATGCATCTTGTGCACCCTTATGTGTAATATAATGTTCTATTTGATTTAACCCATGTTAATGTATATACATTATGTAATTAAATAGAGAATGCAAGCATGAGTAAATGGTTAAATAAATGATGTATGAGGTGTAAGTATCTTATCTAATGTAAGCATGTATAAGTATGGCTTGTGATGAATATGTAGGTTCCATAGTATGTAATGTATGGTGCATATAGTGGTACAAGAGAATAAATGAATGATGAATGAATGCAAGCATGAATGTAATGTAATAATAGATGTAATGCATGATATGTTAGATGAATAAAATGATATATATATATATATATATGATATATATCCTCTTTACATTAATGTATATATATGGATGAATGCAAGCATGTAGGAATGCAATTAATGTAATGTATGTAAGCAATACATAAATGCATGAATGAAAGAATGATATACAATGCATGCATGAAAGTATATAATGAATGCTAGATATAAATGCAAGGTATATATGTAATGATAGATATGAATGCATAATGTATAAATATTGTAAATACAATATCAGATTTCATATGTAGACATAGAACCAATGTATAACTGATATTTAGATTGAATGTTAGTTCATTTTAGGTTGTTCGAACACTGAACTGTCCATGTAAGCCGATATACCTTCCTTTTCCTATTGCCAAGCCAATTTTAGTTTTCAATATAGTAGAATGTCTATGAATGTAATGTTAACCTTCAACCCCTTAATTCGAAATGTTAGTTAATTTCAGTATTAGACAATGTATGAGCTGTATGCATATGGGATGTTGGCTTAATGACAGATTTCAGATAATATGGTTCATTTTATGTGGTTAGTTACACCAGTTTATGGGATAGCTCACTTTAGTTTATATGTAAATGTGGAACTAAACTGAGAATGAACTTCACCCTCTGTACAAGGACACCCCACTCTATATCAACCACCATGCCATGTAACCCTTCTCTAAATGATTGCTATAATATATATAGATTTATGTAAAGTATAGATGCATGTTAGTTATAACTTAAATAGTCTCTACTCTAATGTATATAGATGTATACTTGTAGCCATGCATGTTAAGTATAATACATGTGTAATGTAGATGGGTTAGCTTTGTGCCATGTGTAGTGTAAACTCATAACTAGTGTTGATTTTTCTTTTCATGTACACCTCCATGTTCACACACACACATAGCTTTATATGTTAGTTCCTTTCTCTTATATAAATATATATATATATATATATATATATATATATATATATATATATATATATATATATATATATATATAATATAGAATATGCATGATAGTGATGTATCTTGATGTGTGACTTGTGTTGGCTTGTATAGCCTTGTGATTGGTGTGTGACTGCTAGCCTAGGCTTGGTTAGGCCTAGTGAGACTTATTAGACTTGTTTGGGCTAGGACTTGACCTAGTTGACTAGTGTGGTTGACTAGAGTTGACCAAGTGTTGACTTTAGTCTAGTTTGACCTAGACAGCATGCAGATGCATTATAGATTACTATTATCATCCCCTGTATACATCTTGACTTGTGTTGCTCTAACTAGGAGTTAGGTACCTCATCTCGGACAGTACATTTACTTCAGACATTCAGATACGAGGCTAGTACATTCTCTGACCGTTTCATACTTGTCTAGATTTACATTCTTGCTCTAGATTACTGTACTTGATGCTGACACGATCATTATCACGGATTAGTACTATGTAGATCTTCTTCTGAGATGTTATCTCCTTGTATTCACTAAATACATATTATGATGTGCGTTTCACTTACATATTGTATTTATTAAATATCCTTATCATTGTACACTCATTGTGCATATTGTACTCTCATTATCACATTGAGCCATTGTACAAGCCATTGTACAAGCCATTATACAAGCCATTATACAAGCCATTGTATAAGCCATTGTACAAGCCATTGTATAAGGTAACGTAACTGAATTGGATCCTTGTGTATTGATTGGGGAGGGAGAGTAAAATTGGTTATGTGATCAATCCTATTGTATAAGAAATTGTATATGTCCATTGTACACCCACGTACAAAGGAGTCCCATTTTATTGTATAACCTAACCCGTTTACATAACCATATTGTGCTCTAAATCACATGTTGCTTACAGTTCTTACTTATCATATATAGATATTTCCCATTATCAAATCTCTGCTGTTTTCATATACATTCTTCTTTCAGCGTTTTATGTACCTTTCTCTATTGCATGCTTTATATTTCCTAACATGATATGAACTGCGTGAGATGTTTTGTGCTCGCTCCCGTCCTGACTGGACCTGTTGAAAATTTTACAGAGGATGATGAGGAACCCTGCACCCTTACTTGGAGTTTGCCTAGTTGACACTCGCGACCTGGACCCCTGGGGAGGTTCAGGCAGCTGCTCAGGATGATACCTTGTATAGTGTAGATAGCTTAGACTGTCCTTTCTTTTCATGTTTAGCTGTTGTCTTATTTTCAGAGTTGTATATTTTAGAGATGTTGAGACTTTGTTATTTCTTTCTGCTGTACCTCAGTTGAGGATTTCTTATCTATTTTCCATCATGCTACATTCGATCTTAGATTGTGATTGAGTTGTACCTCTGTGTTGGCCTCCTTATGGAGAGTATTCATATTATGTTAGTTATAGTTCATGACCTAGAACAGCGTTCTACCGCCGACACTGCGGCGTAGGCTGGGCGTTGTTATGCTCTCGTACCCTCATAGTGGGTGCGGGTCGTGACACGTTTTTAGTGGTGGCCCATGCAGGTCGAGTTTATGTAGTGGTATTCGAACTAGAGTATCACTACAGCCTGCAGTAGGATTAGGATATTTTTGGAGGTGCTCAATCACATTAGGAAAAACTCTTAATCCGATTCCTTTTGTCTAAAATTGTTGCTTATTGAGTTCCCTTGAATATAAACTGTTCTCCTTGAATTTTTGCTTCATTCTCAGAAATTGCTTCTTGTTTTGATCTGTCTTCATGATTGTTATGAAGACACGATCTCATCGCTTCAGTTCGGGGGATACTATCGAGAGGCTGGCCACCTCTCGTCCTGTTCATCAGGGCCTCGAGACCGCAGCTTCTGTTGTGCCGACTCAGGTTGGCGTTTCTGCTATATTGGAGGTGCACCTCCGTCTGTACAGAGACTTTTCCCTTCATTTCCGGTTTCTCTCAGCAGCAGCGATTCATGCAGTATCAACATCAGAGATTTGTGTAGTATCAACATCAGGCTGGAGAAAACCAGCAGGGCGAGCTATCGTCATGACAGTCGAGGATATACAGACCGTTGGAGATCTTGCTACAAGTTCTGTTCTTCTCAATTCCATTCCCGCAATTGTCTTTTATAATTACCTTGAAATCCGATTCCATCTGTTCCTTGTTGATTGATTAATTTTGTCATGTTACTCTTTTGTTGTGTTTGTTTTTTCTTCTAAGAAAATTATATGGGCTAGGTCGCCTAAATCATGGGATCTATAATCCTCGATAGTCGTGTTAGTTGGCATAGTGAGGACATGTAGTTAGATTTTGGATGTATTCTCGGGTATAGAAATTTAAGGTTATCGCCGTCGCATGCGGCAGTGCAAAAATTTTAAATACCATGAACCTAGAGGTATGTACCTTAGTCAAGGACTCTGTGATTATCGTAGCCTTGCTCACTAGCATGATGAAGACTCTGGACAACATAATTTTGGACAGATGCATATGATTAACAGATTGTATCTTGAGAAGGTTTAAACATTATACCCTTTTGATTGTTATAAATGACTTAGGAGTAGGGATATTTAGTTTTGTAGAACTTATTCATAGGTAGTTCCTTCATAGTATAATGATATGATAACTTGTAGAGTGTCTGTACCCTAGAGGTGATAGTTAGCATTGGTGTTAGAATAGTAACATATTGCAGATAATTCTCCTATTATCTATAATACCAACCAGTTACATATAGGATGGTAGACAGCCCTACAACCTTGATGATTGTTGTTCCCTTACCTTCCCAATTAGGACACCCTAGATTGTTTGTGTGTTGATACCATAGTACTGTTTTGACCTAGAATGATTAGTGTACCTAGGTGAGACTTCCAACTGCTACGGTATGCCCTGACCTTGTATACTATTCCTTCAAATTGCATGATTTAGATAAAAAAAATTTAGACCTTGATTGTTGGGAAATAGGGACGTCACTCCATTAGTATCAGTTGTAGATATATATGGGTGTTAGTCCTTGATGTGGGGATGTGTGTCTATAAACATGTAGCTTAGGAGATTTAGGAGAGATTATAGTATCAGCCTTGATAGGATGTACTAGTCTTTTGGTGAGTATAAATGTGTTATGAGAGATAGGGGCCTATATGTCTTAGTAATGCATCGTTCCTATAGTAGTAGAATGTATTAATAGATGGTTAATAGGAAGATAATAGTTTAAGCATACCTATAGCCTATGATCAGTTCCTTTTCATCCTTAGTTAGGACCACTTTAAAATAGGTCCAGTCCCTTGGATATATGTTCCAGTCCATATTCTATTGAAGTTCCATTACCACCGTACAGCAGAGCAGTATTGGAGGTATTCCTAGATTGACACTTTTTAGATGTCCGTTTATTATTCCAGTGTTAGGAAGTGTTACCTTAGATATTGGGTATGTTAGAGGCTCTAGAAGGAGTACTATCGATCTTAAATTTTGAGGACAAAATTTTTCTAAGGTGGGTAGAGTTGTAGCACCTAGTTTCCCAAATGAGGGTAATTTTGAAATTTTGTATTTATAATTATTTTAATAATGATATTTAATTTATGATATGATTTTTGCTTATTTTAAATCATTTTAAATTTATTTAAATCAATGACTTGTGGTTTTGACGTTTTGCTAGTGAAACCCTAGAGACTGTTTGACCTAGAGCCTAACCATGTGATTATGATATTTTAATGTCATTTTAGCCTAAGAATATTTTTTGTATTTGACCTCTTTGAATTATTTTGATATTATTTTATTATTTATGATATTGTTTTGGGGTTATTTGAGTCGGGTTCGAATTTCAACTCAATCCGACTTGAAACGGGGACCCGGGGGTAGTTTGACTCTAGTGGGACCCACACACTAGTTAGGCATGGCCCACATGATATTAATTTTAGTCCACATGATAGAAATATTTTAGTTAGAGGTTAAACTAATTATTATGGATAAGGTTAGTGTGATTAGAGACTTTAGAATGACTAATTTAGCCCCAACCAATTAGCCCTTTCCTAATACTCATAGAATAGGTTAGTGGGAGCATTTTGGACCTTACCATAATAGGACAAATAGCCCCATATGGCCAGCCACTTTGGGAGAGGATAGGCTCAAGTTCATTTCATTATTCTCATCCACACTCTCTCTCTTGTTCTTCCCTAAATTCCTAGAGAGCAATCCCTAGCAATTTCTTCACCAAATCCTTCCATTTCACCACCAAATCTTCTTCTTTCCTTCTCCATTCTAGCCAAGGAGGAAGCTACCCAAGTTTGGGAGGATTCGGAGCTCGTTCGTGTCTTTTTGGAATCTCTACGTGTCGGTGTCGCTCCGGGAAGGCTTTTCTTCGATTCGATCTACCGGGAGGTATAAATCCCTTCTCCTTTTCATTTTCTTATGCATATAGGTCTATTTTGAACCCATAGGAATGACCCCCATGGTTGTATCTCCATTTGTGTCCATTTCGTGTCCATTTGGAGGTTATAGGAGTGTCCTTTGTGTTGTGGTTGTGTCCATGTGGGTAAATTCCAAATTTGGACACACTATGTGTTGTTGTTATGTATGAATGAATTATTACATGTTTAATCTCATATTTTTGTATTGGAGATGTGTTCTATAGTGTCTCATATATATATATATTAGTGTAGAGAGTGAGTTCTTGATATATTATGTTATATACTTGTGTTCTTTTGTCTCAAACTACCTAAATCCGTCATGATTTTTATCCACGTTTTTAATTTTAGCCCTAAATTAGAAATGTCATAACTTCTAGCTCAAAGTTCGGTTTAATCTCTCATTTTTTTTAAAAAAAGCGTATTGAAGTTAGATTTCTAAAAACATGTATTAATAGGCCTAGTTCTTTCTATAATTTTCTGGAGAATTATTTGAGTGTCAGCTGTACGAAAGACAAATGCGTTCTCGGTGTTTCCGCGATTCCGGGAGTTTTCGGAAACGAAAAGGCGATCCGTTTGAAGTTTCGGAAAGCTAACACATAGATCTATAACATACTTTAATCCTAAATTTTAATTCATGCTGAGATGGTACAGTATTGATTATTAGTAGGAGTTACTATTCGGCATATGCATCTTGTGCACCCTTGTGTGTAATATAATGTTCTATTTGATTTTAACCCATGTTAATGTATATACATTATGTAATTAAATAGAGAATACAAGCATGAGTAAATGGTTAAATAAATGATGTATGAGGTGTAAGTATCATATCTAATGTAAGCATGTATAAGTATGGCTTGAGATGAATATGTAGGTTCCATAGTATGTAATGTATGGTGCATATAGTGGTGCAAGAGAATAAATGAATGATGAATGAATGCAAGCATGAATGTAATATAATAATAGATATAATGCATGATATGTTAGATGAATGAAATGATATATATATATGATATATATCCTCTTTACATTAATGTATATATATGGTTGAATGCAAGCATGTAGGAATGCAATTAATGTAATGATATAAGCAATACATAAATGCATGAATGAAAGAATGATATACAATGCATGCATGAAAGTATATAATGAATGCTAGATATAAATGCAAGGTATATATGTAATGATAGATATGAATGCGTAATGTATAAATATTGTAAATGCAATATCAGATTTCATATGTAGACATAGAACCAATGCATAGCTAATATTTAGATTGAATGTTAGTTCATTTTAGGTTGTTCGAACACTGAACTGTCCATGTAAGCATATATACCTTCCTTTTCCTATTGCCAAGCCAATTTTAGTTTTCAATATAGTGGAATGTCTATGAATGTAATGTTAAACTTCAACCCCTTAATTCGAAATGTTAGTTAATTTCAGTATTAGACAATGCATGAGCTGTATGCATATGGGATGTTGGCTTAATGGTAGATTTCAGATAATATGGTTCATTTTATGTGGTTAGTTACACCAGTTTATGGGATAGCTCACTTTAGTTTATATGTAAATGTAGAACTAAACTGAGAATGAACTTCACCCTCTGTATAAGGACACCCCACTCTATATCAACCACCATGCCATGTAACCCTTCTCTAAATGATTGCTATAATATATATAGATTTATGTAAAGTATAGATGCATGTTAGTTATAACTTAAATAGTCTCTACTCTAATGTATATAGATGTATACTTGTAGCCATACATGTTAAGTATAATACATGTGTAATGTAGATGGGTTAGCTTTGTGTCATGTTTAGTGTAAACTCAAAACTAGTATTGATTTTTCTTTTCATGTACACCTCCATGTTCACATACACACATAGCTTTACATGTTACTTCCTTTCCCTTATATATATATATATATATATATATATATATATATATATATATATTTATATATATATATATATATATATATATATATATATATATATATATATAATATAGAATATGCATGATAGTGATGTATCTTGATGTGTGACTTGTGTTGGCTTGTATAGCCTTGTGATTGGTGTGTGACTGCTAGCCTAGGCTTGGTTAGGCCTAGTGAGACTTATTAGACTTGTTTGGGCTAGGACTTGACCTAGTTGACTAGTGTGGTTGACTAGAGTTGACCAAGTGTTGACTTTAGTCTAGTTTGACCTAGACAGCATGCAGATGCATTATAGATTGCTATTATCATCCCCTGTATACATCTTGACTTGTGTTGCTCTAACTAGGAGTCAGGTACCTCATCTCGGACAGTACATTTACTTCAGACATTTAGATACGAGGCGAGTACATTCTCTGACCGTTTCATACTTGTCTGGATTTACATTCTTGCTCTAGATTACTGTACTTGATGCTGATACGATCATTATCACGGATTAGTACTATGTGGATCTTCTTCTGAGATGTTATCTCCTTGTATTCACTAAATACATATTGTGATGTGCGTTTCACTTACATATTGTATTTATTGAATATCCTTATCATTGTACACTCATTGTGCATATTGTACTCTCATTATCACATTGAGCCATTGTATAAGCCATTGTACAAGCCATTATACAAGCCATTGTATAAGCCATTGTACAAGCCATTGTATAAGGTAACGTAACTGAATTGGATCCTTGTGTATTGATTGGGGAGGGAGAGTAAAATTGGTTATGTGATCAATCCTATTATATAAGAAATTGTATATGTCCATTGTACACCCACGTACAAAGGAGTCCCATTTTATTGTATAACCTAACCCGTTTACATAACCATATTGTGCTCTAAATCACATGTTGCTTACAGTTCTTACTTATCATATATAGATATTTCCCATTATCAAATCTCTGATGTTTTCATATACATTCTTCTTTCAGCGTTTCATGTACCTTACTCTATTGTATGCTTTATATTTCCTAACATGATATGAACTGCGTGAGATGTTTTATGCTCGCTCCCGTCCTGACTGGACCTGTTGAAAATTTTACAGAGGATGATGAGGAACCCTGCACCCTTACTTGGAGTTTGCCTAGTTGACCCTCGCGATCTGGACCCCTGGGGAGGTTCAGGCAGCTGCTCAGGATGATACCTTGTATAATGTAGATAGCTTAGACTGTCCTTTCTTTTCATGTTTAGCTGTTGTCTTATTTTCAGAGTTGTATATTTTAGAGATGTTGAGACTTTGTTATTTCTTTCTGTTGTACCTCAGTTGAGGATTTCTTATCTATTTTCTATCATGCTACATTCTACCTTAGATTGTGATTGAGTTGTACCTCTGTGTTGGCCTCCTTATGGAGAGTATTCATATTATGTTAGTTATAGTTCATGACCTAGAACAGTGTTCTACCGCCGACACTGCGGCGTAGGCTGGGCGTTGTTACGCTCTCGTACCCTCACAGTGGGTGCGGGTCGTGACACTAATGCACAAAAATAAAGAAGATCAAGTTGAAGCATGAAATAAAATTAATTAAGAATCCAGTAAAATAATTTAAGGACACAGTTCCAGAGAGAAGATAGTATCCTAAATGAATATGGTTAAGGAACAATTAAATCATTATTTAAATTACAAATGGGTTAGAAGGTCACCATAAAAGATCTAGATTTGAGAGAAGGTCGAGTAAGTCAAGATTGGGATACAGTCGCATAGCTTGGTAGATGACTAACAACACTTGTGTATATACTACTATCATGGTCATGAGCGATATGGCAATTAGTATGGAATACTCCTAACTCATTAGGGTTATCTTGGTAGCCTACCATTAAAATTTTAACTCGAGTTTCCTCCAAAAAGTTTCTTAATAAATTTCTCAAAAATGCACTACCATAATTTGTATTCACCCTAAGCCGTCTAATTTAATCATGATAAAAGTTTAATCCCTTCCATAAATCTCCAAGTGACTTTCATTACGTTACTACTAACTTTTCCAAATTTAACATTTTCATGCCAACTTTTAAACTCAAGAGTTCATAAATCATGAACCTATAAAAATTTCAATATCACTTCATAACTTTAAAACTCCAAAAATTTTCTCAAATAATCCTCAAGATAAATCCTTAGCATATAGTGAGCAATCTAAAATTTACCGCTCAATATTTTAACGCACTCATCAATCATAACTTCTATTTCTAAGTCGTTCAACATAATCGCAACTTTTAAATAGTAAATTCTTTTAATCAATCAAAATAACTTTTCATCACATCATTGGTAACTCTTCCCAAAAATTATAATATTAGCAATCCAACTTTAAACTCAATATTCAAATGATCTTATCAGTTATCAAAACTCTTTTTTTACCAACATTTGATATCCACAATCACAACTTTTTAACACAAAATCTAAATAGATTTGTAAATCTTAAATCAAAGGACACGATTTCAATTTTGAAATTTTCCTCAAAAATCATTTTCATATCTTCCACATATTTTAAAACCAAATTTTAATATCATTACTTCCACTTTAAAATTTGAAATTTAATGAACATATAAATTGTAACTTGTACGACTCAATTTAAATAGTTCATACTGCCACTTTTTAAGATCTATATATGCTCAAAGATGTATAACTATAACTGTAACTCATTAAGTCATAGATATTAAAACTCAAATATCTAATCCTTTTCTTAAATTAATGGTATATAGATTCTAGCTATTTTTCCTGCAGTATCCCATAAAATTCTATCAATCCTCTGGTGATTACTACCTAGAAATCTCAAGATAAAACTTCCTTTGGTAATATCTCAACTTACAACTACTAATCCTTAAATCACCCTTTTAGTAATGCCTTTATAACTTAGTTAAGGTCTCAATGTATTCCAAGTGTCAATGTAATCACTCTAGCCATATGTTTAACCAATGAGTATATAGTAGTATAGTCATCCTTCTAACCATGATTAAGCACAAGAAGATAAGGGTATTGGTAGAAAGAGCTCAAGCAAGATGCAAAATCAAAAGAGACAACGAGAGTTTAGAATTTGGAAACCAAGAAAGGTGATCAAGTATGTGGATGAGATTCCTAAACTCTAATCCTATATTGCAGGCTCACCTCGGTACAATTACGTAACCGAAGTGACAAATTCGACCTGCATGGGCCACCACAAAAACATGTAATGCTCCAGTCCCAAAATACGTAGGACTATGTACATTAACATGCCAGCTGTATACATACGAAGTATACTCCAATATATAAAAACCTCGTATGAATACATAAGCTATAAAATGTAGTAAACCAAGAGTAATCTAATCTCATCCACAAATGTAAGAATAAAAGTTATCATATAATCAACTGTAATAAGTCTTTGTACAATATGTTGGTAGAAGACTAATCCACTACTAACAAGTAAAGAAAAAATATACATGGATACTGAAATGATTTGGCGGGAGTAGCAAAGAAAGACCCAAGCCACGTCCTCTCCGAATGAATAGAGAAGCTCACGACCTCTGCTAGAATACCTGCAGATGACAATAACAGACACCTGGAGAGATAACTAGGTCCTCAGAGGGACGTAACAAGATACATAATATCATGCCATATAAACTGTGATATATAATAGAAAATAAGGGATGCATGCAATAGGGTACCTAACCGTACTATAGTGAATATGCAATAAAGAATAATCCTTCACATATGGGCACTTGGGCTGTATAGCAGCGGCATCGTCCCTTCCTTCGGGAACCAGTCGTCTCAGTCCATAAAGTTCGGCGAACGTCAGAGGGAATCAGTAAGAAAACTTCCATAATGCTCTATGAACGTCAGAGGGAATCAGTAATAGTAAGGTGAACCTGCGTCTCCAGAAGAGCTTCTGGTACAATAGCAATTAATATGTGGCCCATACATCAAGAAACTGTTCTTCCCACCCCATACCTAGTGGAGTCACATCCATGACTCATATGACCCTCTAGTAACTGCCAAGTCCACTAGCGTCCAATTCTATTGGCAGTTACTCCTAACCGTCGCACGCCTCATACGTATCGGTGGCCGGTCGACTACGCGAGTACGTGTCCTATATGTGACTCACAATATATGGTAAAATAAGTGTTAAGGCCGTATGAGATATACCAATACCTCATCAACAATGGGTGGTCACTAGGCTAAGTCGATGTAAGAGAGATAAATAAAAGAAAGAAAACGACTGATAGAGTCGCTTGCACCCAAGTGTGACTTGGATGCACAATTTTATAATAACAAATAAGAAATGCTGAAAATAACAACTAAAAATAAGAATATGTAAATCACAGAGTAAGGTGGCAAGGTATCTTGCCTGGTGGTACGAAAGTGGCAAGTACAACAATCACAATGTCAGCAGAGAAAAGTTAAAATCCACGAACTGCTCCGGATGCTGAAACAAATATAAAAAATACTCTCGGTGTAAAAGATATACCTAGGAAACGCCTGTCAAAAAGTCAAATTTTGGAACAAGGGCAGAATCATAATTTCGGGTCAAAACGATGTCCACCGTTGGACCCGCTTTGCACCGAAATGCGTATCAATATCTACGGTCTCTAAAGTCGTAAAACTATATGTCTACATATTTGTTTTGATGAGACAAATCCAAAGGTATGTCCAATTTTGGATTCTGATGGGCTGTGCACAAAATCGCCCGTTGAGTGGGATTGTGGACCCGCCAAAATAGTATCCTGGTCAACCTCCTCAGAATTGAACCAAACTTGACATACAGGACCAAAAAAATAATACGGTCCTGTTGGCGCAAGTTTCGTCTCAATCTGATGACTGTACACGAAGTTAGGGCCAAGTTTGTAAAACATCGATACGGGGATATCTCGACGGATACGTACTGATTTCGTCGCACACACGTAACAAAATCGAGTTCCATTTGTTCCCACACGTCGACAACATCCATACGCGCCTTTCGATACGTATAGTGCACGACCACGTCGCTCGGTTTGTCGAGGCGCACGCCGTATCAGGGTGTTTTTCTGATTTTTGAAAATAGAATTTACAATTTTTCATAAAACTTCAACAATGTGTAACTTTTTACACACTAGATGAAAAGTGAATCCAGACGGTGCGTTACAATCTCGGTTAAGTTATCTTTGACTGTCTTTAATTAGTCTCTACAAAATCCATTTGTACAGAAAGAAAAGTGGCCGATAAGTTGGTGTTTTAAAGTAGTTTTTAATATTCCAGAAAAGTAGTTTTTCTCCAACTTTTCCTCAATTTTTCGAGCAAGTTGGATGGATACGTCAAAAATCCACCTGGGGGATCTCGAAGAGGGTCATGTAGGGTTTCTACATGAATTTACGGATCTAAAAACAGATTTAAATTGATGGAGAAATCGTATGGAAAAGTTAGGTACCTTGGTTTTGTTTTCTGTTGATGTTGTTGTCGTTTGTTGTTGGTGGTGGTGTTGCCGTGGAGATCGTGAGGCGGGGCTGCTGTTTCATGACCCGCTCCCGAATAATCGAACACGAGTCGGACACGCCCAGCCTTCATTGTTAGACACAATGAAGTAAGTTGTACCAATGTCTAGGGAGAACTATGAATCAAGATAAGAATGAAAGTAATCACAGCTTCTAATATATCAAATCCCAGAATCTTAGATACAAGTCTAATTGTTATTACATTCCAACAATGTAATCTATAATGATGTCTCTAATACAAGTTCAGATAAAGCTAAAGTAGAGAAGACTAGGCTTCCTCAGCCTCTAGGTCCTGGGCTACATCAACTGGCTCATAGGTGCCTCCAGGCTCCTGCCTATAGTAAGTATTACAGATAGCCTCCAGCTCACCTGTAATATATCCTAGTCAGGAGCGGAGCTAAGTATATCCAAGGAAATGAACATGACCATCATGGTATGAACAAGAACAGGAAATATATATAAAATACAAGAAATAAGAACAAGAAATGAAACTGTACAGAAAATACAGAAAGTAAATACAAGAAACATGATATGAGTCCTGAATATAAAATACAACCTGGATCCTGAAATATGCAATATTGAAATACATCCAGAGTGTGTGTTCGGCTTGGGTAGATCAATGAAAATGAAATGGTACGGCTTTGGTCCCGCGTGCACAATACGAGGCCTAAGCTATTCACATGAATAGTAACAGGGTTTGATCACACATCTGTAGTATTTCCCCTCCCAGATGCAAGTAAGCTCAAGAGAACATGAAACAAGACAATCCCGTGATACATTGTGTCAATAAGGTGAAACAGGAATGAATATACAAGACATGAGAAAATGAACAAGTCCGAAGAGTATACTTGCCTTGCTCAGGGTGATCGAGTGTAGGATGTATAGTTGGATATCCTCCTGTTATGATTACACTTGAGTTAATTACAAGGTATATTGATACAAATCCCTACGAATCAAGCTAACTAATTTCTAAAGTACTCTCACTCTTATATTTCACAAGTTACTTGGCCAAGCTTCTAAGAATTGGTATACTTGGTAAGGGAATACTATGAACTAGTAGTCATTAGGTTATAATAAAGTCTTATAGTTAACTAGCACTACTTGAGTAATTTAGCTAGTTCTAAACAAGGAAGCTTCACATTACAGTGACAGTGACAGGGTTTACACTATTCTTCTCTTCAATTTAATGCTTCCATGTTCTAACATGTAGAGTGCAGTTATGGTGATCAGTCCTAAACATCACTGAGACAACCTACTCTACTTTATAGTCCAAACCAAATTTGCAATTTATTTCCTATAGTTGAAATAGACTACTAACTATTTTAAAAAAGGAATTTCCCTACTAAACTCAGGACTTCAAGTAGTAGTTCCTGAACAGGACTGTCAAATACTTATTTAGGCTGAGGTCATTCAGTCTTAAAACCTTATCCTAGGTTTGAGTGAGAACCAGTCCTTAGTAGGACTGGTACAACCAGTCCAATAACATTGATGTAGGTCAGCTCTTTATAGGATTGGTATGTATCAGTCCTTCTCAGGACACATAACAATTCAGTCCCACTGATCATAAGCTGCTGGATAACTGTCCAAAAATTAGTACATAAACCAGTCCCATATCTCAATTCAATATTCAGTCCAATATACCATCCTATCTCAGTTCAATATCAGTTGAACATACCTAATCCTGAATCAGGACATAATCCCAACTTGGAAGCAACTGTCAGTTAATTTCCTAAGTAATATTCAGTCCTAAAGTAGAATACTGCAAGTTAATTGTATGAACTAACAGTCCCCACAACCCTTTCAGGATTTAGCTCAACAAAACCCATACATTTCCATGAGTATCTCTGCAATCCAAGGTGATTCACCCCCCATCCTTACACTCTACTGCAATCTCCTGAATACTCAAGAACTGACTTAGTCAATACCATTCTAATTGCCAGTTTATAGTGACTGGACTAACCATGATGGTACTAAACAATCACTCAAAGTTTATAGGAAAATTAGTCTTAAGCAAAACATGGGAACAATTTAGTCCTAACAAAACCTGAGAACAATTTCAGTCTATAACATGAATGATACTTTCTGTTCAGTTAAAATGCTGATGTGAACCAGCAAATAGATGGGAATGACCTAAAGCCACTGGACTCTAGATTTGCCCTCACAGTTCATTAGGTCAGGTTATCAACTCCCCTGTTTTAGAGTACCAAGGACTTCCTAATACATAATGTTAAGCCAACATGTTAAACATCAGACAACCTAATTTATCCTGTCGATCCATACCTAGCTAATGAAGTTCCAAGCTAACAGTTAGTTTAAATGTTCTCAAAATAAGAACTGAACTTATTTAAAACTCAAAACACTTCTAACATTCATCCTCACTATTTTTCTGACATTGGCAGTCATCCTAGGACAACCAAGTCGAATTAGGCTACTACCCCTCTCAGACACTGTTTGGTTCTTCAAGAACCAGCATCTGTAAGATACTGAAAATCTCAATCTGGTGCATTCCTCAATCACAGGTACTCGATACTTGACCTATCATTCATTAGAAGCTCAATATGGCAAGATGCAACATTAGTTGATATGGTCCAGGAATTTATAACTATGAAAGAATTTCTCTTTGATACAGAACAGTGACAAAAGTCCACTCAACTGAACCCTTTGTAGCTAACCTATTCCCAGGTAAATATCACACAATCTAAACTAATATTTAACCTCAGTGGTTCAAACAGAGAATTTGAGAAAACAACCTATTCTCCTTATACACATATTTTATAATTCACCCATCAATCATAATAAATATAACCCTTCAATCCCTATGATTATGCATAACAATGATCAAAATAATCTAACAGCTAAACACGAGAAGGAAACGAATAATTACCTGATTGAAACAAAATGATTCTGTCCTGTGATGAAAATACAAGCTCTCCTGAATTTGAGAACCCTGATTCAATCATTTCAACAAACACAAAATGTTCAGTAATCCAAAGTCCCTGTTCTGTATCTCTCTTGCTCCCTGGTGCTCGAGAAATGCAGAACATAGTCTTAGAATTCTCCTAGATCACTGTGCCGATCACTACTCAAAGGAAATTTAGAGAACGATTGATTGTAAAATCGAACACTCAATAAATCTATTACTGGCTCAACAAGACTAAAGACTAAACTCCAAAAATTTCTAAATAAAATCACCACCAACTTACCTAGATTAAGTTCGTCGAGCTCTTCTGTTGATGACCTCCACTTGAACTAATTCTGGAATTTATTGAGGAGAATGAAGACGATTCATAGTTCAATTCCAAATCAACCAAAATATTCAACAGAAAACAAATAGAGAATTATTGATCTTACCATCATTGATTAATCTACAGGAATCACCAATAACGATCAGCACTCAAACGGACAGGATCGATCTAATTTGAATTGGCCAAGAACAACTGATCAAGAGTCGGTTACAAAAATGATCGATCGAAATTGAGGCTGAACGATCTGATCATCAATTCGATCAGATCGATCCAGAGACAAAAAGAAGGGATTAAGGAACACTCACTGCTCTGTGCACCACCGATTACTTTGAAGAGGGAAAATTGTTGTAGAGGAATGCTAAACCATCGCTTCAACTGCTGTAACTCTGTCGATCGCCTGAGCTCCTAACTCCATGGCCGCTCCTTCTTCCTTAGAACTCTGGATCTCTCACTCAACAAAAGAACTTGCAATGGTCGAATAGGAGTGGAGTGCTATGCTAGTTTATATAGGCAGTTGGGAATTTCTAGTAGCGGGAAAAATGAGAGTGGTCCTACAGTAGAAGTCGGTTCGGAAAGGAATGAAAAGATTTTGAATTTTATTGCACTGTTGTTCATTTGATTTTTGAATTCAATGGTTTAAGTATGGCTGGATGGGCTGGGCCAATTGGGCTGAGCCCCCAAATCTATTAGAGAAGAAGAAAAGAAAAAAAATAAGAAAATGATAATTATCATTTACAAAGAAAATAATATTTAAGGATTAAATAAAAGGACAACTTGATATTTTTTTATATATATCAAGAATATGGAAGGTGGGGTTACAAATATCCCCCTACAAAATTTCGTCCTCGAAATTCAAAGGGCAACGAAATAAAATCTAAAACAATTCAACACAATATTCAAATGTAGCTTATTTATTGAATTAGGAAAATTCTGAATACAGAGTACAATCCAATCAAACGAACAAATCGGGATAGCGCTCTCGCATATCGTCCTCACGCTCCCATGTGGACTCTTTCGGAGAGTGGTGTCTCCACATGATGCGGACAAGTGGAATAGTCTGGTTCCGTAGGCGCTTCTCTCTTTGATCAAGGATCTCTACTGGCTGCTCCTCGGAGGTCAAGCTCGGACCTACCTCTAACTCTGAGTAGTCTACCAAAAGACTCGGATCTGGAATGTAGCGTCGAAGCTGGGACACATGGAAGACGTCATGCACTCCCTCCAAACTAGCTAGAAGTGCTAGTCGATACGCCACCTCGCCAATTCGTGTCGTCATATCGAAAGGCCCGATGTACCTCGGACTGAGCTTCCTGCCTCTGTCGAAACGAATAACACCTCTGGTCGGCGAGATCTTCAGAAACACTCTATCTCCAACCGCGAACTCCAATGGCCGTCTGCTGCTATCTGCCCAGTGCTTCTGTCGATCCTGCACAACTCTGAGACGTTCCCTGATCAGCCTGATCTTTTCAGCTGAGTCTACCACCATCTCTGGCCCAAACAAAGCCCTCTCGCCAATGTCATCCAAAGATAAAGGCATGCGACATCTCCACCCATACAGTGCCTCGAACGGGGTTATCTCAATGCTTGCCTGATAACTGTTGTTATAGGCAAACTCTAAGAGATAGAAATGATCCTCCCACGAACCGCCAAAATCGAGTGTGCAAACTCGTAGCATGTCCTCCAGTGTCTGAATGGGCCTTTCGGATTGCCCGTCCATCTGTGGATGATAGGCAGTGCTGAACTTCAACTGTAATCCCAAGCTCAGTTGTAGACTCCTCCAGAATTGTGATGTGAAGCGATTGTCCCTGTCTGAAATGATGCTCACTGGCACCCCGTAGATTCGCACAATCTGTCGCATGTAGAGGTCTGCAAGCTTCTCGGTCGACAGCCCAACCTTGAACGGAAAGAAATAAGCAGACTTCGTCAGTCTGTCCACAATAACCCAAATAACATCCTTGCCATTAGGCGTACACGGTAAACCAGAGACAAAATCTATGGTTATATGCTCCCACTTCCATTCCGGAATAGTTAAAGGCTGGAGTAGTCCTGCTGGTCTCTGGCACTCCGCCTTGACTTGCTGGCACACAAGACATCTGGAAACAAATCTGGAAACCTCTCTCTTCATCCCATACCACCAAATATACTCTCGCAGATCCTTGTACATCCTGGTAGACCCAAGATGTATAGAATACTGCGACTGGTGGCCCTCCTGTATCACCTCCACCTACAGATCCTTGGGCACACAAAACTGAGTTCCGTGCCTCAGGGATCCATCTCCTTCTCAACTGCCTGAGCGATCTTGAGGATGCTCGAGTAAGTAGTTGCCTGGCTAATAGCTACTGCGTGTCGCATCTCCCTGGTCAGGCCCTTCTTGAATCTCCAGGCCCTCTCCTCCGGCGTGCCGATTAGGTTCTCTGCGAACCTGCTGAGTCGGGTAAACTCTGAAGTATACTCTTCCACTGACATCGTCTCCTACTGCAAGGCCTCGAACTGCATCCGAAGCTCGTCTCTCTCGATGTCTGGGAAAAACTTCTCCTTGAACAGAGTTTTGAAATCTGCCCAAAGAACCTGCGGTGCTGCCAACTGGGGCTCCTTGCGGTACCAGGCTCTGGCAAGGTCGAACAGCCGCATGCTCGCCACCTCGACCTTCATGTCATCCGGGAGCCGCACCATCTTCAAGGTCCTCTCCGTATTCTCCAGCCATTCATCTGCATAGACGATCCCCTCGTTGCCCCAAAAGTCCATCAGGCAGAGGTTCTGATAGTCCATGGCCGTTCCCGGTCTCGGTGCTGGTGGTGCTGGAGGTGCTACCGGTGCTGGTGCTGCCGTCTCTCGAGTCCTGAGTGCGTCGACGACGGTCGCTCTAAAATGTGCTGCCTGGTGGTTCTGTGTAACGCCCCAGTCCCAAAATACGTAGGACCAGGTACGTAGACATGCCAGCTGTATTCATACGAAGTACGTAGGTCTCGTATGAATACATAAGCTGTAAATGTAGTAATCCAAGACAACTAAATCTCATCCACAAAGATAATTAATGATATAAGGCAATTTTGAGTTTGTCATGTACACAATAGTTGGGCGGAGACAAAGTCCACTACCAACCAATTTAAATAGAGAAGAAATATACAAAGAAAGTGATTGGTCGAGCGGAGCAATTGACGAGTCCAAAAGCAATCATCACGAAGGAAGGAATGGCCTTAGCTAGAGCACCTGCAAGAAATCACGAAAAATACACACCTGGGGAAAAACCAGGTCCTCAGAGGGACGTAACAAGACACATAATATCATGCCAATAAACTGAATAAATAAGCTCAACAGAAAAATATGCATGAGTAAAGGTTCCTAACCATTCTATGTGACATGCATTTTGAGGACAACGTTTACGCAGGGGCTGTAACGGATTCACGCAAGCAAGTAATAGAAAGTGGCCAGCAAGTAGCGCTCATCCGAGACGCTATCGGTTTGGACAGAAGGTAGTGCTCATGAGAGTCACCCTCGGCCCAGAATGTGTGTAAAAATAAAATGTAGCCCCTACGCTAATAACTGTCCCCTCCCCCCAATGATACTACACATGTGTCGACTCCACGACACTGTTTTAATCCTTGATAACTGCCAAGTCCTCTACACAATCTATTGGCAGTTATATCCTAACGCATGCGCACGGGGGATCAGCCTACACGCAAGTGACCTCTATATGATACTCACAACTCTCACACACAACTCGTGTATAATCGTGACAAGTTAATGAGACACACTAAATTTGACGGTAGCCCCTTAACTCTAAGCCAATTGTATAAAATATAGTAATTTGTACTTACATATAAATTAAAGAAAAACAACTAAAACATGCATGGTATTGAGCAGGAAATTTAAACAGTAAAGGCAAGGTGTCTTGCCTGGTGTGTCGCCTGGCATGGTGCAATGTTCCAACAAGTCTTGTTCTGTCCAATAGCCATGGTCGATGCGACATGGTCCGAATTCGCGAGAAAAGATAAATTTGGAATTAGTAATGATCACTGGGGATATCAAGGTGGGAGTTTTGTGGAGAATACATACTTATACTATTTTTTTAGGAAATATTTTTATTAGTAAATTATTTTACATAATACTTAAAAGTGGAAAAATTGTTTTAGCCAAGGCAACCCTAGGTTTGTCGATATAAGAAATTATTGGTAGAAAATAAGTATGGATAATTTACAATTCTAGTTAAACCATTTAGAACCAAAAACCTACTTTTTGCGAAGTAATTTATTTAGATATATAATTAACCTTTCTAAACCAAATTTGATGATAGATGTGAGACTAAGCATAAACTAATAAATTTGTTTTAAAAAAAAATATTTAATAATCATAATAAAATAGAATTTTACAAATTTCAACTATTTATTAGGCCATAACTCATTTATATCAATGTATCAAAACTACTACTAATAATATTTGTAATCAATGATACTATTATAAGATAATAATAATAATAATAATAATAATAATAATAATAATAATAATAATAAAAATAAAAATAATATTAATATTAAAATACTTTTAGAAATTTCGATTTACAGAATAATAATAATAATAATAATAATAATAATAATAATAATAATAATAATAATAATGGTAAAAAGTAATAATAATTAAAATGATAATGATAATACTAATAAGAATAATTAAAATGATAATATCAGTATTAATAATAATACTAATAATAATAACATTAGTAATAAATATCATAATATTGCTAATAACCTATACTCTTCCCCACACAATCAGT
Organism: Iris pallida; assembly: GCA_029216955.1. Classification (NCBI taxonomy): domain Eukaryota; kingdom Viridiplantae; phylum Streptophyta; class Magnoliopsida; order Asparagales; family Iridaceae; genus Iris; species Iris pallida. The sequence continues at coordinate 6,741,326 of JANAVB010031419.1, forward strand.
GAGTGAGAAATAGGTTTCCGAGGAAACGAAAAAAGAATAAGAGAAAGGGGGAAAGTGAAGAGAGAGAAGAAATCAAAGGAGGAGGAGTGAAGACGAGAGAGAGTGGAAGGAGAGCGGGAGGGGCGTTACCAGAGTTCACTGAGGCGGCGGCGGTCGGCGTCGAAGGGGGACGGCGCGGCGGAGCTCTCGGCGAGGGCGGAGCTCGGTGCTGGGTGGCGCCGACTCGGCGGAGGACGCGGCGGATCGGGACTTGGGAGCGGCGGCAGGCGCGGAGTGGTCGATGGAGGAAGGAGGTCGACGGCGGAGAACGTCGGTGAGGCGGACGACTTAGGCGGAGGCGGAGAGGCGCGCGGCCGCTGGAGTGGGAGGCCGAGGCGGGTTTGGGGTTTCTATGGGCGGCGGAGTTCCTAAGGCGGCGGGACGGAGGAGAAGGAGGGGGCGCGGTGTTCAGCGTTGATGGCCGGCCGGAGGGGAGACGGCTGCGCGGCCGCGGCACCGAGAGGCGGACCAGAGGGGTCTCGACGGATTGCGGATGACCGACGACGGGGGGAAAGGTCGCGGAGAGGGTTTCGATGGGCGTCTCCGGTCGGGTGGTCGGAGGCGCGCGGAGCTGGGTTCGATGCGGCTCAGACGTGACCACGGCGGCGCTGGAGGCGGAGCTCCAATCGACGGCGAGGTAAGCTTTTAGGGTTAGGGTTTGGTTTTCTTCTTCTCCTTCTATGGGTGGTGTTTGGCCGCGAGGTGATGGCTGGGTGTGGCCGGAGATGCCGACGGCAGTAGTGGTGACGGCTTGGCTGGTGGTGGCTGGTAGCGTATAGGAGATGGCCGGGTTGTGGAGATGATGACGATGTTGGTGATGGTTGTGGCGTGGTGATGAGGCTGTGTTGGCGGTGTTCCGTGGTTGTGGCGAACGGCCAAGAGGGGGTGGTTGTCCGACGACGGGTCGGAGCCGGAGTGTAGGAGACGGCGACGTTGTCGCAGATGATGATGGCGGTAGGGATGGGACGGTTGGATTGATCAGGGCTCCGGCGAGGTGGTTTGTCGGAGTTGGGGTGCTGGTGGGCTGCGGCGAGACGGAAATTAGGATTAGGTTTTGGCGTGTCGGATTGTGTCCTGCGTGACACGGGAGAGTGTAGTTGTCCGGGGTTGTCGGACACGGAGAAACAATGTATATGTAAATAAGATAAGTAGTGGATGGGACACGGATACGGTCATGGACACGATGCACTCACTCTTGGTTATGGAGAATTTGGAGTAATTGTGAAAAATATTGGAGGAGTACCTGCCTATTTATAGGATGTGGGAATTCCCATTGGCATAGGACTAGGAATAATTTAAAATCCAATTAGATAATTCAACCTATTTATTTAAAGCAATCAAATCAATATCCAAATCTAATTTAAATCAAATTAAAACCTTCTTAGTTTAAAATCAAATCAATACTTGAAATCAAATTTTAATTATAGATATTAACTTAATCTATTTATATGTATCTATGGAATCAAATAAAAATTTAAATTGCCACAAATATTTCGAAAACATGTTTTCCAAAATACCATAATAATTAATTTCGAAAATAATAAATCTTTTTGAATAATAAAATATTATTATTAATAAATTTCGAAAATACATTTTTATTTAAAATAGACAAATAAATAATTACGATACATGTGTATGCAAAATATTCTTTACATAATTACGTTTTTTCTAGTATACCAAAAATATTATATATCATTAATAACTTTTAGAAATGATGTAAAAATATCAAGCTTGGAAATGATAGCAAAAACTAATTATTATATCTATTATTTGAAACTATAAAAATAGAATAAATATTTTTATAAAATATGTACGCTCGCACATATTCGCACTCGTCGAGCAAAATAAAATTTCGCATACGACGTACAATACGACTACGTGACATACAGTACCAAAAATTTTAAATTCATGCAAATTAATAAAAAAAATAAATAGTTAGAAATTTAGGGGTTTTACATTCTGGGCCTCTATAAACTGCTGGAACATGGCCATCACCTGGGCACCGTCAAACATCATCGTCGAAGGCAGCGGAGGAAAAATAGGAGACGGTGGCGAAAGCTGATCTTCCGGAACATCTGGTACGGGCTGATCCGAACTGCCTGCAACTCCGGGCTGATCTGCTGTCTTCCTCGTAGTAACCATCCTGCAATAGAAAGAAAAACTTCGTTGATTGACAAACCCTAAAACCTAATAAACAATGTTTTTATAATATCAATGCACCTGATAAACCTGATATACCCTTATTTTCCGATTTTCCTATGCTGTGATCAAGTTTCCCTAGTATAATCAAGTCCCCCAATAGTACGCTAAGACCTAGGTACCATTAGGATAGACCTGTATGGGCCACCACTAAAAACATGTCACGACCCGCTCCCGAATAATCAGACACGAGTCGGACACGCCTAGCCTTCATTGTTAGACACATTGAAGTAAGCTGTAACAATGTCTAGGGAGAATTATGAATCAAGATAAGAATGAAAGTAATCACAACATCTAATATATCAAATCCCAGAATCTCAGATATAAGTTTAAATGTTATTACATTCCAGCAATGTAATCTATAATGATATCTCTAATACAAGTCCTGATAAAGCTAAAGTAGAGAAGACTAGGCTTCCTCAGCCTCTAGGTCCTGGGCTACATCAACTGGCTCATAGGTGCCTTCAGCTCCTGCCTATAGTAAGTATCACAGATAGCCTCTAGATCACCTGCAACATATCCTAGTCAGGAGCGGAGCTTAGTATATCCAAGGAAATGAACATGAACATCATGGTATGAACAAGAACATGAAATATATGTAAAGTACAAGAAATGAGAACAAGACATGAAACTGTACAGAAAATACTGAAAGTAAAAACAGGGAACATGATATGAGTCCTGAATATGAAATACAACCTGAATCCTGAAATGTGCAATATTGAAATACATCCAGAGTGTGTGATCGACTTGGGTAGATTCAATGAACATGAAATGGTATGGCTTCGGTCCCGCATGCATGATGCGGGGCCTAAGCTATTCATATGAATAGTAACAGGGTTTGATCACACATCTGTAGTATTTCTCCTCCCAGACACAAGTAAGCTCAAGAGAACACGAAACAAGACAATCCTGTGATACATCGTGTCAACAAGGTGAAACAGGAATGAATATACAAGACATGAGAAAATGAACAAGTCCGAGGAGTATATTTGCCTTGCTCAGGTTGATCGAGTGTGGGATGTACAGCTGGATATCCTCTTGTTATGATTACACTTGAGTTAATTACAAGGTATATTGATACAAATCCATACGAATCTAGCTAACTAATTTCTAAAGTACTCTCACTCTTATATTTCACAATTTACTTGGCCAAGCTTCTAAGAATTGGTATACTTGGTAAGGAAATACTATGAACTAGTAGTCATTAGGTTATAATGAAGTCTTATAGTTAACTAGCACTAGTTGAGTAATCTAGCTAGTTCTAAACAAGGAAACTTCACATTACAGGTGACAGTGACAGGGTTTACACTATTTTTCTCTTTAATTTAATGCTTCCATGTTCTAACATGTAGAGTGCAGTTATGGTGATCAGTCCTAAACATCACTGAGACAACCTACTTTATTGTATAGTCCAAACTAAATTTGCAATTTATTTTCTATAGTTGAAACAGACTGCTAACTGTTTTAAAAAGTAATTTCCTTACTAAACTCAGGACTTCAAGTAGTAGTTCCTGAACAGGAATGTCAAATACTTATTTAGGCTGAGGTTATTCAGTCTCAAAACCTTATCCTAGGTTTAAATGAGAACCAGTCCTTAATAGGACTGTTACAACCAGTCCAATAACTCTGATGTAGGTCAACTCTTTACAGGGTTGGTATGCATCAGTCCTTCTCAGGATACATAACAATTCAGTCCCACTGATCATAGGCTGCTGGATAACAGTCCAAAAATCAGTACATAAACCAGTCCCATATCTCAATTCAATATTTAGTCCAATATACCATCCTATCCCAGTTCAATATCAGTTGAACATACCTAATCTTGAATTAGGACATAATCCCAACTTTGAAGCAATTGTCAGTTAATTTCCTAAGTTATATTCAGTCCTAAAGTAGAATACTGCAAGTCAATTGTCTGAACTAACGTCCCCACAACCCTTTCTGGATTTAGCTCAACAAAACCTACATATTTCCATGAGTATCTCTGCAATCCAAGGTAATTCACCCCCCCTCTCCTTACACTCTACTGCAATCTCCTGAATACTCAAGAGCTGACTTAGTCAATACCATTCTAATTGCTACTTTACAATGACTGGACTAACCATGATGGTACTAATCAATCATTCAAAGTTTATAGGAAAATCAGTCTTAAGGAAAACATGGGAACAATTTAGTCCTAACAAAACCTGAGAACAATTTCAGTCTATAACATGAATGATACTTTCTGTTCAGTTAAAAATACTGATGTGAACCAGCAAAGAAATGGGAATAACCTAAAGCCACTGGACTCTAGATTTGCCTTCACAGTTCACCAAGTTATGTTATCAACTCCCCTGTTTCAGAGTACCAAGGACTTCCTAATACATAATGCTAAGCCAACATGTTAAACATCAGACAACCTAATTTATCATGTCGATCTATACCTAGCTAATGAAGTTCCAAGCTAACAACTAGTTTAACTGTTCTCAAAATAAGAACTGAACTTATTTAAAACTCAAAAACCTTATAACATTCATCCTCACTATTTTTGTGACAATGGCAGTCATCCTAGGACAACCAAGTCGAATTAGGCTACTACCCCTCTCAGACACTGCTTGGTTCTTCAGGAACCAGCATCTGTAAGATACTGAAATCTCAATCTGGTGCATTCCTCAACCACAGGTACTCGATACTTGACCTATCATTCATTAAAAGCTCAATATGGCAAGATGCCACATTAGTTGATATGGTCCAGGAATTTACAACTATGAAAGAATTTCTCTTTGATACAGAATAGTGACAAAAGTCCACTCAACTGAACCCTTTGTAGCTAACCTATTCCCAGGTAAATATCACGCAATATAAACTAATATTTAACCTCAGTGGTTCAAACAGAGAATTTGAGAAAACAACCTATTCTCATCATACACATATTTCATAATTCACCCATCAATCATAATAAATATAACCCTTCAATCCCTACGATTATGCATAACAAAGATCAAAATGATCTAACAGCTAAACACGAGAAAGAAATGAATAATTACCTGATTGAAATAGAACGATTCTGTCCAGTGATGAAAATACAAGCTCTCCTGAATTTGAGATCCCTGATTCAAGCATTTCAACAAATACAAAATGTTCAGTAATCCTAAGTCCCTGTTATACATCTCTCTTGCTCCCTGGGCTCGAGAAATGCAGAATATAGTCTTAGAATTCTCCTAGATCACTGCACTGATCACTACTCAAAAGAAATTTAGAGAACGATTGATTGTAAAATCAAACACTCAATAAATCGATTCCTGGCTCAACAAGACTAAAGACTAAACTCCTAAAATTTCTAAATAAAATCACCACCAACTTACCTAGATTAAGTTCGTCGAGCTTTTCTGTTGATGGCCTCCACTTGAACTAATTCTAGAATTTATTAAGAAGAACGAAGACGATTCATGGTTCAATTCCAAATCAACCAAAATATTCAATAGAAAACAAATAGTGAATTATCGATCATACCACCATTGATTATTCTACAGGAATCACCAATGACGATCAGCACTCAATCGGACAAGATCGATCTAATTTCAATTGGCCAAGAACAACTGATCAAGAGTCGGTTACAAAAATGATCGATCGAAATTGAGGCTAAACAATCTGATCATCAATTCGATTATATCGATCCAGAGACAAAAAGAAGGGATTAAGGAACACTCACTGCTCTGTGCACCACCGATTACTTTGAAGAGGGAAAATTGTTGTAGAGGAATGCTAAACCATCGCTTCAACTGCTATAACTCCGTCGATCGCCTGAGCTCCTAACGCCATGGCCACTCCTCCTTCCTCAGAACTCTGGATCTCTCACTCAACAAAAGAACTTGCAATGGTCGAATAGGAGTGGAGTGCTATGCTAGTTTATATAGGCAGTTGGGAATTTCTAGTAGCGGGAAAAATGAGAGTGGTGCTACAGTATAAATCGTTTAGGAAAGGAATGAAAAGATTTTGAATTTATTGCACTGTTGTTCATTTGATTTTTGAATTCAATGGTTTAAGTATGGCTGGATGGGTTGGGCCAATTGGGCTGAGCCCCCAACTCTATTAGAGAAGAAGAAATGAAACAAAATAAGAAAATGAGAATTATCATTTACAAAGAAAATGATATTTAAGGATTAAATAAAAGGACAACTTGATAAAAAAATTTATATATATATCAAGAATATGGTAGGTGGGGTTATATGCTGTCCCTCCGGCGAGGCTGGGCACGCACGTCGAGGGAAGGGGGAGGAGGAAGGAAGGAGGAAAGATGAGGAAGGAGAAGGAGGTGATTAGGGTGATTAGGTTTTTTGGGTTTTCTAAAACACACACACACACACACACACACACACACACACACACACACACACATATATATATATATATATATATATATATATATATATATATATATTTATATAACTATAAAAAAAAATTATATATATATATATATAACTATATATATGTGTGAAAGAGGGAGGAGTTTTCGGCCCCTTGGGCGCAGCATGATGCTGCTGCTGCTTGTTGAATTCTTGTGGTCGGTTCCCATATGGTAGGGCCGACCACATGTTATATTTTTTTTTATTCTTTTACTTTATCTTTTTAAAACCTATATATATATATATATATATATATATATATATATTTTATATATATATATATATATATATATATATATATATATATATATATATATATATATCTATATCTATATATATTAACTTCTAAAATCTATTTTAATAAATGTTCGAATGCATCCGTTTAGTCCTAAGACTGACAGCTGATGATTCGAATTTTGATTCACAAAAATAGATTTAATAAAAGAATCCATAAATCATAAATAGACCATTTTGAACAAAATAATACAAAAAGGACTAGATAAATACCGAAATCAATTGTATTCTAGATATATGGCATGTCAAGGGAATATTTGATTTGAAATAATTAACAGCTCTCCCTTTACATGGGCATATCTAAAATTAATAGTATTGGCATATTTAAATTCTAGAGAAAATATTTCCAAAAGTAAGAAACTAATTCATCAAAATGTTAGGTTTTCTTATCAAAGTTTATTTCTTCCCTTTTAAAACCTTAACACGGTGTCCATCTAATAACCGTAGGGTTAAAGAAAAGAAATGCTTTGGGAGAAAGAAATATAATATACCTGACTTCTCTTCCACGAAGAATTACTGCTATAGGCAGTTATTAACTTCAATACGAAGATAATAATAAAAGCTTAATAAAACTAGTATCATGAATATGGAAACACTCATCTTTCGACAAAAAAGTAATATCCATTAAATGAACACTTACGATGAAACAATCAAAGGATATTCCAATTTAACTTATATAAAACAAAATACGATGAATAATCATGTAATCAAAAGACGACATAAATTGATCTATGTAATAGTATCTCATAATAGACAAGATAGATTAACATATGTTACCCTTTATGAAAATATAAAAATATAATATTGTCCATCAAATTAAAAGTCTAAATCTAAAGGCGAAATCCATATGTCTTTGCTTAGAATTAAGATCAATCCAGGATTATAGATCGATTTAGGGAATATAAAATATAATGACGATATAAGTGTATCCATTAGAATCGAAAGATCTTAAACAACAACAAAAATTCAAATCATTTGTAGCTGTAAGCATAAGATATATCAATTACATGTATCCTTATATATGCTACAAAATCATTGGGTAACAATAAAATATAAAGCATTTATAAATCAAAATATTGGGACTAGATATGCTGATGTATTCTAGAACCTAAGGGACCAGGTTCAGTGCCTTGGATCCAGAACTAGACAATAGTTGCAAATAGACCTTAATAAATCTTAAGTCTAAAAAGTATTAATCACTTCGGGTTAGCTGTAGGGGCCGGTTCCCAGCTAGCGGTAGTTGGAAGACTAGTACACCGTGTCGTTTTAGGCTATTTACACATGTATGACAGAAGGACCCTTTCGGCTTGTATCCAAAATGATCTCTACTTTTGAGAACTTAGACTTAAAGGAATATATGCAGTATCATCAAACATCATCGAAATCCAGAATCTCGAACTATAAGAAAAGTAAATACCCAAAGAATGAATGAAGAATGATCATCAAGATTAAGATACTAAAAATTGTTTTTGAAAATCTTTTATAGTGCACTATAGAGATAAAAAATAATACAAGTGTGCACTAATAAGTATGGTAGTAACAAGAATAAATATCTACATCTAGTCATACGAAAATAAACATCTTCTCTCAAAAACACAATTAAAGATATAAATCAACGAAGTTTCAAATGAGAGCTGCTAGTAAACTATTAATTAATAACATGCAAGATTCTAGAAATTTAGCAATTTAGAAAGAATCGTTTAGCATGTTACCAAAGTGGTTCTAGTGACCACACTTATGTTGGTATAATTGCTTGAAAGATGACCTTTATAGCTTTGCAATCACCAACATGTTCCATGGTTCTATTTGACACAAGAAGCTTCACCTGTATCAAGAGGCGAAGACTTTGGTATCCAAAACTTGGATCCACATTTGTTATCTTTTGGAACCCATTTACACAAGTTCATATCAACTAGCTTTATAATCTAAAAACGATTAGAAATGTGTCCATCCATACCGCAATAATGACAGAAAGTATTAACATTATTGCTCTGTGCAGCAGTATGAGAACGTGTAGTGGTGTGATATGATGTGCATGGATACTTGTAATAGAAGGCATGGTTACGTGAAACCTTAACTTTGCTTTCTTCCTTTGTAAAGGATCTGTCATGTGTGACTTCATGATGTGTCACGTGTCTTGTGTTAGACTGAGTCGTAGGTTGTACTACTTGCTTTCCCAGTCTAATCTTCAACTTTTTAGAGATTGCACATGCCTCATCATATTTAGCAGTAAGAGAATCAATTCTATGAAGCAATATAATACTTCTCCTTTTTTGATTCTAATTCCTCATTCAGTTTAGCATTTTTTGAGTGCTTTTCTCAATAAAATCAAGTGTCTCATGTAATCTAAACTCAAGTGTGAAAATCTCAGTAGAATTATCAGAAGTAGAAGTATTTCTAGCATCATTCAATAAGCAAGTAAGCTTTTCATTCTCATGCTTATAGGATAGAATATACTTTCTAGCTTGCTTATACTTGTCTAGAACTTTCTTGTGTTCTTTAAGAAGATCTCTGAAAACATTAGAAAATTCATCATAAGAAAATCTACTCTCTTCATAAATTGTATTTCTTTGTACCTCGTTAGATAATGTCATTGTGCATATATTTATAGCTTGGCGAGGTCTCTCTTCTTCTTCTGAGTCGCTTGTTTCGCTTTCACACCATATGCTCGTGGTACCGTACTTGTGAGACGACAATCTTCCTTCGTTTGATCATTCATAGCAATTCTTCTCTTTAGTATTAGTAGGGCAATATTCTATGATGTGGCCTGTTTTGTTACAGTTGTGGCAAAAAAGCTCTTCTTCATATATGGGATTGTGTTGTACGTTAAATCTCGTTGCCATCATGCACACATTTGAATAATTTTGAAGACTATCCTCCTCTTTGGAGTTGCTAGTTTTGCTTTCATACCTGCACTCATAAGTAGCTTCAAGAAGTTTCTAAATTTTATGAGATATTGTGCAAGTAGTAATAAGATTGAATACATTAAAGTCTACAGCACAATAGGAAGCATGTATTGCTTTTGCATCAAGGCTAGCTAACTTCTTCTCTTCCTCTGTGTAACTATAATAAGGCTTGTCAATAATAGAGGAAATAAGAATAGAGATGAAAGTAGGCTTTTTGTAGCCATTGCAAACAATTGACCATAAGTCTAGAGACTTCAGGTAGAAGCTCATTCGTGTCTTCCAAGAAGTATAGTTCATTCCATCAAATAGTGGAGGTCCATTTTTGGACTATGCTTCACCTATAAATATTAATTCCACGGCTGCCATATGCAAACTCTCTAGAGTGTTATATAAGAATATAACTAATAAGGATATACTCTAAGGATGTTAAGCCAAATAATCGAGTTCTTGCTTTGATACCAATTGTAGGAACAATTGGTATGATTAGCAAGACCTATATATAAAAAGAGAACCAGCTCTGATACCAATTTTAGAAGAAATTGGTATGAGCAGTAACATCTATATAATAAGAACCCTCTTTGATACCAATTTTAGGACCGTTGAAGCACCTCTAGAGGGGGGTGAATAGAGTGTGTGTGCGCAGCGGAATAATAATGACCACTTAAAAATATTTATGGCGGTAATCAAACAATATATGAAGTAGGCAGTATATAAGTAAATGTGTAATATAAATGAGTAGAGAAGAGCAAACGCAAACACCAAGGTGTATACTGGTTTTCCTCTGAGAGGACTAGTCCAGTCGCGAGAACTCTTGCCGCTATTTAATCCACTATTTTGAATAGAGATTACACCGCGTGCTTTACTCCGAAAAATATGCCAACTTCAACACCATCGTATTTTAGTCCGAAGCCTACGATCAAAATTCAATCAACGTCATGTTTTTATCTGAAGCCCACGATCAAACTTCAAACACCTTTCTGAAAGAAAGCATTTATACTCCAAGCTTGTACAACTCAAATACTCCTAATCGAAAACCACCGACACTAGAAGAATATGAGTTGTCTTGGAAATAGAAAGATTAAGGCTCTTAAGTATATATGAAGGCTTTAGAATAGATAGAGAAGATGGAGAGTGAATGAGTGATTATGAAAGACAAATTCTTCTCTATTTATAGATTTTTCTAGGATAGAGTTAGGGCAGAACTCGGTAGGGTTAACGTTTATAATTTTGAATGTTGCAGATCCAAAGGAGTAGGAATTTGCTGCTGACTAGGAGAAATTTAAGCGGACCGAGTTCGGATCAAGTTCGGGTAGAACTCTGGCCGGGTTCGGTTTAGCTGATTTTAGGTCAGTTTTGGTTCAGCAGGGTTTTTGGATGAGCAAGGGTTCAGGATTTGGTATGGGTCAAAAGGGTTTGTGAGAGTGGTCTACTAAATTGCCAGTGATCCCGACTAACAAATTATCTAGACTCAATAAATAGAAAAATAAAGGATAAATTAGAAAACCAATAGCCCATTTGATGACGACTTTCTCCTAACATTTGAGCATACTTTAAGACATCTTTTTTCTTGACGGCAGTCATCCAAAGATAAACAGATCTGGAAATCTGAATACCTTTTAGGGGCTTCGTCCTCGATACGAGGCCCCGGATAGGTCACTGAGTGGTCCAGATAAATCTTCAAATTTAACACTGTTTTTGGCCCGTCATCAATTCTTCATCGCATATGTCCTGGTTTGATTATGCTTGATCATGCTTACTGCATGTCTACAAGTACATGTTAGACGAACAAAGCAGTGTCATAGTATGATAATAAGATAACATTTAGTGAGCAGTAGGATAATGCTAAGTTTAAGTAGCAATATGATAGTAAATATATGAATATTAGTGACATCATTATGCTAAACTTAATTGATTAGCCATATTCAAAAACATGATACAATTATTGGGCTAACAATCTCAGCGGCTACGTCGACCGGCTCCTCCGCGACCAATCCATCAGCAGTCTCCTCGACCTGCTTTTCTGTGGTCTCCTCAGTTGCGTCTTCCATGACCATCTTGGTTAACTCTTCAATAGCCTCCTGGGCTGCTTTCAGAATGACCTCATCGACTAGCTGCTCGAAGGTCATATTGACTTGTTCTTAAATATCTCGGCCGGCTAACTCTTCGACAGCCTCTGCCATCAACATTTCTATGGTCTCTTCGACCAGCCTTTGGGGAAAATCTCTGATGTCTTCCAAGGGTAATTCCTTGGCCGCGTGATCTTCCTCACCTCTCGATGCATCTGGGTTGTCTTCAGTCCCTTCTTCAGTATAGTTAGGAGGTACAGTTGAGGGGTCCTTAGCAATGGCTTCAGTATTCTTAACAGTTCGGTTTGTCACTGATACGGATTCTGGAGTCATTCCTTTCGCCACTACAAGACCAATATCAGGTATCTCTATAGGCTCGTCCACAATCGGCTTCAGGAAAGCTTCTTGCTGAGGTGAAGCCGCAGCTTCCGAGAAGCCCCGAGTCTCGAAAGGTACAGGAGTAGAAACATCTCCCGAGTCAACAGCCTCAGCAGCTGTGGTCACCGGGTTCTTCTTTGGAATACTAGCCTCTTCGGTCCTTGCTGTTGTAGGCATCCCAAGATTTGAAAGACCCACGACAGTGGTGATTCTTTCTTCTCTTCTCAAAAAAAAACCTTCGGCGGACAAAGGGACGGTGACTCTAACCACCGGAAGCAGTAGCTCCCTCTGGGGCACCTCTGGGATAGGTTCCTCAAGAAGTTTCCTGAGTATCTCTGTCCATATAGACTTCTTCTTCTTCTTCTTCACCTGTACAAGCAAACAGTGATAAGCAAAAAGTATGGGATAAGAAACCGAATAAAAAAGGACTGAAGTGTACCTGAATAAAAAGGACTCTATCTTAGCAAAGACCGTCGTGAGGGTCCGCACCGCCTAAGTATAGCCTTTGTGGTTTTCTTGATAGGTGGAGAACTTACCCCCAAAGGAGTCCGGCATTTCCACAGATTACTCAAGGGAGATTCCTCCTCTCTTCTCTCCCGGGAGGTACTAGAACCGTCCGAGGATCTACCATCCGACGAAGTGAGCCCTCGAAGATGCGCATGTTTGCAAAAACAAAAGTTTGATTTACAAACTAAGAAAAAGAAAAGTACAATTAGTACAATTTGATTTCTGGGAAAGTACAACTATAGGAATATGATCCGAAGACGATCGCTTTATTCCTTGGACGATGTGATATTGAAGATGCAAGCCTCCGGATAATACAACAACACTTTAGCAGAAGATTATGATCATTAGTGATACCTTAAAACTGATTTGAAACTCTATTTATAGAGTTCTGAAATAACTGTCAAGCAGTTATAGTTATTCTGAGTGGCGTACACTGTATTTTGTGCGCCATCCATCACGTTGCGCGAACGATTACTTGAACTGAGAGGGACACGTCATATTCTGTGAGAGAGATACACGTGGTCATAGGCAGTGTAGTGGACACGCTCTTCTAGATTAGTGGCATGCATGCCATGTCATCTGTCTTCTGGATGAAAATTGATTAGGTGGCACCAGCTCGCTAGGTGGCGCTAGGCGCAATTTGATAGCTGGCGCCCTTTACTCAGTCTTCAGTGCTATGGCAATTAATTATCTCGTGCCAAATGACAGCTAGCACGAACTAGCTGTCAGCATTAATTGCAACGCTGACACAATCTCCTCGAGCACTTCGTTGCTCAGGATTTGAAAGGATTTTCTTCGACTGATGTGCTGTCAGTAATTATGACTTTTGTGACAGCTTCTCGAGGAAGCTTGCCACGTGGAGCTTGCGCACCCTGATGTTGGTGCCACCTAACCCTCGTGCACCCTAATGACCAATGCTATTTTAATGCTGGCGCCTTTATATGACTGGTGCCATTTTGTTTCTGAGCTCCTACAAGACCTCCTTCAATGTTTTCAAAGTTGAAAATTTTCAAAATTTGAAATACTTTGAATTAGAAGTAATTTGTCTGACCGACGTAGGATACTGTTGTAACCGACCCGAGTTTTGTGCGTGGTTTGCGCAACGGTCAAAAATTTGCCGTAGGCTATATAGTCGTTTTAAGAGAGAGAAACTTTACTTTTTACAGAAAAGTTTTCTTTCTTCTAAACTCTTTGTCTCCATTCTTCCGACCCTAAGAGCTTCTCCAATCGTCTTCCATGGCACCAAAGAAGTCTGCTACTGACAAGGGAGAGGGCATTGTCGAGCCTTCGTCGCACACCACAATAGAGAGGGTGCCACAGTACGTGCCACCATTAACGAGAGTCGAAAGAGCTAATCCGCCGCTCGATGGTGATCGCCGAAAAGACGACCAATCTGAAGGCGCCATTCGATGGCAGTGCCTTGTACCGGCGTCGGCCATGTCTTTTTAGAGCTCTGGTTGACCTGCGCACTTCACAATCCGCACATCCTCTTTTTAGAGTGTTGGTCGTGCCCCAACACACACTCTTTGTCTTTACAAATTGTGTTGTGTGCAAAAAATAAACTCGCACAAAAACAAACTTGCGTCGAGCAGCTTTTGCACAACCTATGATCTGGCGTCATCTAGATGTTGCACAATCTGATCTTGCACAAAACTTAAACTCGCACAAAATATGTACTCGTGAAAGTTTTGAACTGTCTTATGCACAATGCTTTAAACTGTTGTTTATGTGCAACATTTAAAGGATTGTCATGCCTTAGACCAAAGTAATAAAATAATTTTGTCATAAGGCATTAACTTTTGATCATGCGCCACCCAAGAGCCATTGTGCTCGCGTAATTTGTTTATGCAAATTGAATATTTTTATACAAGGCTTGCAATATGATTTTTTTAAGTTTCTAAGCCGTGGTTCTTTTTTTTTGCAGTTGATATCAAAGAAGACCCGGATGATAAGAGATTGGCTTCAGCTTTCTGAGTCTTAGAGTGCCAAGAAGATTTGTCTCACATTCCTTATCCTCAATACGACCTTCTTGAATCCAGAAGGGCAATGCTAGCTTCTAAGGAGGATAGAACCTTATTATGTCTGATGAACGGAGAACCTCTGATAAGCTTAGACCAAGTCCATCACAAGAAACCAACCTTCTTGTTTGGAGATGCCATTAGGAAAACAGCTCAGCCTAAATCCAAGAGAGAGGACAGGGTTTATCAAAGTGGCGACATATTAATGTACCTTACAGATATATCGAGACATTTATCTCTTTCTCGATTTGCTCATGCCAGTTCTCCCAGACGGATGGCCTGGGACTTGACCACAATCCAACATGCCAGGGTTGGTAAGATATGCCACAAATTAGGGCCCAAGAATAAAGGCATGTTCTAAAGTCATTCAGAGAGATTCAGCTCCCACCTGAGAGGTTTGAAGCCGAGCTGCGTGCCTCCCGAGGATTCATCCTTATTGATTCCCGTCAGAATACCCTTTTTTATGAACATATTTGCTAAAGCTGAGAGAAAAAATCCAGATTAAACCATAAGATTAACAAGCTTGATAAATCCAGAGTTGAAGCGCTGGAATAGTGTGGTAGTTTGTGATGGAACTGGGGATTCCCAGGACCCTTCCTTTGGTGTGCGTATTGATCGATAGAAAGTTGAACAGATCTAATACGTGTTCTAACCCATCATAGGCGGAAACTAGGGTTCACAAATTATATCTGCGGCGGAAAGAAGATAAGTAATTCCTGGCAATCTCGAGCGGACGACCCCAAGATCTTGTGTACGTATTCATTCCTCGAGTTGGACATCGTGTGGACGACGACCTCCCAACCTTTTCTTCTCCTTGGCAACTCTCTCTTTCTCTCCTTACGTGAATCACAAATTTAGAGAAAGTTTCAGATTTTTGATCAGTAATCTGGCGGCCAGAGAATAGAGGATATATATAGGCTACGGCAGGGACCATAAGAAGAAATTAGGGTTAGGTCTCCTAACGGATCTGGATATCCCGTGTTCAGCCCGAACACACAATCCAGGCCCATTAACAATAGCTCGGTCCACTAATGAGCTATTGTTGCACTACCTCCCTAATCCAAAATTATGTTTGTGGGCTCCGTTTATTATATGCTTGTTTGGCTCCCAATGTTAAGATATCTTATGTCCGTCGATCAAATTAAGTTACTGACAACTATATTGATTCGACATCTTTTATCCTTAAGTAGTACCGCTCAACTTTATTTGTCATGTCGGATATAATCTACCTACAGGGTTTATATGACAATCCATATGAGCTCCTTAAGAGAACATCATCAACCCGATGTACGGGACATGGATTCCATTTATAATCAACAGCCCATCATACATACAATATTATTACCCAATTCATAGAGGTTGTTGATCCATAATGAATCTCACTCTTTTATGAGTCAAAGTAATGCACACTGCATATACATGTCCGTTATTATATCCGGATTAAGAGTACAAGCATCTATAATAACCGAGGTGTTTGTTCTCTTATGTAGTCAGTACAAAGAGAACAACCTCAAGTGGTCCTGTTCAATACACACAAAGTGTACTAGTGTAAACCTATAGTCAAGATAGACTAATACCAGATTACACTATAACCTTTCCAATAGATTGTCCAAGTCCATCTAGGTTGTGAACTATTTATATACTCCATAGGAAACTAATAATATGATCTTCTGTGTGACACCATACACCATATTATCTACAATATAGAATATCAGACATTTGCATTAACACTCGCAACAAATACAATATATAAACATTTATCCATATGATTCTCATTCAAAATTTAAGGAAATAAGATTACTAGAAAAGTGATGCTTTTAGTATATAACCCTAACAATCTCCTACTTATACTCAAAGTATTACTTTTCAGTATACTGTTACAAATCTCCCACTTATACTTAAAGCCATGCTGCTACACATCTGACTCCTATTCCCTCAACATAACAGTCAAAAGCCTTAGCTGGTAAGCTCTTTGTAAAGGGATCAGCTAGGATGTCGGCTGATGCTATCTTGATCACAACAACTTTTCTTTTCTTTATGAAATCTCGTATCAGGTGTTACTTGCGCTCAATGTGTTTGCCTGTCTTATGGGCTCGTGGTTCCATCGAGTTTGCAACTGCACCACTATTATCACAATAAAGTGTAATAGACTTAGGCAAACTAGGTACCACATCCAAGTCCAACAGAAAGTTTCTGAGCCAAACCGCTTCTTTGGCTGCCTCAGAGGCTGCAACATACTCGGCTTCCATGGTGGAATCAGCAATACATTTTTGCTTCATACTCCTCCACACAATGGCTCCACCTCCCAAAGTAAACACATAACCTGAGGTAGATTTCCTAGAATCCCTATCTGACTGAAAATCTGATTCTGTATACCCCAAGGGAACTAAACTATCTGCCTGGTAAACTAGCATATAACTCTTTAGTCCTTTTCAGGTACTTCAAAATATGCTATACGGCAGTCCAGTGCTCTTGTCCTGGGTTAGACTGATATCTGCTGACCATGCCTATGGCAAAGCAGATGTCTGGTCTCGTACATAGCATTGCATACATTAAGTTTCCTACTGCTGAAGCATAAGGAACTGCCTTTATGTTCTCTATCTCTTTAGGTGTTCTCGGACACTGCTCCTTTGATAGAGCAATTCCATGTCTAAAAGGTAAGAAACCTTTCTTAGAATTTTGTATACTAAAACGAGTTAGTACAGTATCGATATAGGAAGCTTGGGATAAGCCCAACATCCTTTTCTTGCGATCTCGTAGAACTTTGATCCCAAGGATGTGACCTACTTCTCCCAAGTCCTTCATATCAAACTGTTTGGATAACCATACCCTTACATCAGATAATACCTTCACTTTGTTTCTAATGAGCAAGATGTCATCCACATAAAGTACTAGAAACACCACCACATTTCCGACACACTTTCTGTATACACATGATTCATCCTGACATTGATCAAATCCATAGGATTTTATCACCTGATCAAAACATATGTTCCAAGATCTGGAAGCTTGCTTAAGTCCATAAATGGACTTCTTGAGCTTACAAACAAGATGCTCCTGGCCCTTTTTAATGAACCCATCTGGTTGCTTCATATAGATGTCTTCCTCAAGACTTCCATTAAGGAAAGCTGTCTTGACATCCATTTGCCAAATCTCATAATCGAGATGAGCTACAATAGATAAAAGAATCCGAATAGACTTAAGCATGGCTATAGGAGAAAAGGTTTCCTCATAATCGATACCCTCTTTTTGAGTAAAACCTTTTGCTACAAGTCGAGCTTTAAAGGTTTCAACCTTACCGTCTGATCCTCTTTTTCTCTTATAGACCCACTTGCATCCATTGGCTTTTACACCAACGGGTGGTTCTACAAGCTTCCAGACCAGATTAGAATCCATAGATTCTATTTCAGATATCATTACTTTTTGCCAAGACTCTGCATCTTTATCTTGGAGTGCTTCATTGTAGGTACAGGGATCATAATCTTGTTCCTCAGGGACGAAGTCTGACGACTCTCCCAAGAACATATATCTATCAGGTTGTATCACAACCCTCCCACTACGACGAGGCACTATCGGTTGTGGTGTAACATTTGCGACACGTTGTGCAGTTAGTTGTGGTTCATCCTCTTGTACTATTGGTACTGAAGTACTTGGTGTCTCACGTCTCAGTTCTTTTAGAACAACACTACTTGTGGGTTTATAGTTCATCACATAGTCTTCCTCTAAGAATCGGGCATTGGTGCTAACTATGACCTTCTGATCCTTAGGACTATAAAATAAACATCTTTTCGTTCCTCTTGGATAGCCTACAAACAAGCGTACTTCTGTACGAAATTCCAACTTATCTGCTTTTCCATTCAGCACATGTGTTAGACTACCCCAAATATGAACATATTTCAGACTAGGCTTACGCCCAATCCACAGCTCTGTGGGAGTAAGAGGTGCTGACATAGAAGGAACCAAGTTCAAAATATAAGCTGCAATCTCTAAGGCATATCCCCAAAACAAATCTGGCAAATCTGAATAACTCATCATTGATCTAACCATCTCCATAAGAGTTCTATTCCTTCTTTCGGCTACACCATTCTGTTGGGGCATTCCAGGTGCAGTCAATTGGGATGCAATCCCAGCATCTGATAAATAATCCCTAAACTCTCCAAAGAGGTACTCGCTACCACGATCTGATTGTAATGACTTGATATATTTTCCATGACGTTTCTCCGTTTCAGCCTTATACTCTTTGAATTTCTCAAAGCACTCAGACTTACGGCACATCAAATAAATGTATCCATACCTTGAATAATCGTCAATAAATATGACAAAATATTCAAAGCCACCTCTAGCTTGGATAGTCATGGGTCTACACAAATCAGAATGAACCAATTCCAACACATCTTTGGCCCTATACCCCTTTGCCGTAAAAGGCCTTTTGCTCATTTTACCTTCCAAGCAGGATTCACAGACTGGTAATGCCTCCACTTCCAATGAACTCAAAGGTCCATCTTCAACCAGTCTTTGAATCCTTCTTAGGTTAGTATGCCCCAATCGTAAGTGCCAAAGATATGTTTGGTTCATACATGAAGGTTCTTTTCTCTTATTTAAGTTAGATGACATATTATTCATTTCCATAAGTTGCATTGTGGGCAAAATAGGATTAATGACATACAAATTATCAACCAATGCACCAGAACAGATAAAATATTTATTCTTTCTAATAACAATATTGTTATTAAAATAAACTGAATATCCATCCTTAACTAACATAGAAACAGAAACTAAATTCCTTCTAAGTGAAGGTACAAAAAGACAATCTCTCAATGTCAAAGACTTATTTCTACCAAAAGATAAAGTAACATCTCCTAATGCAACGACCGATACTTTTGTAGCATCACCCATGAACAAGCATATCTCTCCATCACTGAGCCGTCTGGTTTCCTGGAACCCCTGCAATGTATTGCAGACATGATTAGTGGCTCTTATATCTACACACCAGGTGCCGGTAGATAACACCGCTAAACATGTTTCAACTACTAGTTAATGAGATATACCTTCTTTGTTCTCTTGTTTGAGAAGTGGACAATCAGTCTTCCAATGTCCTGACCCTTTGCACTTGAAACATTTGCCTTTCGGCTTTTTCACCACGCCTTGAGGTCCCATGCCCTTCTTTGCTGAGTTTGCCTGTTTCTGAATGTTATTCTTCTTCTTACCGTCTTTTGGCTTAGAAGTAGAAGCCTTTTCAGAAACAAAAACATGACCACTCTGCCTAAAGAGAGATTCAGCATCCTGTAGCTCTTTTGCTAGTTCTGCCAAACTATACAACCTTTTGTTCATGTTGTAATTAAGGCAGAAATTGTCAAAACTTTTAGGCAGAGTCCCGAGAATGATAACGACCTGGGTTTTTCTATCGATTTTAGCTCCAAGGATCTCCATCTCATTCAGATGACCCATCAACTAGAGAACATGATCCCTTACTGGTGTACCCTCAGCCATTTTTGTATTCATCAAATATTTCATAGCAAACTGCCTAGCTGCTCTACTCTGATGTCCGAAGAGTTCCTTGAGGTTATACATCATGTCATAAGCTGTGGCCATGGCCTGATGCTGATGTTGCAGTACATTTGATATAGATGCCAGAATGTAACACCGTGCCATCTCATCTGCCTTTTTCCACTTCTTATAAGCCTCTTTGACCTCTTCATCAGAGTTAGCATCAGGCTTAGGTGGGCATTCCTAAACAAGTACATATTTGTACTCCTCAGTAGTCAGAACAATGTCCAAATTACGTTTCCAGTCAATATAATTAGTTCCAGTAAGTTTGTTTTCTTTAAGAATCACCATAAGTGGACTGAAAGAACCCATTTTTGAAATCCTGAGAATCACATAAATAAAATTATGTAGGGCAAAAAACTTTTTGAATTAACTAAATATTGATTCCCTCAAAACAATAATAAGAAATTTACCAACACCTTGAACACCATGAATTTAGCATGCCACAATAGTGTGGACGTATACAAATTCAACTTTGTTCAAGTAGATTTTTCTTATTAATTTTACTATCATGTCAATATAACTTTATGACAAATAAAATTAATATGCTGGTCTTGCTCTGGTCATACAAATAATAGCAGTGACTCCGATGGGGAGGATACCATTATTTGTATCTAAGTGTATACCATTACTTAATACTAAGTCCATTACCTTGTAATAAGTTCCTTCAGATAGAGAAGTGAACACATACTAGGTAACTTTCTACAATTATCCCTAAGGAAGTTTGTACTGGTGATCCATATTTATACTCATCCGATATGGAGGAAAGCACTAAAGCCAACACGCAAGTATAATTACATCACCAACAAACCAGTAATGGAGACCATAGGATTTATACTAAATAAAAATCCTCTTCCACTTAGTTATTTAACAATGAGATTTTTTCTACTAGTTAATATTATGTCCATGTTGTCCATTATTAATGTAGGCTTGGTTTTTCAAAAAAATAACAACCACACAATAATAAACATGCATAATCAGAAAAAGCAAAATGGAAAAAATAAGAGAAAATATCCAACTATTATGGTCATCTTTGCTGCTCCATCCTCAACTATCCGAATCCAAAATCTGGTGCTGCGCAGATCTATACGGGGTTCGACATGCCCGGTTAGGTCGCGGGGTTCGGGGCAGCGCACCATTTTTTTTTAGGTTTTGGCTGTCGATTCCTTCATCAAAAATCATCTGTCTGCCTCTGGACTGCTTAAAACCAGCATCTCGTCCGACGTCAGAAACAGCCACCACCGCCATCACGATTGATCAAAAATAATTAAAAATACATCAATCCTATGCCTCCCAAAGGAGTTCACACATAATCTAGATTGAAAATTAAAATAATAAGCACGATCAACCCTCGTAATTTTAATTACATCCACAGCAACAACAACATCCACGACATGTCCGTGGTTTAAACAACACAATCAAAACCATGCATTGGACCATAATAGTTGGATCTACGATGCTTGCAAAATCGAGTTAGAACAGATCTACATCTACCGACTATTACACACCGCAGGTTTTATTGGACAACATGGACGTATCAATCAATACGTAGATCCAAAGTGGCTCTGATACCAATTGATGGAACTAGGGATTCCCAGGACCCTTCCTTTGGTGTGCGTATTGATCGATAGAAAGTTGAACAGATCTAATACGTGTTCTAACCCTTCATAGGCAGAAACTAGGGTTCACGAATTATACCTGCGGCAGAAAGGAGACAAGTAATTCCTGGCAATCTCGAGCGAACGACCCCAAAATCTTCCGCACGTATTCCTTCCTCGAGTTGGACAGTCGTGTGGACGATGATCTTACAACCTTTTCTTCTCCTTGGCAGCTCTCTCTTTCTCTCCTTACGTGAATCACGAATTTAGAGAAAGTTTCAGATTTTTGATCAGTAATCTGGCAGCCATAGAATAGAGGATATATATAGGCTACGATAGGGACCATAAGAAGAAATTAGGGTTAGGCCTCCTAACGGATCTGGATATCCCGTGTTCAGCCCGAACACAGAATCCAGGCCCATTAACAATAGCTCGGTCCACTAATGAGCTATTGTTGCACTACCTCCCTAATCCTAAATTATGTTTGTGGGCTCCTTTTATTATATGCTTATTTGGCTCCCCATGTTAAGATATCGTATGTCCGTCGATCAAATTAAGTTACTGACAACTATATTGATTCGACATCTTTTATCCTTAAGTAGTATCGCTCAACTTTATTTGTCATGTCGAATATAATCTACCTGCAGGGTTTACATGACAATCCTTATGAGCTCCTTAAGAGGACATCATCAACCCGATGTATCGGGACATGGATTCCATTTATAATCAACAGCCCATCATACATACAATGTTATTACCCAATTTATAGAGGTTGTTGATCCATAATGAATCTCACTCTTTTATGAGTCAAAGTAATACACACTGCATATACATGTCCGTTATTATATCCGGATTAAGAGTACAAGCATCCATAATAACCGAGGTGTTTGTTCTCTTATGTAGTCAGTAAAAAGAAAACAACCTCAAGTGGTCCTGTTCAATACACACAAAGTGTACTAGTGTAAACCTATAGTCAAGATAGACTAATACCAGATTACACTACAACCTTTCCAATAGATTGTCCAAGTCTATCTAGGTTGTGAACTATTTATATACTCCATAGGAAACTAATAATATGATCTTCTGTGTGACACCACACACCATATTATCTACAATATAGAATATCAGACATTTGCATTAACACTCGCAACAAATACAATATGCAAACATTTTCCTATATGATTCTCATTCAAAATTTAAGGAAATAAGATTACTACAAAAGTAATGCTTCTAGTATATAACCCTAACAGTTTGGGCTCTGGACCAATTTAAAGACAAGCTTCTTGAACTGGAGCTCTATGGTCCAATCTGGACCACTGCTTACAACATTCATCCTAATCCAAATTTGTTCTTGGCTTTAGTGGAACGGTACAATGATAGAACCGGCACCTTCATGACTCCTCATGGGGAGATTGGTTTTGTACTCCACGAGATGCAATATCTCTCTCATTTGCCATTGGGTGAAAATCCGTACGAAGAGTATGTGCCGACAAATGAAGAGCTGGATGCTCTATCTAAAGAGAACCCATAAATGGTGGCCGTCTTTGAAGAACTTATGTGCCACTTTATGATCTGTACCCTCTACTATCAGAGTGCTGCAAAAAAATGCTATATGACCAAATGGCTATCGTACTTATTTTTGGGCCACATTTACCAGGATAAGATCAATGAGAATCATGCTTGTGAACCCTGCTTCTTCAAGCCACTTTACTACAGCACTATCGAGAAGTTGATAGAGAAATCCAAACACTTCGACAATATACTGAACGAAGATTGGCACCCTTTTATCGCTGGTGCTACCATTGAGAGCTACCTCAGGCAAGGCTACCGACCCATGGCTCGAGAAGCTCTTTTAGCTGGGTTCCTCTCTTTGTGGCTATGACGGTTCGTTATTCCTGGAGCCAGTGCCATCAACAGATTCCACCAAGGCGTATTATTTGCAACTGTACGTCTAGTATTCGGCTACAATATGAACATACTTTCGGTGATGACTTGCCGACTGAATGTAGGCTTGCATTTTTTTGTAGACAGTATGATGAATGACGCTAGTACTCGGGACACCTTTTCTTGTACCGAGATGCCTTACACCTATCTGTTCGGTTGGCTATTATTGTATCACTCCAGCCTGATGGACCCGACTATGGGTACTGTAGGAGGAGACATTATTAGGCGTTATGCCACCACCCATTTGAGCATAACTAGTCTTTCAGAGTGCAGAAAGGCTCTAAACATGGGTTCTAGATGGAGGTTCCACTGTGTCCGTCTTCCTCCTGGATGTGAAAATCTTCCACTCCAACTAATGGTCCTAGAACCTATGGCTTTCCATCCAGCTATAGCTACTTTTATGTGGCTAAAGATGGTTAGGCACTCCCACTTAGTTCATCGGTTCGAGGGTGAATGCTATCTCGAGCCATATTTACCAAGTCGATTCGCTCGACAATTTGACTATGATCAGATGCATGTGGGCAATGCTACCACCAGTTTACAAGCCAAGGGTCTTTTGATAGATGTGGCCAGAGCCTGGAAGTACTACAGTACAAGAGGTACCAAGGCTATATTCACAATGCCTTTTATTACACTTGAAGTAGGCCCGTGTATGTTATATACATATGCAAATTTTTATACTTTAGCCAATACCTTCTTCGAAGGTTTTAACTTGGCTGATAGCTTTATAAGCGCCAAACGGACAAAGTCGAGGGTCCACACTATGCGTGAATTTAGAGATGCAGAAGACCAAGACCCTGAAGATGAAGATCTGGAGGCACTCTTGTTGGGCTTCATGATAAAGTGAATGAACCATTGGATATTTCACTTAAGAAACGGAAGGAGAAGTCTCCCACGAAAGGGCTTAGTAAAAGACAAAAGACTGGATAGCCATCTGTTTCGTTGCATTCTGACAAACTCCCCTGTCTTTCTAAGGCTCCATGGAGGAAGAAGAAAACCACCTTGGTCGTTGTTGAGCAGCCCACTACTAGGACGACAAGGTCCCAAACAATGAAGATGAATGCAAAAATTTCTCCTATAGAGGAGAGGTAACTCCCTCTTCAATTCCAAGACATAATAGAGCCGTTGATAATAAAACTAGCAGAGGGCCGACTGTGCAAGAGGATCCGGTTGAAACTGAAGAATCGCCTCTGGCCCCTCTTCTACATAAGACTAGAAGGAAGTTAGTAGTAACTCGGGCAGACCGTCAAAGAATTGACACTTCACCCACTCATTCCATACCGAAAGAGCTTTCGAGTCAACCTGATACGTCATTGCCTCTGCAAGATCTACTACCTCCACAAGGTAGTATTTGTACTCTTTTAATGTGATCAAGATCGAGTAAAATATTGATAATATTCTTTTTCATTTGTAGAGGCTACAACAGTCAGCGCTCCGGCTCCAGTCATTATAGAAGAAAATTTAGAACATATGATCATGTAAATAACTGTTCTTGCAACTACACTAGCTGCAGCAGGAATAATGATGTCATCTCCAACTCCAGAGGTCCCGGAGACTACACTTTATCAGAAGGTGTTGCCTTCGATAGACTCCAATCCCAATGTTATAGCTTCTTCTACAGTCCAAATTCCTACCTTCTTTCAAGATGTCATGATCCGCACCCACTGTGAGGGTACGAGTACGTAACAGCGCCCAGCCTACGCCGCAGAATCGGCGGCAGAACGCTGTTCTAGGTCACTATCTAAACAACAACTCATGCAATTATATAATGTACTTGTCAAAATCTTAACTCCGAACGGAGGACAAGTATAGATATAATGAAATCTCAATCACAGTCTAAGCACGATATGATAACACAGAAGTTTATAACTAAGACTAAATAACAACAATAAAACCAACTATAAAATAATATTAATCTCAAACAATCTCGAAACAAAACAATATCTCAACTTATTACAATTCAAGTTCTAAAACATGAAAACTAAACCAAGTCTACTAGCTAGTCTCCCGATCGCTCCTGAGTGTCGGGACCAAAGGTAGCTAAGCCATCTCCTGCTCCAAGGCAAGTATGGCACGTGTCCTAAGGGCAATCATCTGTAATATTTTCAACAGGTCAGTCAGGACAGGAACGAGTACAACTCATCTAGAAAACCCAAGTAAATGACAGAGAACTATAAAGTAGTTATAGAAAGTTTTATTGATGAACATGGTAGTTTATATTCAAGTGATGGTATAGAAAAACAGTTAAGATACAAGGAAAGTAAGGTAACTAAAACAAGAAAAGAATCATAGCAATGAAGACAGTAAAATAAGATTCTAACGGAACTAGAGTAACATGATAAGTCCAGATAGTAAATATAAGACAAGTGTAATTCCTATATAAATCCAGTACGAGACGAATCTAATGCAAGATGAATCCGGTACAAGATGATTCTAGTCAGTGATCAAGAATCCAGATGAGACCAGCTATATTCTAACAGTATGTTTTAAAATATCGAGATCGATATGTAAGCAGCTGTAGGTATCAGGCACATCACTCACTGATCAGGGGAGGGATGGCTATGCTTCCAGTAGATTCCAGTTGGGAGATGCCAGATTTGGGGTATGTCTACATGTCTTACTCAATATTTCCCCGCCTCGCAATACAAGTGAATCCAGAATTCGACACGAGAATCGAGATGAGTCCAGCCAAACATGATGATACCAGCAATGATTCCAGAATGATTCCAGTAATAGAGGCCAGATGAGATGGTCTGTGTGTCGCATACATGAATCCAGAAATATCCATACGTATTGTAACAGAGAATCACATAAGACTAACTAGAACTGAAGTACAGTAATTGACAAATAAATGAGAGAACTATCAGAGAATGTACTCGCCTGATATCCTGTACAACTGATAAAAATAGATATCTACACCGGAGTCACAATGTCCTATATAGAGCAGTACAGGTTATAATGTGTTTAAAATAAGGTAAATAAAGTTTACAATACAATCTACATGATTTTTAGGTCAATCTTGGTCAAAGTCAAACTTGGTCAACTCTGGGTCAAACTAAGTCAACCTCTAGGGTTTGGTCAACTGTCGAGTCAAACAAAGTCAACCTTAAACTATTGGTCAATCTTAAGGTCAACCTTAAACTATTCCATCCCTATTACTAAGGTAAAATCAACTTCCTTGCTAACTTAGTTACCCTCATATATAATCTATACCCTCATATATAAGAATACTCATAAACAAATAGGTAACCTTGGTATCATAATACTCTAATACTAGTATTCTAAACTTCCCTCCTTATACTCTCATATATATACATTAGATAACAACAATATCTCAAACTACAGCAATGCAAACTTGCAGGTACTGAGCTATATATCTGATGTAAATAAAATATGACTGAATCAAATGTTCTAAGGGATTGGACATCAAGATACTAAAGCAATCCCAAACAGTACACAAATATAAGAACCCAGGCACTAGACAGCAACATTCAGTAAAGGCAGACACTATAAGAAGGACAGAACCAAGGATAAATATGAGCAGTGTATGAGGCTGATTGGACATCAACAGGTCAACAAGACTAAGAGGGTCTGCATTATCAAACATTAGCTAAAACCAAGGATGTAGTGTGTGAGTTCAAGATATGTGAAGAGTGTGTGTGTGAGAGAGCATGGTAAGTTGAGTGTCATATGGCAGTTGTGGGTGTGTGTCAAGGTGTAATGGACATAGTGTACATGGCAAGGGGGGTTGTGAATGTGTCATGAGTGTAAGGGGTTAACATATCATAGGTTTATGATCAATGTATATAGCAGTGCAATATATGAAAACTGTGTACAGATATTTAAAGGGGTTAATATACTCAGTCTCAGGGAACAATACACACATTACATGCTTGTATACAAATATATATATATATATATATATATATATAAATATATATATATATATATATATATATATATATATATATATATATATATATATATATAAATATATATATATATAAAAATATGTATATATATATATATATATATATATATATATTTTTTTTTTATGTATATATATATATATATATATATATATATATATATATATATTTTTTTATATATATGTATATATATATGTATACATATATATATATATATATATATATATATATATATATATATATATATATATATATACCAATGAATTTATACACTCACCTATATCTATCAACTCAAAAATTGTTCAAAAATATCAACCCCAACTTGATTCAAACTCAGAAAAACTCGAACTATCATACAAAATCCCAAAACACATCAAACTATAAAATCTGGAAAAGAACAGTTTATTATCTTGATAACAATTCGAAAATCTAAAATCAAGTGAAACTCGAAACAAGGAAAATCAGTGACAGTAAACTTAGTTGCACAAACATGTATCCCAGTCATTATGATAAGTTTAAATATTAGCAAATAACATTTATTATCAATTTAATTCACATTTTAAAACTCTGAAATATTCAGACTGAACACAGTATCAGAAAATTAAGGGAAAACCCTAAATCATATCTCGAAATCAATTGAGATCACAAATTAGCAAGTGGTATTGTATCGTGCACATGAGAGGGTGTCACCTGATTCGTATCGTGTTCATAAAATAGGACACGAGGGGTTCAAACCCAAAATCAAAATAGTTCAGGAAACAACAATCACCAGTCCTTGTGCACGTGTGTCTTGTCATCGGAGACTCGACATAGAGCTCAAAGTGTGTCAAGCTCGTGCACACATGTAGAGGGGATATAGGGCTAGGTTCGGTTCACACTGCACAGTGTCTAGGTTGTGTCATGTCCTCGTTTGAGTCGCGTGTCATTGCCGAGTTTCGTGCGCGTGCATAGTGAGCACGAGTCAGTGTAAATTCAATGTGAGTGGGATTTCTCCCAATCCGTTCGATGAAATCTTCCCAAATTTTGTGTGCGTGCTGTCAGTGTTGTAGAAGCATGGAAAAGAGCATGATTGCCCATGCGGCTCAGAACAGGAAAATCCATGCGGTTCAAAAATAGATGAGCTTCATGCGGCTCAAGAGCATCATGCGGTTCAAAAGTCACCAACTTGGACATGCGGCTCAAGCAAACACCACGTGGCCTTCTGCGGTTCGCTCCTGCAATTGGCCATTAAGTAAAGGCCCTATTTAATGCTCTGACATAAAGAAGAACTGACGGCTCTGACATAAAGCTGCCATAAAGACCCTGTCATAATGGTAGACTCCTAGGAAAACGAAGAAAATCTCTGACACAAACCCCAAAATCCTTCATGCGGCCTTGACACGTGGATAATCGCATGCGGCTCAGGCAGAGGCCACTCCATACGGCTCAGGCAGAGGCTATCCCATGCGGCTCAGGGAGAGGCCACCTCATGCGGCTCAGGCAGAGCCTACCCTATGCAGCTCACGAAGACTATCTTCAAGCGGCTCACTAAGAAGCCACCCATCATGCGGTCACCTACGCTCATGCGGCTCAGATCATCTCCATACAGTTTAAATGTTCAGAGGCCACGCCCAAACAGCCTTGACCCGTGGCCAGTCTTATGCGGCTCAGTAGGGAACAATCCTAATGCGGTTCAGATTTCCTAAGTAGCTCGTGGTTAAGACTTGTGGCAGAAGATTAGTTTTTTCCGCGTCCCTACAGCTAGCAGCATAATAATAATAGGACACGTGGCATCAAATCGATCAAGATTCATCAACAAATCCCAACAAACAGATTTAGTGCCATCCTCATAATTAATGGGATCAAATCAGATCATTTGCAATCATGCAAATTGAACACGTGGCGGGAGATCCGAGCTTGGCATAACAAATCATAAAAATTTATAGCAATCATCATTAATTGCCCACAGAGATTTGATGCAATCTACATTAATTACCTAGATTTGCTACAATCAAAATGAAGGGCCCACATTAATTGATCCTTAACCGCCGACTTATCAAGGAGGCAATCATTACAAACCCTAATGATTGCATCCCACTCCTATAAATAGCAAGGTGCCATTCCCTTGCAAAGAGGACTTTTTTTGAAGAGCACCAGAGAACCTGGAGAGACTTGAAGAGAGAGAGAGAGCAGAGAGACAAAGGCACGCACAGAGGGCATCCTGAGAGCATTTCTTCCCCAGAGACAAGGTTGCATCCGATCGTCCAAGGAGTAAGGCAGAGCTGCCATCGCTTTCCCGAGCCTCTACCGTCACCCCCCAGAATCTAAAATAAACAATTGTACTTAGATTGTTGTACCTAGGTTTTCGTCCCTAGGCTTTCTTTGTACAAGCGAGTTTGTATTGTGAAGTAAAAGTCCAGTCCTCCGATAATTGTTCTATTCTTTTATATTTCATGGCAAACACGATGGCGACTCTGCTGGAGACAAACTTTTCCACGGCTGAGGAGTTGGTGACGCAATCGGATACAGCCAAACTTGGCTCCATATAACAGAAGATGGTCGTCCGCTTCGACCAACAGGCGTTTGAAGAAATGCTCTCCGACGGAAGCGCTGGCCCGATCCAGAAGCGAACACGCATAAAGAAGGCTCGTAGGGAGTAGAGGCCAAAGTCATTTGCTCCTCCCCAAGCTCTGGACGGAGTACTCTCTGCTGCCCACGACGGCGAAGGCAACTCTCATACGGCCCCACTTCAAGCCATAGAGGACTCTGCTGTCCCCAAGTCCGACAAAGGAAAGTACTACGATGCTGGACTTGCAGGGGCAAAGAGTGATTCTATGTGCCCTGGGAAGAAATCGAACAAAGGTACTAGCCACAAAACGAAGACTCATGCGGCCAAGATTGCCAGTCGCATGAATGATGTCCATGCGGCCGAAACTGCCAGCCAAATGTATAACACTCATGCGGCCAGAATTTTCAGCCGCATGGAGAAGACTTATACGGCTGAGACTTCCAGCCGCATGAAGAAAGCCCATGTGGCTACGACTGCCAGCCGCATGAAGACTATTGATTCCAGCCGTATGCCGCCTGCTCCACGCGGCTCAGTCTTCGACCGCCTCTTCTATGGTCCTGATCTCTCGTGCTCCCGAGAAGACATGTCTGACTCTCTCCAGCACCACTTAGACTCTTTCTATTATGTGCCCTCATGTACCAGAGTGAAGAAGTCTAGGGCAGCGCGAGCTTGGCAAGCTCAGTCCGCTGACCCGACCTCTGACCATCCGAGCATTCCACATACTGTTATGCGGGCCTCTGATGGGAAGTTGTACAGAACCACTCGAGTCCAGTCCCCGGCGGCAAACGGACAGAGAGGTTCCCAAAATTCTCCCAAAATCCAGGGAGCAAACATGGTCGTTCCGGACCCATCTGACTTATGTGAGGCTATCTTCCACAAGCGCAAGGAAAGAGAAGGGGCCTCGGGGTAGAAAAAGTCCTCCCACGGACGTCACTGCACCCAAGTCATCGTCAACTGCTGTTGCAATAACGTGACGGTATAAGAAGACCGGCAGTCCGTCTTCCAAAGACTGCAACAACCATGTTCAGAAGGTGAGGCACTTCCCGTCGTCTCTTGCAACTCTGTTCAAAAAATCCCTGCCGATGGGAGAGGGAAGATGACAAACGTTTCCAGCCCAAAGATTTCAACCACTATGACTAAGAGACTGTCGTCTAAGCGGTTGCCCACCACCGGAGTTTTCTAAGGTACCTGTTCAAAAATGAAATCTGTTCCAGTGGGAGATTCATCGTCCACATCACTGGAGGTTGCTGGAACTGGGGGTAGCACTCCTCCGAACCTCCACGATAATCCGATGTTCTAAAGAGACGAGCTGGGGGATACGACTCTCCCATTAGATGCAGCAAATCCTGACATCCCCGAAGACGTCCACAATTCCCAAGACGAGGCAAACACGGAAGCTATGGGTACTATTCCTTCTGAGTCCGAACCAGAGGAAGACATTCCCACATACCCTGATGACTTCTCGTTACAGGGGTATGATTCGGAGTGTACGTCATCCACTGTCCCTTCCACTTCTACTCATGTCAGGACGGCATTCATGACAAACGACGAACAGGATGGTCCCAGTGATTGCCAACGCATCGACACTCTAGAGGCCATACTGCGCACTTTGGTCAAATCCGTGGACGCGATCAAAGCAGCCCTCCCTACTCTGCAAGAAGGGACGCCTGGCCAAACAAATTTGGGTCCCGCGGTTCATGCAGACTCAAACTCAGCGACACCAAAACCGGGCAATATTCCTCCTGAAATGTCGGCTTCTACCACTGCAGACGAAGCCAGGGAGGCAAGAAGAGAGGTCCAGGAGCTTCGGGCCATGTTCCACGCCCGAGAAAACTGCCAAGACCTCAGGATACGACAACCGTATCTCGCTGCATGGAGAGTTGTTCCATTTCCACCAAAGTATAAACCATTCCACATCAATCCATATGATGGGAAGACCTCGGCAAGTCGGTACATCACTTATTTCGATGTCACCACCGACCATCTACCCCATGACGATGTCATCCTTACACGATTATTCATCGGGGCATTGGAAGGGGTCGCCTTCGACTGGTACCGTAACCTGCCAGACAACTGCATCCACTCCTTCGCCAGCTTCAAGCGCATGTTCATGGAGAGATTCTATGAAGTAGGACAAGACATCACAATGTCCACCATCATGGATATCGTTCAAGGGAAGAAAGAGCTGATAAGGAACTATATTGAGCGGTTCTGCCAAACTGACATGAAGTTGCCATCCGGCAATCCGAATTCCTTCTTAATTAAAATTTGCCAAAAGAGACTGCTTCCAACAATCAGCCTCTGGATGGATGAAAGTCAATTTAAGCACTGGAAGACATTTATCATCAGTACCACTAGCGCCAAAGACAGGTTGAAGAAGGCTCGTCAACTAGGATTGCACATCTCAGAGGGAGAGGAGAAGGGCAGGCATCCTAATGCCAATAACAACAATGGGGGTAGCTCCACCAACAATCAGGACGACAAAGGCAAGCAGGCTATGGTGGTCGACGATTACCTTTAAAGTCGCCAGTCCCGGCTGTCAAACCATATGACTACTACAACAAGACCCGAGGTAGACTGGGATATGTTACGCCTACAACGACCCCTGAGAGCTCAGATAAGGAATGCGACTGGCAGTCACACTCAACCGGATCACCAACTTCTGATTCGGATATCAGCATCGGGGATATATTCAGGCAGGTCTTGTCTGTCAATATGGTGTTCGCTGATGCTTACGAAGAAGGTGAAGACTTTCCTGAACTCCTCGAACTAGACCCGTGGGCCAAACAGCTGGATGTACAATAGAAGAAACAATTTGAACAAAGAGAGCCTCCTACTGAAGATGAGGTCATGCAAGTGGATCTAGGCAGCGACTCTTCTCCAAAACCAATCTTCGTTAGTAAAAGCCTGACAGACGAAGAGCGAGAATCTGTACTGGAACTCGTCAAAGAATATATTAATGTGTTCGCCTAGAACTATGAAGACATGCCGGGGTTAAATTCCGATATTGCTCTTCACAAACGCAACATTCGGCCAGATGCAAAGCCAGTCAAACAACAACAAAAATGCTTCCGCCCAGGCTGTCACGACCCGCACCCACTGTGAGGGTAGAAGAACGTAACAACGCCCAGCCTACGCCGCAGTGTCGGCGGTAGAATGCTATTCTAGGTCATGAACTATAACTACATGACATGAATATACTCTCCAAAAGGAGGCCAACACAGAGGTACAACTCAATCACAATCTAAGGTAGAATGTAGCATGATGGAAATAGATAAGAAATCCTCAACTGAGGTACAGCAGAAATAAATAACAAGTCTCAACATCTATAAAATATACAACTCTAAAAATAAAGACAACAGTTTAAACATGAAAAGAGAGGACAGTCTAAGCTATCTACACTATACAAGGTATCATCCTGAGCAGCTGCCTGAACCTCTCCAGGGGTCCAGGTCGCGAGTGTCAACTAGGCAAACTCCAAGTAAGGGTACAGGTTCCTCATCATCTTCTGTAAAATTTTCAACAGGTCCAGTCAGGACGGGAGCGAGCACAAAACATCTCACGCAGTTCATATCATGTTAGGAAATATAAAGCATGCAATAGAGTAAGGTACATAAAACGCTGAAAGAAAGAAGTATATGAAAAATAGTAGAGATTTGATAACAGGAAATATCTAAATATGATAAGTAAGAACTGTAAGCCTACTGTGATTTAGAGTACAATATGGTTATGCAAACGGTCTAGGAAAATGCAATGGTAACTCCATTGTACGTGGGTGTACAATAGACATATACAATAGTTATACAATCTTGTACAATAGGATTTGATTACATAACCAATTCTACTCCCCCTCCCCAATCAGTACACAAGGATCCACTCTAGCTACGTTATCTTGCACAATAGTGTATAATGTTATACAATGGATGTACAATATTATACAATAGATGTACAATATTATACAATTATTGTACAATGTTATACAATAGTGTACAATGGTCTATCCCTGGGACTCATGTGATACTGAGAGTACAATATGCACAAGGAGTATACAAGGATATAGGTATTCAATAAATACAATATGGAAGTGAAACGCACATCACAATATGTATCTAGTGAATACAAGGAGATAATATCCCAAAAAGAAGACCCGTATAGTACCAATCCGTGATAACAATGTGTCAGCATCAAGTACAATAATCTAGAGCAAGAATGTAAATCCAGACAAGTATGAAACGGTCAGAGAATGTACTTGTCTCGTATCTGAATGTCTAAAGTAAATGTACTGTCCGAGATGAGATACCTGACTCCTAGTTAGAGCAACACAAGTCAAGATGTATACAGGGGATGATATATGAAATGTACAATGCATCTGCATGCTGTCTAGGTCAAACTAGACCAAAGTCAACTCTCGGTCAACTCTAGTCAACTAGACTAGTCAAACTAGGTCAACTAGGTCAAGTCCTAGCCCAACAAGTCTAATAAGTCTCACTAGGCCTAACCAAGCCTAGTCTAGCAATCACACACCAATCACAAGGCTATACAAGCCAAACACAAGCCACACATCAAGGCATATCCTATTCATGCATATTCAACATTATATATATATAAAAAGAGAGGAAGGAACTAACATGTAAGCTATGTGTGTGTGAACATGGATGTGTACATGAAGAGAGAATTCAACACTAGGCCCTATATCTTTGTACCCACATATATACCTATCTATATACACATATATGTATATATATATATATATATATATATATATATATATATATATATATATATATATATATATATACAATAACATGTGATGTGTGTGTGTGAGAATATCAAACATACCTTGTGTGTGTACATTATAAAATGTGTGTGTGTGCTAGAGGGTGTTGTGAGTGTGTGTACTAGTGAGAGTGATGTGAGGCATGGAATGTGTCAATGGGAAAAATGAGTGTGTGGCATATGGGATTGTGAGTGTGTGTGTTTACCTAAATAAAACTGTGTGTGTGTGTAGAGAGTGATGGTGTGTGCTAAAACAGTGTGTGAGAGATGTGTGTGACTGAACAATGGTTAGATAGGAGGCTATGTGTCATGTTGCATTAAATTAACCCAAAACAGCATGAAATATCAGTGTCAAAATCAGTGTCATGTGTGTGTGTGGAGGTGTATATGAAATGAGTGAAAGGGTGAGTGTTACTGAACAGTGAGGAGAAGGAGAGGAAACCAATTCATTCCCAGGTTTAAGACCACAGAAAGAATCTCAGATTTCAGTGTCAACTTAACCAAACCACAATACTTAACATTAAAACCTTTCTCAGATTTCAGGTAGTGAAGAGCATTGCTCCTAGGAAACATTCCTAGATCATAAATCTGAATTCTCAGATTCAGTCTACAATCCACATTCTCAGGTATCTATAAATTCAGTGAAGGCATTCATTTCCAGGTTAATACAATATAGGAGGCATTGAAATCAAAACTGTTGACAGGAACTTAATGGTGAAAAAAAAGAAATAACAAGTTCAGGTCTCATTTTAATCTCAGAAAACTGTAAATGCCCAAACCAGATTCCCAGGTTTAAATTAGACATTGTATCTAATACAAAAATCAAAAACCAAATAACATTATCTAACAAACACTAATATACATTAATTCTCAGATTTCAGGTTAACTAAGAAGGAAAAGAAAGGAAAGGAATCATTTCCCAGGTTTTGAGAACTGGGATTCAAAGCCCAGATATTGGTCTGATTATTCAAGTGACTGGTTCAAAGGAACATATCACAGGCTATAACTAAACAGTGCTCAAATGCCAGTTAAAAGTTCGAATGACCTCTGAACTTCTCCACAACCAAAACCTATATTTGTATTTAAAAAAAATAGTTAACAAGGATTATAACATGTAATGATCAAATCAGTTGAAAACATACACAAACAGTAGCTTATCACTAGCTCAGGTTTGAATTAAACCTTTACTCAACATGAACTCAGGAAATAGGAGTTCAGTTTTCCAAACACTAAACTCAGTGTCGAAAATTGCTTTAATGCCCATAAAACCAATTCCAACTGGTAAGACTACTCTACTATGAAATGATACACATGCTCAGGATTTAAAGGGCAATTAAAAAATACTAATTGACAGGAATTAATCAGGGAAGACAGTGGTACCTTCACTGATACTATAGTGTATCAGTCCAACACCCTTCCCTTAAATTAATTCCCAATAAAAAACTTAACATAAAAATGCATCTAACATGTCATAAATTGCTCAGGCATTAACCTATTGTTAGTTTACATGGTATTAATCATTAAAAGAAAATCAAACTGGAAATAAAACAGTAAAACAAATACTGATACCTGACAGTATCACAACAATTAGAAACTACCACTCGACTATGCAATATCATTCAATTAATCCATAAAAAGGGGTTGGTAAATAATAATTAGTGTGTGCCAGTGTCATACCCTCCATTTCGTGTCCAGAAACCCGACACAAACGACTCCAAAAGACAAGAACCCAACACAGTTCAAACTGGACTGACAGACCCAGTCCAGTCGACCATGGACATCGAGAGAACTATCTCGATACCAAACGAAACCCAATAAAACTTGGGGAATGTCTTGTTAGACATTGCCCCTAGGTCTTCCTTGAATTTCGTGTCCAGAAACCCCGTATCGTGTCCCGTGGAGCCCCCGAGTAGCAGAAAAACGTGCGGGCTGTGGTGTTTGCCGTGTCCAAGCCCCGAATCCGACACAAGCAGACACTAAAATCACCCCAGTCCAAAAGGAAAATGTAAGCGACATCAAAACAGAAATTTCCAATCAAATAGTTTGCACAAACGAAATCGAAATGCCCTTTGAGGCATTTCGACAAACACCTTAAGGCCGACTCTGATACGTGTCCAAACGGATACGAAACTCGCGAAACCTGACACGACTCCAACGCAGACACTTAGGGGACCCCTAGGGCTTCCTAAATATGAAGACAAATCGAAATTTCATGGAGAAATGAGAAAGTTACCTATTGTTGAACTTTCAAGAAAATCCCCAATCAATAGCTCTTCTTTTGATGTCCCAATCCACTCAAATCACATCAAACTGAGATAAAACCTTAACAACAGCAAGAATAGGTATATTAGAACCTAATGGAAAAGATTAGAATAAAAAGGAAGAGGAATGGAGTTCTAGGGATTAAAATACAATAGGAAACTAACCTTCTAAAACTAGAGCCTTCCTAAGAAAGAGGCAACCCTAGATTTTAGGAGGGTATTTATGGGGTGATGATCCTAATAGGGATAGGGTGGCCGGCCAAGTGGGTCTAGGGATTAGGGTTTTGCTATTTTGGGCTTTGGGCCAAACTACAAGGCTTTGAGTTAAAATGATTTATCAAAGGCTCTAAATCATAAGCCATGACTTATGACTTTCTAATTCCTAATGCTAACTAGAGTCTAATGACCAAACCAAGGATTAGCTTAGGCTAGACTAGAGTCATACAACCTAACCAAGTCCATACTAACTAGGGTTAGCTCCTAGGTTGGTCTACAAGGGTCAACACTAGTCAAAGTCAACCTAGTCCAAACAATTCCAAAATAATTCCTAAAAATTCCCATAAATTCAAATAAATTCTAATAAACTTAGATAACCCTAAAATGTCAAAAATACCCTAATTACATGGCTAGGCTCTAGGGTAGGCAGTCTATACTATTCACTAGTAAAACACCAAAAATCACAAGTCATGAATTTAAATAGTTAAAAAAATAGTTAAAAATCACTAAAAATCATAATATGAAATAAATACCATTAAATAATAATTATAATTACAAAATTCTAAAATTAGCCTCTTCTGGAAAACTGGATGTTACAATCCTACCCACCTTATAAAAATTTTGTCCTCGAAATTAAGATGATCGCACCCCTTCTAGGTCAAACATAGTCAAGGGTCAATCACTAGTCAATTTTCTCAACACCCTAGTACTTGGTCATCAGTTGGTCAACTTCTTAGGATTTACCTATGCTAGCTACCTAGTGTTGGCAACTAGGGATTAGCAATGAAAACTCTATAATAGACTAGCTTTTAACTTCTCAATCCTATCAAGTCACCCATAACTAAATACCTACAAGCTAAGCACACCAATCCCAATTACCACATGTACATAAGCTCAAGAACAACAACCCATCACATATATCCTAAGTATATCATCTATATATATAGGCCTCTTAGTCTTAGGTGAAACTACAACTATGCTCAAGGGCAGGCTCTGGTCACTGGTTGCCTTACTGGAAGGATAAAGGAAAACTATAATAAATCATCAAGGTTGTATGGCATACTACATCCTATACGTAACTGGTTGGTATCATAATAACAGGGAATTATCTCCAATGGGTTACTATTCTACCACCAATGCTAACTATCACCTCTAGGGTACAGACACTCTACAAGTCACCATATCTATATACTATGAAGAAACTACCTATAAACAAGCTCTACAAACTAAATATCCCTACTCCTAAGTCATTTATAACAATAAAAATGGTATGATGTTTTAAACCTTCTCAAGATACAATCTGCTAATCATATGCGTCTGTCCAAAATCATGTTGCCCAGAGTCCTCATCATGCTAGTGGACAATGCTACGATAATCACAGAGTCCTTGACTAAGGTACGTACCTCTAGGTTCATGGTATTTAAAATTTTCGTATTGCCGCATGCGACGGCGAAAACCATAAATTCCTATACCCGAGAAATACATCCAAAATCTGACTACATGTCCTCACTATGCCAACTAATACGACCATCGAAGATTCTAGATTCCATAACTGAGGTGACCTAGCCCATATGATTTTCTCAGAAAGAAAAAAAAGAAAACAAACATAACAAAAGAGTAACATAACAAAATTAATCAATCAACAAGGAACAGATGGAATCGGATTTCAAGGTAGTTATAAAAGACAATTTTGGGAATGAAATTGAGAAGAACGGAACTTGCAGCAAGATCTCCAATGGTCTGTGCATCTTCGATTGTCCTGGCAATAGCTCGCCCCTACTGGTTTCCCCCGATCTGCTGCTGATGCTGCATGAACCGCTGCTGCTGAGAGAAATCAGGAATGACGGGAAAAAGTCCCTGTATAGTCAGAGGTACACCTCCTATGTAGTAGAAACGCCAACCTGAGTCGGCACAACAGAAACTGCGGTCTCGAGGCCCTGATGAACAGGACGAGAGGTGGCCAGCCTCTCGATAGTATTCCCCGAACCGAAGCGATGAGATCGTGTCTTCATAACCATCATGAAAACATATCAAAACAAGAAGCAATTTTTGAGAATAAAGCGGAAAAATTCAAAGGAGGACAGTTTATATTCAAGGGAAGTCAATAAGCAACAATTTTGACAAAAGGAATCTGATTAAGAGTTTTTCCTAATGTGATTGAGTACCTCCAAAATATCCTAATACTACTGCAGGCTGTAGTGATACTCTAGTTCGAATACCACTACATAAACTCGACCTGTATGGGCCACCACTAAAAATGTATCACGACCTGCACCCACTGTGAGGGTACAAGAACGTAACAATACCCAGCCTATGCAGCAGTATCGGCGGTAGAAAGCTGTTCTAGGTCATGAACTATAACTACATAACATGAATATACTCTCCAAAAGGAGGCCAACACAGAGGTACAACTCAATCACAATCTAAGGTAGAATGTAGCAAGATGAAAATAGATAAGAAATCTTCAACTGAGGTACAGCAAAAATAAATAACAAGTCTCAACATCTATAAAATATACAACTCTAAAAATAAAGACAACAGTTTAAACATGAAAAGAGAGGACAGTCTAAGCTATCTACACTATACAAAGTATCATTCTGAGCAGTTGCCTGAACCTCTCCAGGGATCCAGGTCGCGAGTGTCAACTAGGCAAACTCCAAGTAAGGGTGCAGGGTTCCTCATCATCCTCTGTAAAATTTTCAACAGGTCCAGTCAGGACGGGAGCGAGCACAAAACATCTCACGCAGTTTATATCATGTTAGGAAATATAAAGCATGCAATAGAGTAAGGTACATGAAATGCTGAAAGAAAGAAGTATATGAAAAACAGTAGAGATTTGACAACAGGAAATATCTAAATATGATAAGTAAGAACTGTAGCCTACTGTGATTTAGTGTACAATATGGTTATATAAACGGTCTAGAAAAATGCAATGGTAACTCCATTGTACTTGGGTGTACAATAGACATATACAATTGTTATACAATCTTGTACAATAGGATTTGATTACATAACCAATTCTACTCCCCCTCCCCAATCAGTACACAAGGATCCACTCTAGCTACGTTATCTTGCACAATAGTGTACATTGTTATACAATGGATGTACAATATTATACAATAGATGTACAATGTTATACAATAGTTGTACAATGTTATACAATAGTGTACAATGGTCTATCCCTGGGACTCATGTGATACTGGGAGTACAATATGCACAAGGAGTATACAAGGATATAGGTATTCAATAAATACAATATGGAAGTGAAATGCACATCACAATATGTATCTAGTGAATACAAGGGGATAACATCCCAAAAAGAAGATCCGTATAGTACCAATCCGTGATAACAACGTGTCAGCATCAAGTACAGTAATCTAGAGCAAGAATGTAAATTCAGACAAGTATGAAACGGTCAGAGATTGTACTCGCCTCGTATCTGAATGTCTGAAATAAATGTACTGTCCGAGATGAGATACCTGACTCCTAGTTAGAGCAACACAAGTCAAGATGTATACAGGGGATAATATATGAAATGTACAATGCATCTGCATGCTGTCTAGGTCAAACTAGACCAAAGTCAACTCTCGGTCAACTCTAGTCAACTAGACTAGTCAAACTAGGTCAACTAGGTCAAGTCCTAGCCCAACAAGTCTAATAAGTCTCACTAGGCCTAACCAAGCCTAGTCTAGCAATCACACACGAATCACAAGGCTATACAAGCCAAACACAAGCCACACATCAAGGCACATCCTATTCATGCATTTTCAACATTATATATATATATATATATATATATATATAAAGAGAGGAAGGAACTAACATGTAAGCTATGTGTGTGTGTGAACATGGATGTGTACATGAAGAGAGAATTCAACACTAGGCCCTATATCTTTGTACCCACATATATACTATCTATATACACATATATGTATATATATATGTATATATATATATATATATATATATTTTTATATATATATATATATATATATATATATATATATATATATATATATATATATCTACATAAAATATATATATATATATATATATATATATTTTTATATATATATATATATATATATATATATATATATATATACATACACAATAGGATATGTGCCTAAACACATAGCTATCACACATATAGAAATTCCTTACACTTTACACATATATACACATAGGTTAGACATGCTATATAGAGCTATAGGCACACTACATATATAGAAATATGTTCATACATTGTATTTACCTAGAGAGATGATAACATGTGACGTGTGTGTGTGAGAATGTCAAACATACCATGTGTGTGTACATTATAAAATATGTGTGTGTGCTAGAGGGTGTTGTGAGTGTGTGTACTAGTGAGAGTGATGTGAGGCATGGCATGTGTTAATGGGAAAAATGAGTGTGTAGCATATGGGATTGTGAGTGTGTGTGTTTACCTACATAAACCTGTGTGTGTGTGTAGAGAGTGAGGATATATGCTAAAATAGTGTGTGAGAGATGTGTGTGACTGAACAATGGTTAGATAGGAGGCTATGTGTCATGTTGCATTAAATTAACCCAAAATAGTGTGAAATATCAGTGTCAAAATCAGTGTCATGTGTGTGTGTGGAGGTGTATATGAAATGAGTGAAAGGGTGAGTGTTACTGAACAGTAAGGAGAAGGAGAGGAAACCAATTCATTCCCAGGTTTAAGACCACAGAAAGAATCTCAGATTTCAGTGTCAACTTAACCAAACCATAATACTTAACATTAAAACCTTTCTCAGATTTCAGGTAGTGAAGTGCATTGCTCCTAGGAAACATTCCTAGATCATAAATCTGAATTCTCAGATTCAGTCTACAATCCACATTCTCAGGTATCTATAAATTCAGTGAAGGCATTCATTTCCAGGTTAATACAATATAGGAGGCATTGAAATCAAAACTGTTGACAGGAACTTAATGGTGAAAAAAAAGAAATAACAAGTTCAGGTCTTATTTTAATCTCAGAAAACTGTGAATGCCCAAACCACATTCCCAGGTTTAAATTAGACATTGTATCTAATACACAAATCAAAAACTAAATAATATTATCTAACAAACACTAATATACATTAATTCTCAGATTTCAGGTTAACTAAGAAGGAAAAGAAAGGAAGGGAATCATTTCCCAGGTTTTGAGAACTGGGATTCAAAGCCCAGATATTGGTCTGATGATTCAAGTGACTGGTTCAAAGGAACATATCACAGGCTATAACTAAACAGTACTCAAATGCCAGTTAAAAGTTCGAATGACCTCTGAACTTCTCCACAACCAAAACCTATATTTGTATTTAAAAAAATAGTTAACAAGGATTATAACATGTAATGATCAAATCAGTTGAAAACATACACAAACAGTAGCTTATCACTAGCTCAGGTTTGAATTAAACCTTTACTCAACATGAACTCAGGAAATAGGAGTTCAGTTTTCCAAACACTAAACACAGTGTCGAAAATTGCTTTAATGCCCATAAAACCTATTCCAACTGGTAAGACTACTCTACTATGAAATGATACACATGCTCAGGATTTAAAGGGCAATTAAAAAACACTAATTGACAGGAATTAATCAGGGAAGACAGTGGTACCTTCACTGATACTATAGTGTATCAGTCCAACACCCTTCCCTTAAATTAATTCCTAATAAAAAACTTAACATAAAAATGCATCTAACATGTCATAAATTGCTCAGGCATTAACCTATAGTTAGTTTACATGGAATTAATCATTAAATGAAAATCAAACTGGAAATAAAACAGTGAAACAAACACTGATACCTGACAGTATCACAACAATGAGAAACTACCACTCGACTATGCAATATCATTCAATTAATCCATAAAAAGGGGTTTGTAAATAATAATTAGTGTGTACCAGTGTCATACCCTCTATTTCGTGTCCAGAAATCCGACACAAACGTGTCCAAAAGACAAAAACCCAACACAGTTCAAACTGGACTGACAGACCCAGTCCAGTCGACCATGGACATCGAGAGAACTCTCTCGATACCAAACGAAACCCAATGAAACTTGGGGAATGTCTTGTCAGACATTGCCCCTAGGTCTTCCTTGAATTTTGTGTCCAGAAATCCCGTGTCGTGTCCCAGGGAGCCCCCGAGTAGCAGGAGAACGTACGGGCTATGGTGTTTGCCTTGTCCAAGCCATGAATCCGACACAAGCAGACACTAAAATCACCCCAGTCCAAAAGAAAATTGTAAGCGACATCAAAACATAAATTTCCAATCAAATAGTTTGCACAAACGAAATCGAAATGCCCTTTGAGGCATTTCGACAAACACCTTAAGGCCGACTCTGATACGTGTCCAAACGGACACAAAACTTGCGAAACCCGACACGACTCCAATGCAGACACTTAGGGGATACCTAGGGCTTCCTAAATATGAAGATAAATTGAAATTTCATGGAGAAATGAGAAAGTTACCTATTGTTGAACTTTCAAGAAAATCCCAATCAATAGCTCTTCTCTTGATGTCCCAATCTACTCAAATCACATCGAACTGAGATGAAACCTTAACAACAGCAAGAATAGGTATATTAGAACCTAATGGAAAAGATTAGAATGAAAAGGAAGAGGAATGGAGTTCTAGGGATTAAAATACAATAGGAAACTAACCTTCTAAAACTTGAGCCTTCCTAAGAAAGAGGCAACCCTAGATTTTAGGAGGGTATTTATGGGGTTATGATCCCAATAGGGATAGGGTGGCCGGCCAAGTGGGTCTAGGGATTAGGGTTTTGCTATTTTGGGCTTTGGGCCAAACTACAAGGCTTTGAGTTAAAATGATTTATCAATGGCTCTAAGTCATAAGCCATGACTTATGACTTTCTAATTCCTAATGCTAACTAGAGTCTAATGACCAAACCAAGGATTAGCTTAGGCTAGACTAGAGTCATATAACCTAACCAAGTCCATACTAACTAGGGTTAGCTCCTAGGTTGGTCTACAAGGGTCAACACTAGTCAAAGTCAACCTAGTCCAAATAATTCCAAAATAATTCCTAAAAATTCCCATAAATTCAAATAAATTCTAATAAATTTAGATAACCCTAAAATGTCAAAAATACCCTAATCACATGGCTAGGCTCTAGGGTAGGCAGTCTCTACTGTTCACTAGCAAAACACCAAAAATCACAAGTCATGAATTTAAATAGTTAAAAACAAATAGTTAAAAATCACTAAAAATCATAATATAAAATAAATACCATTAAATAATAATTATAATTACAAAATTCCAAAATTACCCTCTTCTGGAAAACTTGGTGTTACACAGGCATCATGGATGCAATCGAAGCCGAAGTCAACAA
The DNA here is from genome assembly GCA_029216955.1 of Iris pallida. Lineage (NCBI taxonomy): Eukaryota > Viridiplantae > Streptophyta > Magnoliopsida > Asparagales > Iridaceae > Iris > Iris pallida. Next base: position 6,786,291 of record JANAVB010031419.1, read on the forward strand.
ATTGATAGCCAGCGGCTTAATACGTGAGGAGCAACATCCAGACTGGGTCGCCAACATAATACCAGTCCTCAAAAAGAATGGAAAGATTCGAATCTTTATCGACTTCCGCAATCTGAACGAGGCTTGCCCCAAAGATGAGTTCTTTCTCCCTATCACAGATATCATGCTTGACAACACCTTCGGTTTTGAACGTATGTCGTTCATGGAGGGTTTCTAGGGGTACGACCAAATTAAGATGTCTTCCGACGACGAAAAGCATATATCATTCCGAACACCAATAGGCACATTCTGCTACACAGTCATGCCTTTTGGTTTAAAGAACGTTGGCGCCACCTATCAAAGAGCCATGAGTATCATCTTTAGGGATCACTTGCGCAAGACCGTGGAGTGCTATGTTGACGACATCGCCGTCAAAAGTCGCTCTAAGGAAGATCATCTGCATGATCTAATGACAGTGTTCGACCTAATACGAGCGCACAATTTGAAAATGAACCCTACGAAATCCTTCTTGGGCGCATCCAGCGGAAAGTTCTTGGGTTTCATCATCACCTCCCAGGGTATCCACGTAGACCCTGAGAAGACGAAGGCAATCATGGAGATGGGTCCCCCGAGAAATCTCCAAGAATTTTGAGGCCTCGAAGGGATGTTAGCTTACATCAGGAGGTTCATTTCCAACCTCTCCGGGCGTTGTCAGCCATTCACCCATCTCATGAAGAAGGGCGTCTCATTCGTATGGGACGAAGAATGTCAATGTGCCTTCGACAGCATCAAAGAATATTTGTCGAACCCTCCAGTCCTCGTGGCCCCAGTTGCCGGAAAACCATTCCTGCTCTATGTACGAGCAATAGAGCATTCCCTCGACACTCTGCTAGCACAAAACAACGATGCAGGCCATGAGCAAGCTATATATTACCTCAGCCGAATGATGATCGGGCCAGAACACCGATATACCGTCGTGGAGAAGGAATGCCTCGCCCTGGTGTTCGCCATTCAAAAGATGCAACACTATGTCATGGGGCAAACCATACATGTGATATCATGAGTCAACCCCCTCAGGGTCCTCATGACTAAACCAGAGGCACTCAGCTCTCGCCTCGCTACATGAGCAATATTACTGTCCCCCTACCATATGATCTTCGTCCCACAAAAGGCTGTTAAAGGTCAAGCTCTGGCAGACTTTTTAGCAGCCCACCCAGGCCCGGAGTCGGCCAGAATATACGAAGACATCCGAGATGAGGTCGCCGACTCGCATGCAATCTCTCACGATGATATATGGCGAATGTTCTTCGCCGGCGCCTCAAGGACCGGACCTAAGGGCAACATCGTCGTCGGAGTCGGGGTGGTACAGGTTTCTCCTTCCGGATTGGTGATCAATCACGCTTACTCCCTCACAGAACCCTGCTCTAATAATTTGGCCGAGTACAACGCTTTAGGCATTGGTCTCCAACTTGCAAGAGAGCTGGTTGTAGAATATCTTGAAGCATACGGCGATTCACAGTTAATCGTCAATCAGATTCGGGGTTCATACGAGGTTCGCCATGAAGACATGATCCCCTATCACTAAATAGCGATCAACATTATCTCGTTATTTGAAGGGTTCTTCATCGAACACGTCCCCAGACTCTAAAATATCGAAGCCGATGTCTTAGCTGGCCTTGTCGCTTCCCTAGCGGTCCCGAACTATGCTCATCAATTAGTGGATGTGATAGGCCATGAACTGGTCTGTCCCAAGAATAGTGTTCAATTCGTGGCGAGTTATTCCACTCAGATGATCGACAAAGCACAAGACTGGAGACAACCATTCATTGACTTCGTAGTCTACGACATTCTGCGGAGGACCCAAAGGAAGCCACCTCTATCAGAAGGCGTTCTCTCAGATTCTTCTACGATACAGAGACAAAAATACTGTATCACCGATCCTACGATGGATTATTGCTTCGATGTCTGTCAAATATAGAAGCCAACGAAGCCGTACACGAAGCTCATGACGGTGTCTGCGGAGCCCATCAGTCTGGCCCAAAATTGTAAGACCGTCTTCGTCGAATGGGCTACTACTGGCCCATGATTGTAGCAGATGCGATAGACTATGCAAGAAACTGCAAAGCCTGCCAAGTCCACACGGACTTCATCCACCAGCCATCCGAATTTCTATATTCGACAGTGGCGTCCGGGCCATTCGAAGCTTGGGGAATGGATATCATCAGTCCAATCGCTCCACCTTCTTCCCGAGGACATCGCTTCATACTTGCCATTATAGATTACTTCTCCAAATGGGCAGAAGCTGTTTCGCTTGCAGAAGTAAAGACGTCAAACGTGATCAGCTTCTTCAAGCATCACGTCATCTATCGCTTTGGACTGCCCCGAAGGATCATCCACGATAATGGTCCGTAATTCGCAAGCCACGCCTTCTATCGGTTCTGCGACAAGCACCGCTTTCAGAATATTGCTTCAACGCCATACAACCCAGCAGCAAATGGGTTGGCAGAAGCATTCAACAAAATAATCATCAAACTTCTCAAGAAGTTCGTATCGTCCAACAAATACGACTGGAACGAGAAGCTTGGTGAATGCTTATGGGCATACTGTACCATAGTCCGAACAGCCACAGGGAACACACCATTCTTCCTGGTGTACGGGAGTGAGGCAGTTCTCTCATTGGAGACTAAAATACCCTCGCTCCGCATCGCTCTCACTTACCAATTGACGACAGACGATAACTATCGTCGCCGGTTACAAGAGTTGGAGGCCTTAGATGAAAAGTGCCTCTTGGCTCAGCAACAAATCGAGCATTACCAAGCACGCATCTCCGGAGCCTTCAATAAGAAGGTTAAAATCAAAACGTTCCAAGTGGGCGATCTCGTTCTGGCAGTTCGGAGGCCGATGGTCATGACTCACAAAACCGCCGACAAATTCCAGCCAAAATGAGAAGGTCCATTTATCATTGAGGCCGTATTCTCCAACGGTGTTTACCGCCTCGCAAAACAAAATGGAGACTTGCTCATGTTGTCCGTCAACGGCATGTTCCTAAAAAAATATTATGTCTAAACGACATTTTCCCAATTCCAGATTATTGAGTTATATACCCGCTGGTGCCGCTGAACTCACATCTACAACACTCCAAATTATCGAGTTATGTACCCGTCGGTACCGCTGAACTCATATTCCAAATTCTAGATTATTGAGTTATGTACCCGCCAGTACCGCTGAACTCATATTCCAAAATCCAGATTATTGAGTTATGTACCCGCTGGTACCGCTGAACTCATATTCCAAATTCCAGATTATTGAGTTATGTACCCGCCGGTATCGTTGAACTCACATTCACAAAATTCCAGATTATTGAGTCATGTACCCGCCGGTACCGCTGAACTCACATAGTCCAAATTCCAGATTATCGAGTTATGTACCCGCCGGAACCGCTGAACTCATATTCCAAATTCCAGTTTATTGAGTTATGTACCCGCCGGTAGCGCTGAACTCATATTCCAAATTCCAGATTATTGAGTTATGTACCCGCCGGTACCGCTGAACTCATATTCCAAATTGCAGATTATCGAGTTATGTACCCGCCGGTACCGCTGAACTCATATTCCAAATTCCAGATTATTGAGTTATGTACCCGCCGGTACCGCTGAACTCACATTCACAAAATCCTAGATTATTGAGTCATGTACCCGCCGGTACCGCTGAACTCACATTCTCCAAATTCTAGATTGCCGAGTTATGTACCCTCCAGTACCGCTAAACTCACATTCACAATCTCCCAGATTATCGAGTTATGTACCCGCAGGTGTCTCTGAACTTATATTTCGGTCACTCTTTCAGATAGTAAGTCATGTATGACCATACCTCTGAACTTATTTCACTGAAAGAGCTCCTCCCTCATGATCCACTACCCACACTCTCAGTGCACAAAAAGGGTAACAGATCCACAAAATTTTCAAAACGACCACGTCGATGTTACATCTGAGTCGTTTTACTTCAGCCAAAAATAAATCACCCCTCTACATAGAACTTCCATGTCCTCATTACCTCTGAGTCGTCCAATATACCCCTTCATGGAGCCCACTCCTGCCATGTCCTCATTACCTCTGAGTGGGACGGCTCCATCGAAGAAACCCTCATATTTGCCATGTCCTTATTACCTCTGAGTAAATATGTTGGTCCTCCCTCGACTTATTATCTGTACCAAAAAAAACCCCAGGGTACGCTAAGGATAATAGGTCCACAAATGTCCTCTGTTGACCACAAATATCCTCCGTTGAGTCCACTCCTGCCATATCCTCATTACCTCTGAGTAGGAAGACTCCGCGGTAAAACCCCCATACTTGCCATGTCCTCATTACCTCTGAGTAAGTATGTTGGTTCTCTCTCGTCTTATTATCTGTATCCTGAACCAGGGTACGCCAAGGATAGTAGGCCCACAAATGTCCTCCGCTCACTATAAAATGCTGTACTAAGTTTCCTAGTACATGCACATCATTCCTCATCATGCCCCGGGAGCCCAGCTGCTCCATGGCATTCTTTCTCCCGATACCCGAAACATCCATGACCACCTTACTATGGAATTGTTGTAGGTTCCCCCATCAAACTTGTTATCCATACCTAAAATCCAGGTATGCCAAAGGTAACAGGTCCACAAATAAGCCCCCCAAGCAGGGCAAACACCGCCACAACACCACAAGCACAACAAGCAGTACAAATAAAGGGTAGAATAAAGCATACTCTTTTATTTCAGAAGGCGAAAGCACTACATGTTCTAGGGACAACATCCTACTCAAAGAAAGGAAAAGAACGAAAACAAAAAAGAAGGAAAAAAGTCGTCTATGGTTCGGCGGTATATAATTGCAAGAGACGACTCTTCACCAAGGCGGTCCCCCGCTCAAGCCGCTGCTTAGCTCGGCGCTCAGCCTCCTGGGACAACTGCTCCGCATCGTCCAAGTACATGTGTGCCCGCCAGCCATCCTCCAATTTCTTCAGGGTGAGCTCCAGGCCAGCAGAAGGTCGATTGACTCTGTCAACATCATGGATAATTAGCCCCCTTTCGGTGCGAGCAGCCTCAAGCTTAGACTCCAGGAAAGCTAACTTACTCTGCAGCTCAAGGATCTGCTCCCGCATGTCAATGACCCCACGGGAGGCAGTCGCTTCTCGAGCCATAATATCTTCACTCTCGCGGCTAAACTGATCATATCGATCAGACAAATCGTGGAGGTCCTTTAGTATGGCTGGCCTGGTCTTATCCCGAGCAGCCCTTATCTTCTCTACAGCAGCTGTGAGGAAACCGCGCTCCTGATCTATAGCAGCAGACAGATCAGCCTGCCAAAATATCTGAAGCTGGGCCACCAGCTGATCAGCCTCCAGCAATTTTGCCTCCAGAAGGACAGTTGCCCCTGCCCCACCGGAAAGAGTCTTAAGGATATCAATATGACCCTGGGCGCATTGCCGGACTAAGAAAAAGAAGTCCCTCTTTCCACAGCAGCCGCTACCCCCTCTTCACGTGGCGATAAAAGCTGTCAACCACGTCCTGTGACGCTTTGTCCAGAACTTCTGTAGAGGACGGCGTCAAAGGAAGCGTGGCCGGCAACGTCGGAGGAGGCGCGCTAGAACTTGCCACCAAGGAGACAAATTCCGAGCAGAACGATGCACGGATAGAGGCTAACTCTTCCTCTGCCACCCGAAGAGTCTGGACACTCGGTAGGGCAGAGAGGTCGACTCTCGGAGCCGCCTGAGCAGAAGAGGATACAAGGACCATTGTCCCCTGCCCCGGCTGTCCCACCACCTGACTTTCCGAACTCGAGCCCACGGGAGGCCCCTCAAGACGAGCCGGAAGGGGAGAGGGTACGCTCTTTTCCGCTAGTGCCCCTTCGGCAGAGCCTGTCTCAACAATGTCCATCATCGGCACTGGAGAGGTAGGACCTGTATGTCCAGAGCAACAATCAATCGACGTAACCCGAAGGATGTGATGATAGAGCAGATAGGTCTCCTCGCAAGTTAAGATTCGGCTTATCTTACCAGGGGAGGAGCATGGAGGCTGCAGCTCGCTCGCAGCTGACGTGGTCTCCTCACTCGTGACCTCCAAGTTAAATTCGGCTGGCTCTTCTGTCCTTGCCACCTCGGAGGGAGGTACGACTCGATCAGCGTCATCTTGATGAAATTCAGTAATTTTAGGGACAGGTTCATCGGAGCCCCCATCATTTCGAGTCACGACCTCAGCAACTTAAGATTCCTCTTCTTCTGACACCTACGGGAGGGAAAGAAAATGATTAAGATCAAAACTGGAAGAAAAAAAGAACTAAATAAAAATGGTAGTAACTCGCTTTACCTCATAAGCGGGATCGACCTCCACGCTTCTCTCCCTTATAGTTAGCCTGCGATGTCTGGTCGCAGCCAATTTTTGGGAGTGAAGAATACCGCCAAAAGGGAAGATTTGTCTGCTACACATCCGTATAGAACCAGGTGTGACGAGTGGCTGATCCGCCACCATCTTATTTAACGAAACAGGCGGCTGATCCGCCCAACATCTTCCACCGGGAAGGAAGAGTTATCTGCATCACGCTCATCGTCCTCATCATCCACAGTGGTGGAGTCTGAGTCTGGCACTTCGACTCTATTCTTCTTCTTCTTCCTCGTCTTGGCCCCTTGGTGCTTCTCATCCAAGCCAGTACCAACAATAAAACTGGTACCCGGGCTAAAACTGATGGAGAGCTTGTTTGCCATGACATGGTACAAGGCCGCCATATACAAAATCTCTACCGATGCCTCAATAGCAGGAACCGTAAAAGTGGCACGGGTATGGAATGTATCATTGTAATGCCAGGTATTGATGCCGTTAAGGAGGCTACCTTCAAAACCCAGACAAGAGCTGGGACTGTCCAGAAAAAGTTGGTTGTATCCAAACTGACGAGCAAACCTGCTGGGCAGGTAAGGTTCCAAGAAGACAGTATTACGGTTGTGGTATACCAGGTGGGTGGGGCGGAGGTTACGCAACCACAAAAGCATCTGGCAGTCTAGAAGTTGAGGAGGACCAATACCGTCGAGATGTACGTCCGCTATTTCCTCAACAGTAAAACGAGGGACGGATACAAAAAAGTCGTACCTATCTCCTCTCGCCAGCGCAATCCTGCAGGCATACATGGTATCGTACTCCCATGGCTCATTATGATAACGAAAGATAAAAGCGTCATCAGCAATCACGCCATCTTCAAAACCCGGTCTCATCAAAGACCAGTAGTGCATTAATAGCCACCCCATCAGATAATGATAGGGCAGCTCAGTCCTTTCAAAGTCTTTTGTCACATCGCGGGCAATGACCTTGGACGTAAAATTATGGAGGCCACGGTGTATGCTGCACACCATGGCCGAGAGAAGAGCTAGTTTTAATCTAAAAACTAGCTTCACAGCAGGGAGAATAAAATTACGGCTGATCCTTTCAATAGAACCAGCTCCTCCCGAGACTACGTAATTCCGCAGCCATACCATTAAAATCCTGCTAGGAGCACCTTCTCTGACAGCTCTTGGGTATCCTGATAAAAATAGCCAAAAGAGTCGGTCTTACTCCCAAATCTGTCGTTGGTGGTGGCCACCCTCTTTGTCGACGACATCAAGGCCTGAACCGCCTCCCGGGATTGAGGACTTCGGGAAGTAACTCGGCCTAAATCTCCCGTCGAGAAGAGATAACTTACCCAGTCCTTAGTGTGGGGAGCATTCCCTTTCGAGCTGCTTTTCTTCTTGGCTATCTGCTGGCACGTACTATAGTGGCACAATATTTTCTGATAAGTAGCCACGAAGCCCGAATATCGTTCTTCTAGCTCTTCGAACTCCTCATTTGTAGGAGTGTATACTATAAAAGCTTCATCCCCCCAAGAAAGCTTGGAAATCACGTGCATCTCATGTAGTGCAAGCCCCATTTCCCCTACAGGAGTATAGAAGGTTCCCGTACGACAGTTGTACATCTCCAGCAAAGCCGTGAATAATTTCTTGTTTACAGGTAAACCATGGCTGGCGCCCCGAATAGCGTGATAAAGACCAATCTCACACAAAAAAGTCTCATACTTTCGCGAGATCCATATAGACAGATTGATCCATAAGGGGATGGGGTGTACCCAACTTGGGAGCGCCAACTGGCCAATTGGATAGGAGCCTTTTCGATCAAGTTGGTTCAAGAAAGTATCGGCTGAAGAAAACGTGAAATTGGGACCCGACACATTCAAGAAAATACCCGGGGCCAATCCCATTACATAACGGCTGGCATGCACCTTGCCCGCATACACTGACTTCATGCTGTTTTTGTAATGGATGTCGCCCACAAAAATCCCATTCCGGGTAGCAGTCAAAGACTCTTCCATCTTTCTGTCCAGCGGGAGCATATTGAACCAAGATAGTGGGAAGTGACGCTCCATTTGAGGGATACGGATCGCCATCCCGTTAGAAATGAAGCTCCAGTTCTCCGATATATCCAGAATATGACTGTTCTCCACAGTCAAAGCATCTCGGAAGAAGAATGCAGGTTTCAGGTATTCCCCTTCCAATTTCCCCGAATTCATCATGGCACATAGGAAGTAGAAGGGTTGGTTCTTGAGGGCATTTAGCCTCGTCAAAGGCTCGTCACTAGGAAGCTGGTCCGCCACATACCGAACTATCTGGTCGTACCTGTAGCCCATAGCGGCTTAAGTATGACCCACCAGAGGTTCCCCTACAGCATTAACTGGGAAATTCAATGAAAAAAAGACAAAAGAAAATAAGATAAAAAGATAGACAAAGAGAACTGATGTGTGTTTTCAAGCTTATGCGACTCCAACTTAAATGGAGCCTCATGCGGCTCAACTCAGAAAAACACTTATGCGGCTCCGTCCAGCGAAGGTTCATGCGGCAGTGCTTTCATATGGCTCTCAGAGTTCGGATAAGTTCATACGGTTCACGCGATAAACAAATTTGTGCGAGCCTATGCGGTTCATCGCAGCTTGTGCGGTCCCGTTGGCAAAGTGGTTTTGCGGCCACAGTAACGATTCTCATGCGGCTCGCGGCTCGACTATGAGACGTACATGCAGCACACATGAAGATAAAGGCTCGCTCATAAAGCATGCAACGTAGCTACAGCAGTTAGGGTTTTAAACTCACATAACGTCCTTACCAGCAATAGGGGGCGGACGTCAGGGTGAACTGCGGGCACGTCGGCTGGCGGCGGTGCGGCCGCAGTCAAAGTATAAGTGGCTTTCTTGCCCTTCGCCGCCGCAGCCGACGAAGATGCCGCCTTCTTACCCTTCGCCGCAACAGTCTTCTTGGGAGCCATCGGTGATCGAAGAAAAGGATGACAATCGGGACAGAAAAGGTTTGAATTGAAGGAGAGAGTAAAGAAGTTTCTTCTCTTAAATTCCTCTTATTTATAGGAGGACAAAAGAGTGGGGTCACGTAGACCAATAACCGCTTCGGGTCGTGTGCTCCAAGCAAATCAAAAACCGACTCCTCGAATTTTGCCCCCTCCCTTATAAAGGAGATTCACCCAGGGCATAAAATCCAAAGATTTAATGAGCCGACCCTTAGGATTTCCCCAAAAGACGGCGCTAAAACGAATTAAAGGCAAATTAATGACACGCACACGTGGCAAGGAGCTCATGCGGCTAGGAAATCTATGCGGCTAGACAGGCCATACGGCAAGGAGGCCATGTGGCTCAGAAATCCATATGGCTAAGGAGGTCATACGGCTGAGATATCCATGTGGTCCGAAGAATTTTTACATAGCCATGCTTCTTATTCTAAGTGTTTCAATTTTGTAAATTGAAAACTTTGAAGGAGGTCTTGTCGAAGCATGGAAAAGAGCATGATTGCCCATAGCGGCTCAGAACATAAAAATCCATGCGGTTCAAAAACAGACGAGCTTCATCCGGCTCAAGAGCATCATGCGATTCAAAAATCCCCAACTTGGACATGCGGCTCAAGCAAACACCATGTGGCCTTCTGCGGTTCGCTCCTGCAATTGGCCATTAAGTAAAGGCCCTATTTAATGCTCTGACATAAAGGAGAACTGACGGCTCTGACATAAAGCTGCAATAAAGATCCTATCATAATGGTAGACTCCTAGGGAAACGAAGGAAATCTCTGACACAAACCCCAAAATCCTTCATGTGGCCTTGACACATGGACGGTCGCTTGCGGCTCAGGCAGAGGCCACTCCATACGGCTCAGGCAGAGGCCATCCCATGCGGCTCAGGGAGAGGCCACCTCATGCGGCTCAGGCAGAGCCTACCCTATGTGGCTCACAAAGACTATCTTCTTGCGGCTCACTGAGAAGCCACCCATCATGCGGTCACCTACGCTCATGCGGCTCAGATCATCTCCATATAGTTCAAATATTCAGAGGCCACGCCCAAGCAGCCTTGACCGTGGCTAGTCTTATATGGCTCAGTAGGGAACAATCTTCATGCGGTTCGAATTTACAATATAGCTCATGGTTAAGACACGTGGCAGAAGATTAGTTTTTTCCGCGTCCCTACAGCTAGCAGCATAATAATAATGGGACACGTGGTATCAAATCGATCAAGATTCATCAACAAATCCTAACAAACAGATTTAGTGCCATCCTCATAATTAATGGGATCAAATCAGATTATTTGCAATAATGCAAATTGAACACGTGGCGGGAGATCCGAGCTTGGCTTAACAAATCATGAAGATTTATGGCAATCATCATTAATTGCCTACAGAGATTTGATGCAATCTACATTAATTACCTAGATTTACTACAATCAGAATGAAGGGCCCAGATTAATTGATCCTTAACCGCCGACTTATCAAGGAGGCAATCATTGCAAACCCTAATGATTGCATCCCACTCCTATAAATAACAAGGTGCCATTCTCTTGCAAAGAGGACTTTTTTGAAGAGCACCAGAGCACCTGGAGAGACTTGAAGAGAGAGAGCAGAGAGACAAAGGCATGCACAGAGGGCATCCTGAGAGCATTTCTTTCCCGGAGCCAAGGTTGCATCCGATCGTCCAAGGAGTAAGGCAGAGCTGCCGTCGCTTTCCTGAGCCTCTACCGTCACCCCCCAGAATCTAAAATAAACAATTGTACTTAGATTGCTGTACCTAGGTTTTCGTCTCTAGGCTTTCTTTGTACAAGTGAGTTTGTATTGTGAAGTAAAAGTCCAGTCCTCCGATAATTGTTCTGTTCTTTTATATTTCATGGCAAACAAGTGTATGCCCCCTCATATCTACTAAGAATTATATCATATAGTGTCGTGTCATGTCCTATGTTGACCCCGAGCAGTAGGGCGTCGAGCACACTGCTCGTGCTTCGTGTCCGTGTTAATTTTTGATACGAAAAGGACACCGAGGTCGACTCAGTCCACATGGAAATCATAACATACATATCGATCAACATTTCCATTTAATTACTTTTCAAAAACAGTAAAATAAAATCTATTGAGGCATTCTATCAAACACCTAGAACTAGGTTATGATACGTGTCCGATACGGACACGAAATCAATGCAAAATTACATAAATCATGCACCACAGCTAAGGGACACCTAGATCTAGGCTAATATGCAAAGAAATTAGAATTAAAACATAATTTAGAGGGTTTACCTATAGTGTATCAATGACAAGGAAAAAGCTCCAAATAGGATGATTCTCCTTGCTAGCCAAAAGCTTCAAATTGTACAAAAACTGAGATTTCTCTCCATGAACAGAAAATAGAGTAGGATTAGACTCTAATGCAAGAAACTAGAGTAAAAAATGAATTAAAATGGAATAGTTATGGATTAGGGAAGAATGACCAATACCTTTCTTTTCTAAAAGTTGATTTGATGCAAAAGTGGCAAAAACAATAGAAAGAGAGATTATATAGGATGGGGATCCCTATGTGGCTGGTCATGAAGGGAGAAATTAGGGTTAGGGTTATAACTAATAGGCTTGGGCCAAGTTTCAATGCTAATGAAATCAATCCATAAGTCAAAATTCCATGAACCTAATCACTTATTCTCTATATGAAACCTGATTCAAATATGTCAACTTGAGTCGACTTAAGTTAGACTAGGGTCCTACCATGTTAATCAAGCCACCATAGCTAAAGTCAACGTCTAGGTTAGTCTCTTAAGTCACAACTAGTAAAAGTCAAAATTAACAACCATCAATACAATAATTAATCAAATAATTCCAATAAGTCAAAACGACCCAAATACCCCCAGGCTAAAAATGATAAATAAAAATTCCAATCACATGGTTTGGCTCTAGGTCATACAGTCTCTAGGATTTCACTAGCAGCACATCAAAATTACAAGTCATGATTTTTAAATAGTTTTAAAATGATTAAACATCACCAAAAATCATATCACGATTCAAATATCATAAATAAACAATTAAAATCACAAAATTTTAAAATTACCCTTATTTAGAAAACTGGGTGTTACAAGTCTACCCCTCTTAGAAGAATTTTGTCCTCAAAATTAAGATGATCGTACCCTACTAGGTCAAACCACCAATCAAATCAAAGTCAATAGATAACATGCAACACAATCCTACTGGTCGTGATTCCACTGTCTCGATCAGGGTAACTACGCTATCTAACATATCACAAGCATATCCTGGCAGGTACTAATGGAATCACGCATGAAGGTGGGGAGGAAGAACAAGAAGGACAAACCTGCTAATCCATCACCTACAGCGTCAGTCTCCTCGACTGCCATCGCAAACATGCCACCCCTCTGGTGCTGAGCTACAGGTGGCATAGCTCCCCTAAAAGGAGGTACAAAGGGACAATCTATCATCTGGTGGGCTGCAGACCCACAGAAATAGCAAACCTTCAGTCTCTTCCTACACTGCTCCATAGTGTGTCCCAACTTCCTGCAGTAGGAACAACTGATCGTCTTTTGGTCCTGACCCCGATACTGATGCTGCACCTGCTGAACCATTTCTGGTGCCTGTGTTTGCTGAATTTGTACGTGAGGCCTTTTGGCCTGGCCTCCACTGCTGCTGGCACCGTGAGTGTCTCGTCCCTTCTTGAGCCTCAGCTCAAGGTCATCCTCCGTTGCTAGGTCACCTACCAGGATCTTCTCAAAAGTGGCGCTGCGGGCACTCTTGGTTTAGGACATCACCTTCTTGACTAGCCCCTTCCTGAACCTCCGGGCCTTCGTCGCCTCAGATAACCCGTCAACAAATCTGCTCAGATGGCAAAACTCCCCGACGTACTCCTCGAGAGTCTGACTGCCCTGTACCAAAGCCTCAAAGTATGTCTCGAGGGTACCATGCCCTATATTGGGGAAGAACTTCTTATTGAATAGCTTCTTGAAAGCTGCCAAAGTCTGTCCAACTGTACCAACCCTCGGGTCTATCTGGTACCATGTGCGAGCCAAGTCCTGTATCATACTAGCCGCCGCCTTAATCTGCAGTCTCGTTGGAATCTCTTATAACCTGAAGATCTCCTCCATGTTCTCGATCCACTCATCTGTATACAAGATGCCCTCTGTACCCCTGAAGTCTCGTAGGTGCATCTTCTGAAAATCCTGTATGCCCTTCTCCTTCGGCTGATATTGTTGTTGACCTGCCGGATGCTTAGCTGTAACTCTCTTAATTGTCGTCAGTGCCAGATCTATGCCCCTGCTGAACTTCGCCGTCTGATGTTGCGGCTGAGCCTGCTGAGCCTCCATAAACTGTTGGAAGAAGGTAAATAGCTGTACTACGTCGACGGATCCTGAAGGCGGCTGCTGCTGCTGAAGCATCTCCAGGATAATTGGGCTCTGCCTCTGCACTGGTGGAGGGACTCCTCCGAAGGTAGCTGAAACACCCACCCCAGCTGGCATAACTAGTGCTGCAGTATCGGGGGCTGGCTGCACAAGACGAGAGGTGGTAGACCTCTCAGCAGTATTCCTCGGTGCGGAGCGATGAGATCTAGTCTCGACCATCCTGGAGACAGATCAAAGAAGGAATCAATACTGAGATAGAAGCGATAAATCAAGGGAGGACACTTAATTTCAAGGATGGCAAATCAGCAAGATGTATAGATGGCATGAATTGAAGCATAATTTTTTTTCCTAACTGTGACTGAGTACCTCTTCGTTGAAGACTATCGCTCAATCCTATCGCAGGCTCGCAGCAGTACAACTAAGTCATCGTACTACCACGATATTGTACTAATGCGACTCTAGACCTGCATGGGCCACCACTAAAAATGTGTCATGACCCGCTCCTACTGTGAGGGTACGAATACGTAACAGCGCCCTACCTATGCCGCAGTATCGGCGGTAGAACACTGTTCTAGGTCACTATCTAAACAACTCACGCAATTATATAATGTACTTGTCAAAATCTCAACTTCGAACGGAGGACAAGTATAGATATAATGAAATCTCAATCACAGTCAAAGTACGATATGATAACACAGAAGTTTATAACTAAGACTAAATAACAACAATAAAACCAACTACTAAATAATATTAATCTCAAACAATCTCAAAACAAAACAATATCTTAACTTGTTACAATTCAAGTCCTAAAACATGAAAACTAAACCAAGTCTACTAGCTAGTCTCCCGATCACTCCTGAGTGTCAGGGCCAAAGGTAGCTAAGCCATCTCCTGCTCCAAGGCAAGTAGGGCACGTGTCCTTATGGCAATCATCTGTAATATGTTCAACAGGTCCAGTCAGGACAGGTACGAGATCAACTCACCTAGAAAACCCAAGTAAATGACAGAGAACTATAAAGCAGTTATAGACAATTTTGTTGATGAACATGGTAGTTTATATTTAGGTGATGGTATTGAGAAACAGTTAAGATACAAGAAAAGTAAGGTAAATAAAACAAGAAAAGAATCATAGAAATGAAGACTGTAAAATAATATTCTAACTGAACTAGAGTAACATGATAAGTCCAGATAGTAAATATAAGACAAGTGTAATTCCTATATAAATCCAGTACGCGACGAATCTAATAGAAGATGAATCCGGTACAAGATGATTATAGTCAGTGATCAAGAATCTAGGTGAGACCAGCTATATTCTAACAGTGTGTTTTAAAATACGGAGATAGACATATAAACGGCTGTAGGTATCAGGCACATCACACAATTATTAGGCGAGGGATGGCAATACTTCCAGTAGATTCCAGTTGGGAAATTCTAGATTTGGGGTATGTCTATATTTCTTACTCAATATTTCTCCGTCCCGCAATACAAGTGAATCCAAAATTCGACACAAGAATCGAGATGAGTCCAGTCAAACATGATGATACCAGCAATAATTCCAGAATGATTCCAGTAATAGAGGTCAGACAAAATGGTATGTATGTCGCATACATGAATCCAGAAATATCCATACGTGTTGTAACAGAGAATTACATAAAACTAACAAGAACTGAAGTACAGTAATTGACAAATAAATGAGAGAACTATCAGAGAACGTACTCGCCTGATACCCTGTGCAACTGATGAAAATAGATATCTGTACCGGAGTTACAATGTCATATATAGAGCAGTGCAGGTTATTATGTGTTTAAAATAAGGTAAATAAGTTTACAATACAATCTACATGATTTCTAGGTCAATATAGGTCAAAGTCAAACTTAGTCAACTTTGGGTCAAACTAAGTCAACCTCTAGGGTTTGTTCAACTGTCAAGTCAAACAAAGTCAACCTTAAAATATTGGTCAATCTTAAGGTCAACCTTAAACTATTCCATCTCTATTACCAAGGTAAAATCAACAACCTTGCTAACATAGTTACCCTCATATATAATCTATGCCCTCATATATAAGAATACTCATAAACAAATAGGTAACCTTGGTATCGTAAAACTCTAATACTAGTATTCTAAACTTCCCTCTTTATACTCTCATATATATATATTAGATAACAACAATATCTTAAACTACAGCAATACAAACAAGCAGGTACTGAGCTAAATATCTGAGGTAAATTAAATATGACTGAATCAAATATTCTATGAGACTGGACATCAAGATACTAAAGCAATCCCAAACAGTACACAAATATAAGAACCCAGGCACTAGACATCAACATTCAGTGAAGGCAGACACTATAAGAAGGACATAACCAAGGATGAATATGGATAGTGCATGAGGCTAATTGGACATCAACAGGTCAGTAAGACTAAGAGGGTCTGCATTATCATACATTAGCTAAAATCAAGGATGTGGTGTGTGAGTTCATGGGATGTGAAGAGTGTGTGTGTGTGAGAGAGCATGGTAAGTTGAGTGTCATATAGCAGTTGTGGGTGTGTGTCAAGGTATAATGGACATAGTGTACATGGCAAGGGGGTTGTCAAGGTGTCATGAGTGTAAGGGGTTAACATATCATAGGTTTATGATCAATGTATATAGCAGTACAATATATAAAAACTATGTACAGATATTTAAAGGGGTTAATCTACTCAGTCTCAGGGAACAATGCACACATTACATGCTTGTATATATATATATATATTTATATATATATATATATATATATATATATATATATATATTTTGATATATGTATATCATGGCACCTACTTCCTATAGGAGCGCCGGCCCTAGGTTTTCCCCCCCACCCCACTCCATCTTCTTTCTTGGGTGGTGGGCGGTGCCGGCCTTCGCCGCCGGCAGTCCGGCCGGTTGGCAGTGGCGCCCTTACCCTCCGCGCCGCTCCAGCGGCCCCCGCTCGCAGGCTCCCTCCTTCTCGGGCCTTGCGTGGCTCCTCTCCACCGCCATCCCGCCTTGCGGCCGCTCTCGCCGCAGTCGCCGTCCCCGCCGTTCCCGGCGACGGTGCCGACCTCCCTCGAGCGCCCCCCTGGATCCCCGGCCCCCTCCATCCTTGGGCCTCCCCCCGGCTCGCGCTCCGCCGACCCACTGGCCGCCCAGCCTTCTCCTCCCCCCTCGGGCCGTTCGCCAGGCCAGCCTCCCCCCGCTCCGGTGCGTCCCCCCTCGCCCTACCCCTCTCGGCCACGTCTCCCTCCGGCCCTTCGATTGTGCCCTCCGGCGGACCTGGGCTGGCCCCCGCCCTCCGTCTTCCCCAGGCGATGGTCGTCCCGCCGTCCCCTCCTGCACCCGGAGGCCAGGAAGTGGCCCCCCCCTCTTTCTTCCCTGGCGGCCAGGTAGTAGCCCTTCCAGGCGTTCCCGCCCTTCCCCCGTCCTCCGTCAGCATTCCGGCTGCATCTTCCGGCGGCCCTGCCCCCAACCGCCGGCCTCCCCCCTAACCGTCGTACTCCCCCATGGCGGTCCAGCCCTCTCCCTAGCGCCGGAACCCCCTCACTCGTCGGCGGTGGCGCCCTCCCCTTTCCCTCCGTCGTGGGCTCGCGTGGCAGCACAGCAGCCGGCAACGGCCAGCCACCCTGCGTCGGCGCGGTCCCCTCCTCGCCTCGCCATCTGCGAAGGCCTCCGGCGCTCTCTCCATCACCTGCCGAAGAACCGACCTAACAGGGGGTAGGACCTCCCCCCTCTCCTCGGCCGGCCGCCCCCCCTACTATGCCCGCCGGCGGTCGAGACCCCCTCTTCCCCCCCCAGCCGCCCTCGTTCCCTCCCGAGTTCCGGAGCCCCCTCTGCTCCGGTCTGCGTGGGTGCCCCCGTTTTCCCCTTCTTATTCCCTCCCCGGACCGGCCCTCTCCTCCGGCCCCCCACCATCGCCGCCTTTGTGGCTTCTTGTCCCCGACGGCCGCTGGTTCCCCCCCATCCCCGCCGGGCCGACCTCCCCAGCCGCCTGGCCCCTCGTCGGAGCCCCTGGCCCACCGCCCCACCTCCGGCTTCTCTCCTTGCCGAAACGTGCGCCTACCTCGGGCCGCGCACCTGCCTCGTTCCGCGCGCGGCCTTGGGCAGTGTGACCTCCCCTCGGGCAGCACATCTGTCCCCCCCTCGGGACCGGTATTCCGCTCTCGTGACGTTTCACTTTTCAAAATTTGAATTTTCAAATTCCGTTTGTTTTTCGTCAAAAAAAATAATAAAAAATTATTACGAATTGCTTGCCTCGGGCAGGCTACCCCTAGGGCATCGTGCCCACACCGGCCCAACAGTCACTTGTTTGTAACTTTTCAAAATTTCTTTTCGAAATTTTGAAATAGGTGTTTTCTTATGTCTGCTTTTGTTCCTGTTGTACTGGGCCCTTTTGTCTTAGGCCCAGTACCAGTTTGTAATGCTCTTCTTGAGCTTTTTCTAACTTTCAATAAAAAGCCCGTTTGTTAAAAAATAAAATAAAATTATATATATATATATATATATATATATATATATATATATATATATATATATATATATATATATATATATATATATATATATATATACCAATGAATTTATACACTCACCTATATCTATCAATTCAATATCAACCCCAACTTGAGTCAAACTTAGAAAAACTCAAACTATCATACAAAATCCCAAAACACATGAAACTATGAAATATGGAAAAGAACAGTTTATTATCTAGATAACAATTCGAAAATCCAAAATCAAGTGAAACTCGAAACAATAGAAACCAGTGACCGTGAACTCAGTTGCACAAACATGTATCCCAGAAATTATCATACATTTAAACATTTGAAAATAACATTTATTATAAATTTAATTCATATTTTAAAACTCTAAAATATTCAGACGGAACACAGTATCAGAAAATTAAGGGGAAACCCTAAATCACAACTCGAAATCAATTGAGATCACAAATTAGCAAGTGGTATAGTGTTGTGCACATGAGAGGGTGTCACTGGAGTCGTATCGTGTCCATAAAATAGGACACGAGGTGTTCAAACCCAGAATCAAAATAGTTCAGGAAACAACAATCCCGAGTCCTCGTGCACTCGTGTCGAGTCATCGTGGACTCGACACAGAGCTCGAAGTTTGTTGAGCTCGTACACATGTATAGAGGGGATATAGGGCCAGGTTCGTGTCACCCTGCACAGTGTCTAGGTTGTGTCGTGTCCTCGTTTGAGTCGCATGTCAGTGCCAAGTTTCGTACGCGTGCACAGTGAGCACGAGTTAGTGTAAATTCAATACGAGTGGGATTTGTCCCCATCTGCTCGATGAAATCTCCCCAAATTTTGTGTGCGTGCTGTCAGTGTATGCCTCCTCTTGTCCACCAAAAATTGTGTCATATAGTGTCGTATCATGTCCTGTGTTGACCCCGAGCAGCAGGGCATCGAGCACACTGCTCGTGCTGCGTGTCCGTGTCAATTTTTGATATAAAAAGGACACCAAGGTCGACTCAGCCCACATGCAAATCATAACATACATATAGATCAACACTTCCATTTAATTACTGTTCAAAAACAGCAAAATAAAATCTATTGAGGCATTCTATCAAACACCTAAAAATTATACAAATCACACACCACAGCTAGGGGACACCTAGATATAGGCTAATATGCAAAGAAATCAGAATTAAAACATAATTTAGAGGGTTTACCTATAGTGTATCAATGACAAAGAAAAAGCCCAAAATAGGATGATTCTCCTTGCTAGCCAAAAACTCCAAATTGTACCAAAACTGAGATTTCTCTCCATGAACAAAAAATAGAGTGGGATTAGACTCTAATGCAAGAAACTAGAGTCAAAGAGGAATTAAAATGAAATAGTTATGGATTGGGGAAGAATGACCAATACCTTTCTTTTCCAAAAGTTGATTTGAGGCGAAAGAGACATGAACAATAGGAAGAGAGATTATATAGTATGGGGTGTAGAAGCATGGAAAAGAATAAAGAAAGACCTATGCGGCTCCAACAGAAGGATCCCCATATGGCTCAGGGTCCCCATGCGGCTCAGAAGTCCATGCGGTTCAGTGGTCCATGTGGCTCGGATAGATCCATGCAGCTCAGAAAGAAGCCACGTGGCCTTCAAACAGTTCTTCTCTACATACAGCTGCATTTAATGCCCTGACGACTGTTCTGACAAAAAACAGCCATGACAGCTATGGGAAAGAGGATAAAATCTCCTTACGGTTGGCAAAATCTACCAAGTCCCGATGCCACTCCATACGGCTGCCCATCTGTATGCGGCTGCCTGTCCGTGTCCCCATGCGGCTGCCCATCTGCATGCGGCTACCTATTTCCATACGGCTGCCCATCCCCATGCGGCTGCCCATCCACATGCGGCTGCATGTTTCATGCGGCTGAGAGGACCCCCCCATATGTGGCTCAGCCAGGACAATCCAGTTGAGACACGTGGCGCTCTTCGCTATAATTGAGACACGCGACAGTCTTATCTTCCTCAAAATTATGGGTGCTAACAAATCCTAACAAAATTAGATTTGTTGCGATCGTCATAATGGCCAAGATCAAATCAAATCAAGCAAATTGGACACGTGGCAGGCTATCACAAATCACGAATATTCATGGCAATCAACATTTATTGCCCACAAAAATTTGATGCAATCTACATTAATTACCTAGATTTGCTACAATCAGAATGAAGGGCCCAGATTAATTGATCCTTAACCACCGACTTCTCAAGGAGGCAATCATTTGGAAACACTAATGATCACACTCCCACTTCTATAAATAGCAAGGTACCATTCCCTTGCGAAAAAAGAGGAAAGAGGATTCTGAAGGGATTGGAGAATTCAGGAGATAGCAGAGAAAAAGAGAGAGAGAGCACTACAGAGATATCTTGTGATCCAGCAACCGAAGGTGCAAGGGAGTCTCCCCACACGTCCAAGAGCATTTCTTCACCGGAGCCAAGGCTGCATCCGATCGTCCAAGGAGTAAGGCAGAGCTGCCGTCGCTTTCCCGAGCCTCTACCGTCACCCCCCAGAATCTAAAATAAATAATTGTACTTAGATTGCTATACCTAAGTTTTTGTCCCTAGGCTTTCTTTGTACGATCGAGTTTGTATTATGAAGTAAAAGTCCAGTCCTCCGATATAATTGTTCTGTTCTTTTATAATTCATGGCAAACACGATGGCGACTCTGCTGGGGACAAACTTCTCCACAGCTGAGGAGTTGGTGACGAAATCGGATGCAGCCAAACTTGGCTCCACACAACAGAAGATGGTCGTCCGCTTTGACCAACAGGCGTTTGAAGAAATGCTCTCAGACGGGAGCGCTGGCCCGGTCCAGAAGCGAACCCGCACAAAGAAGGCTCGCAGGGAGTGGAGAACAAAATCATTTGCTCCTCCCCAAGCTCTGGACGGAATACTCTCTGCTGCCCAAGACGGCGAAGGTAACTCTCATGCGGCTCCACTTCAAGCCATAGAGGACTCTGCTGTCCCCAAGTCCGGCAGAGGAAAGCACTACGATGCTGGACTTGCATAGGCAAAGAGTGATTCTATGTGCCCCAGGAAGAAGCCAAACAAAGGTACTAGCCGCAGGATGAACACTCATGCGGCCAAGATTGCCAGCCGCATGAATGATGTCCATGCGACCGAAACTGCCAGCCGAATGCATAACACTCATGCGACTAAGATTTCCAGCCGCATGAAGAAAGCCCATGCGGCTGCGATTGCCAGCCGCATGAAGACTATTGATTCCAGCCACATGTTGTCTGCTCCACGCGGCTCAGTCTTCGATCGCCTCTCCTATGGTCCTGATCTCCCATGCTCTTGAGAAAATATGTCTGACTCTCTACAGCACAACTTAGACTCTTCCAACTATGTGCCCTCACGCACTAGAGTGAAGAAGTCTAGGACAGCGTGAGGTTGGCGAGCTCAGTCCGCCGTTCCGACCTCTGACCATCCGAGCGCTCCACATATTGTTATGCGGGCCTCTGATGGGAAGTTATACAGAACCACTCGAGTCCAGCCCCCGGAGAAACGTACAAAGTGGTTCCAAAAAGTCTTCCAAACCCCAGAGAGCAAACATGGTCATTCCAGACCCATCTGACTTGCGTGAGGCTATCCTCCACAAGAGCAAGGAAAGAGAAGAGGCTTCAGGGTACAAAGAGTCCTCCCACGGATGTCACTGCACCCAAGTCATCGTCAACTGCTGTTGCAACAATGCGACGATACGAGAAGACCGACAGTCCGTCCTCCATAGATTACAACAGCCGAGCTCAGAGGATGAGGCGCCTCCCGTCGTCTCCTGCAGCTCTACTCAGAAAATCCCCACCGATGGGAGAGGAAAGAAGATAAACGTTTCCAGCCCGAAGATTTTAACTACTATGACTAAGAAACTGTCATCTAAACGGTTGCCCACCACCAGAGTTTTCTAAGGTACCCGTTCAAAGACGAAATCTGCTACAGTGGGAGATTCATCATCCACATCACTGGAGGTTGCTAGAACAGGGGGTAGCACTCCTCCGAATATTTACGACAATATAATGTTCTAAGGAGACGAGCCGGGGGAAACAACTCTCCCATTAGATGCAACAGATACCGACATCCCCGAGGACGTCCATAATTCCCAAGACGAGGCAAAATCGGAAGCTGGGGGTACTATTCCTTCTGAGTTCGAACTAGAGGAAAACATTCCCACATACCCCGATGACTTCTCGATACAGGAGTATGATTCGGAAGGCACGTCATCCACCATCCCTTCCACTTCTACTCATGTGAGGACGGCATTCATAACAAGCGATGAAAAAGATGGTCCCAGTGATCGCCAATGCATCGACACTCTGGAGGCCATACTGCGTACTTTGGTCAAATCGGTGGACGAAATCAAAGCTGCCCTCCCTACTCTGCAAGGAGGGACGTCTGGCCAAACAAACTTGGGTCCCGCGGTCAATGCAGACTCGAACTCGGCGACACCAAACCCGAGCAATAATCCTCCAGAAATGTCGGCTCCTACCGCTGCAGACGAAGCCAGAGAGGCAAGAAGAGAGGTCCAGGAGCTCCGAGCCATGTTCCACGCCCAAGAAAACTAATAGACCTCAGGATACGACAACCGTATCCCGCTGTGTGGAGAGATGTTCCCTTCCCACCAAAGTATAAACCATTCCATATCAATCCATATGATGGGAAGACCTCCACAAGTCGATACATCACTTACTTCGAGGTCACCACCGACCATCTGCCCCATGACGATGCCATCCTTACACGATTATTCATCGGGGCATTGGAAGGGTTCGCCTTCGATTGGTACCGTAACCTGACAGACAACTGCATCCACTCCTTCGCCGGCTTCCAGCACATGTTCTTGGAGAGGTTCTACGAAGTAGGACAGGATATCACAATGTCCACCCTCATGGATGTCGTTCAAGGGGAGAAAGAGCTGACAAGGAACTATATTGAGCATTTCTGCCAAACTGCCATGAAGTTACCGTCTGGTAATCCGAATTCCTCCTTAATTGAAATTTGCCAAAAGAGACTGCTTCCAACAATCAGCCTCTGGATGGGTGAAAGTCAATTTGAGGACTGGAAGATGTTTATCATCAGTGCCACTAGCACCGAAGATAGGTTGAAGAAAGCTCGCCAACTGGGATTGCACATCTCAGAGGGAGAGGACAAGGGCAAGCGCCCTAATACCAACAACAACAATGGTGGTAACTCCTCCAACAATCGGGACAACAAGGGCAAGCAGGCTATGGTGGCCGACACAGCCCAGAAACCTGAGTTAAAACCGCCAGACAAGCAATGGCCACAAATGACCTACTCCTTCGAAGACGACTATGTCAAGCCCATCTTGGACATTCTCATACAAGGAGATAGAATTCAGCTCCCTCTACCAAGACGGAAACCTCGACCGGCAGAAATGGAGAACCCAAAGTACTGCCATTACCACCGCTACGTCCACCATGCTACAAACGACTGCTACCAACTAAAGCGATACATCCAACATCTCATCGATTCGAAGGCTCTGGCCATTAATTTCGAGGAGGTAACCGTGACAGCCAACATGGTGTCCGTACAGTTTGGCAGCTTCCCTCTGACAGAGACTCAAGATGGCGTAATACCCATCCCTCGGGCGACAATAGAGATTGCTAATCTTCCACCTCCTCGAGATCAGGCTACTGGTCTAGTACCCCTTACCACGTCACGAGGGGAAGTCATGTGGGTCCATCCAGACTTGGTACCTGAAGTGACTCAGTCCGTACCACTCCCCATTGGCAAGAAGAAGAGTAGAAAGGTCAGATCCTGCCGCACAATTTTGGCAGATATCGAAGAAGCCACAGCTGTCGTGACTCGGTCTGGTGCTCAATCCCAACCTACGTCGGATAACTCTACTGAAGAGCATCAGCTGGCCACTGCTGACACTCTGGGACCTTTCCAACCTCCGACGACCGACAAGCCTAGGCCGAAGGAGACTCGCTTTGACAAATCCCTCAGAAAAGAGGCACCTCATGGGCTGGAAAGGCCCTACAACTTTGACATCTTGGCGCAATTGGCCAACACACCAGCCAAATTTTCATTATACAAGCTCCTGAGACTCTCCAAGGATATTCGTGCGGCTTTGAGCGATGCACTCCAGAACGTCGACGCATATCTAGCTCAGGTCAACCTCACGAGAGAAAGCCCGCCTGTAAATCTCCAAGACAACGTTTGTACAGGAGCGATGCCCAACATTGTCTTCACTCCACAGGATATGCTCATCAAAACTAACCTGCACGATCGACCGTTATATTATACTGGATACATCGGCGACGTAAAGGTGGATCGGATGCACATTGATCTTGGTTCTTCCATAAGCATCATCCCGAAGGGTCTGTTACATCATCTTCGTATTCCTATGCATCGTCTTACGCCAACAAGCACTGTCATCAGCAGTTTCAATTCGGGCAGGAGCTACCCGATTGAAAAGATTCGCTTGAAGTGCCAAATCGGCGATCTTCAGTCAGAAGTAACCTGTTACGTCATAGACGCGGACACTTCCTACAATATCCTCTTGGGGCGCCCTTGGATACACGATTATATGATCGTGCCTTCTATGCTGCATCAGTGCTTCAAGTATGTCGACAAACACGACTTCGTGAGGACAGAATTTGCCGACATTGATCCCTTCAAAGGGGTCGAATCCTACTACTCAGACTCCTGCTTATACGAAAAGTCGAAGAGGCACCTTGGTGAAGAAGATGTGCAAGCTCGAACTGAGATGGCCACAGGATCAGAAGAACCTATGACGATCCACCTCCAAGCTCGCAAACCTGGCAAGTCTGCATCCCTTACGGCCGCTCTGCGTAAGGACGCAATCAGCCTATCGGCACAAGAAGGGCAAATAATAATCCGGCTGCCAAGGTTCGGCCAAGCGCCAAGACCCATAATAGAGCTATTGACAATCAGACTGCCTAGAGTCGGCCAGCCACAAACGGAGAAGCTCAATCCCTCCGACAAGCCAATGACGATACGTTTTCCCAAAAAGAATCGTCAGCTCGATACAAAGTCTGGGGTTTCTAGCGAGCCAACCACTCCCCTTTCAGCATCGAGTACCAAACTGGGGGTCGCTAGTTTGCCAACAACTCTACGTTCTGCTCCACCAGCAGAACCTTTGATGATCAAGTTGCCTAAGTCATCCTCTCAGTCTTCATTTATACAGGGGGTGGCCGAAGAAGAACTAGAACTGGTCAAGTATGTGGCCACTCACACTGATGTTCCATCCACAGATAATGTAATCCCACTAGAAAAGATACCTTACTTCATCAATAAAGGGCTATCTTTGAACTACATTGAGCTTAACAAGCTTTGTACAATGTATGCTATGGAACACGGTATAGGCACTCACCTACATACACAAGTGACAAATGTTTACACCGCAAATCAACTTACTCCCGTGGAAGACGCTTACCACATAATCGAGGGAGGGGACCATCCAATCATCTTCGGTCGAATGAATGATCCACAGCCCTTCACCATAGAAGAAGTCGATCTCGAATCGGACGCCGAAAGACTGCCTCTCTATCTATATAGCCCCCAATCCAAATACCTCATGCAAAAATAGGGGTATGATTTGAAGACTATGCCAGGTTTGAACTACAATACTGGTCGACGATTACCTTTAAAGTCGTCGGTCTCGGCTGGCAAACCACAGGACTACTACAACAAGACCCGATGCGGACTGGGATATTTTACGCCTACGACGACCCCTGAAAGCTAAGATGAGGAATAAGACTGGCAGTCACACTCAACCGGATCACCAACTTCTGATTCGGATATCAGCATCGGAAATGTATTCAGGCAGGTCTTGTCTGTCAATATGGCGTTCGCTGATGCTTACGAAGAAGGTGAAGACTTTCCTGAACTCCTCGAATTAGAGCCGTGGGCCCAACAACTGGATGTGCAATAGGAGAATCGGTTTGAACAAAGAGAGCCTCCTACTGAAGATGAGGTCATGCAAGTAGATCTCGGCAGCGACTCTTCTCCAAAACCAATCTTCGTTAGTAAAAAAGCCTGACAGACGAAGAGAGATAATCACTACTAGAACTCGTCAAAGAATATATCGACGTGTTCGCCTGGAACTATGAAGACATGCCAGGGCTAAATCCTGATGTTGCTATTCACAAGCTCAACATTCGGCCAGATGCAAAGCCAGTCAAACAACAACAACGATGCTTCCGTCCAGGCATCATGGATGCGATCGAAGTCGAAGTCAACAAACTGATAGCCAGCGGCTTCATTCGTGAGGAACAACATCCGGACTGGATCGCCAACATAGTACCGGTCCTCAAAAAGAATGGAAAGATTCGAATCTGTATCGACTTCCGCAATCTGAACGAGGCGTGTCCCAAAGATGAGTTCCCCCTCCCTATCACAGACATCATGATTGACAACACCTGCGGCTTCGAACGTATGTCGTTCATGGATGGCTTGTCAGGGTACAACCAAATTAAGATGTCTTCCGACGACAAAAAGCATACATCATTCCGAACACCAATAGGCACGTTCTGCTACACAGTCATGCCTTTCGGTTTAAAGAACGCTGGCACCACCTATCAGAGAGCTATGAGCATCATCTTTAGAGACCACTTATACAAAATAGTGGAATGCTATGTTGACGACATCACCGTCAAAAGCCGCTCTAAGAAAGATCATCTGCAAGATCTGAGGACGGTATTCGACCTGATGCGAGCGTATAATTTAAAAATGAATCCTACCAAATCCTTCAAGGGTGTACCTAGAGAAAAATTCCTGGGTTTTATCATTACCTCCCAGGGTATCCACGTAGACCCTGAGAAGTCGAATGCAATCATGGAGATGGGTCCCCCGAGAAATCTTCGAGAACTTTGAGGGCTCCAAGAGAGGTTAGCTTACATCAGGAGGTTCATTTCCAACCTCTCCGGGCGATGTTAGCCATTCACCCATCTCATGAAGAAGGGCGTCTCATTCGTATGGGATGAAGAATGCCAGCGTGCCTTCGACAGCATCAAAGAATATTTATCGAACCCTCCAGTCCTGGTGGCCCCGGTTACTAGAAAACCATTCCTGCTCTATGTACGAGCAATGGAGCATTCCTTTTGCGCTCTGCTAGCACAAAATAGCGATACAGGCCATGAGCAAGCTATATACTACCTCAGCCGAATGATGATCGGGCCAGAGCACCGATATACTGCCGTGGAGAAGGAATGCCTCGCCCTAGTGTTCGCCATTCAAAAGATGCGACACTATGTCACGGGCCAAACCATACATGTGATATCACGAGTCAACCCCCTCAGGGTCCTCATGACTAAACTAGGGGCAGTCAGCTCTCGCCTCGCTATATGGGCAATATTACTATCCCCCTACCATATGATCTTCGTCCCGCAAAAGGCTGTTAAAGGTCAGGCTCTGGCAGACTTTTTAGCAGCCCACCCAGGCCCAGAGTCGGCCAAAATATACGAAGACATCCCAGATGAGGTCGCCGACTCACAATCGATCTCTCACGATGATATATGGCAAATGTTCTTCGACGGTGCTTCGAGGACCGTACCCAAAGGCAAGATATTCGTCGGAGTCGGGGTGGTGCTAATTTCTCCTTCTGGACTGGTGATCAATCGCGCTTACTCCCTCATAGAACCTTGCTCTAACAATATGGCCGAGTACAATGCTTTAGTCATTGACCTCCAACTTGCAAGAGAGCTGGGGTAGAATATCTTGAAGCATACGGCGATTCACAGTTAATCGTCAATCAGATCCGGGGTTCATACGAAGTCCGCCATGAAGACATGATCCCCTATCACCAAATAGCGATCAACATCATCTCGTCATATGAAGGGTTCTTCATCGAACATGTCCGCAGACTCCAAAATATCGAAGCCGATGCCTTAGCAGGCCTTGCCGCTTCTCTAGTGGTTCCAAACTATGCTCATCAATCGGTGGATGTGATAGGCCATAAACTGGTCTGTCCCAAGAAAATGTTCAATTCGTGGCGAGTTATTCTGCTCAGACGATCGACGAAGCGCCAGACTGGCGACAACCATTCATTGACTTCGTAGTCTACGACATCTTGCCCGAGAACCCAAAGGAAGCCACCTCTACCAGAAGGCGTTCTCTCAGATTTTTCTCCGATACAGAGACGAAAATGTTGTATCGCCGATCTTACGATGGATTATTGCTTCGATGTCTGTCAAACGCAGAAGCCAAAGAAGTCATACGCGAAGCCCATGACGGTGTCTGCGGGGTCCATCAGCCTGGCCTAAAATTGTAAGACCGACTTCGCCGAATGGGCTACTACTGGCCCACGATAGTAGCAGATACGATAGACTATACTAGAAAGTACAAAGCCTGCCAAGTCCATGCGGACTTCATCCACCAGCCATCCGAATTTCTACATTCGACGGTGGCATCCTGGCCATTCGAAGCATGGAGAATGGATATCATCGATCCAATCACTCCACCTTCTTCTCGAGGACACCCTTCATACTCGCTATCACAGATTACTTCTCCAAATGGGCGGAAGCTGTTCCGCTTGCAGAAGTGAAGACTTCAAACTTGATCAGCTTCCTCAAGCATCACGTCATTTATCGCTGTGGGCTGTCCTGAAGGATCATCCACGATAATGGTCCGCAGTTCGCAAGCCACGCCTTCTATCGATTCTGCGACAAGCATCGAATTCAGAATGTTGCTTCGACGCCATATAATCCGGCAGCAAATGGGTTGGCAGAAGCATTCAATAAAACCATTATCAAGTTACTCAAAAAGTTCGTATCATCCAACAAATGCGACTGAAATGAGAAGCTCGGTGAATGCTTATGGGCGTACCGTACAAGAGTCCGAACAGCCACAGGGAATACACCATTCTTCCTGGTGTACGGGAGTGAGGCAGTTCTCCCATTGGAGACTCAAATACCCTCGCTCCGCGTCGCTCTTACTTACCAATTGACGATGGACGATAACTACCGTCGCCGGCTACAAGAGTTGGAGGCCTTAGATGAAAAGTGCCTCTTGGCTCAGCAACGAATCGAGCTATACCAAGCACGCATCTTCGGAGCCTTCAACAAGAAGGTTAAAATCAGAACATTCCAAGTGGGCGATCTCGTTCTGGCAGTTCGGAGGCCGATGGTTATGACTGACAAAACTGCCGGCAAATTCCCGCCAAAATGGGAAGGTCCATTTATCATTGTAGCTGTATTCTCCAACGGTGCTTACCGCCTCGCAAAACAAAATGGTGACTTGCTCATGTTGCCCGTCAACGGCAAATTCTTGAAGAAATATTATGTCTAAACGATATTCTCCAAATATCCCAGAGTGTCGAGTTATGTACCCGCCGGTACCGCTGAACTCAGATTCTTCAAATCCCAGATTATTGAGTTATGTACCGCCGGTACCGCTGAACTCATATTCACAAAATCCAAGATTATTGAGTCATGTACCCTCCGGTACCGCTGAACTCACATTCATAATATCCCAGATTGCTGAGTTATGTACCCTCCGGTACCGCTGAACTCACATCCTCCAAATTCTAGATCGATGAGTAATGTACTCTTTCGTACCACTGAACTCACATGCCGACTCCAACTCTCCTAGATTATTAAGTTATATACCCGCAGGTACCGCTGAACTTATACACTGGTCACTACAGATAAATCTATATCGCCTCTCCTAGGTAGTACGTCATGTATGATCATACCTCTGAACTTTTCTCCTAAAAGAGCCTCCTCCCTCATGATCCACTACCCGCACTCTCAGTGCACAAAAAGGGTAACAGATCCATAAAATTCCCAAGACGACCACGTCGATGTAACCTCTGAGTTGTCTCATTTCCGCCAAAAAATAAATTACCCCTCTATATAGAACTTCCATGTCCTCATTACCTCTGAGTTGTTCTATGTACCCCTTCATGGAGCCCACTCCTGCCATGTCCTTATTACCTCTGAGTGGGAAGGCTCCATCGAAGAAATCCTCATATTTGCCATGTCCTCATTACCTCTGAGTAAATATGTTGGTTTCTCTCGACTTATTATCTGTACCGAGAAAAAAAACCCCAGGGTACGCCAAAGATAATAGGTCCACAAATGTCCTCTGTTGACCACAAATATCCTCCGTTGAGTCCACTCCTGCCATGTCCTCATTACCTCTGAGTAGGAAGACTCCGCGGTAAAAACCCCCATACTTGCCATGTCCTCATTACCTCTGAGTAAGTATGTTGGTTTTCTCTCTCGTCTTATTATCCATATCCTGAACCAGGGTACGCCAAGGATAATAGGCCCACAAATGTCCTCTGCTGACTACAAATGCTATACTAAGTTTTCCAGTACATGCACATCATTCCTCATCATGCCCCAGGAGCCCAGCTGCACCATGGCATTCTTTTTCCCGATACCAGGAACGTCCATGACCACCTTATCGTGGAATTGTTCCAGGTGTCCCCATCAAACTTGTTATCCATACCTAAAACACAGGTATGCCATGGGTAACAGGTCTACAAACAGTCCCCTAAGCGGGGCAAACACCACCATAACACCGCATGCACAACAAACAGTACAAATAAAGGGTAGAATAAAGCATACTCTTTTATTTTGAAGGCAAAAAGTACTACATGTTCTAAGGACATCGTCCCACTTAAAGAAAGGAAAAGAACGAAAACAAAAAGAAGAAGAAAAAGCCGTCTATGGTTCGGCGGTATATAATTCCAAGAGACGGTTCTTCACCAAGGCGGTCCCCCGATCGATCCGCTGCTTAGCTCGACGCTCGGCCTCCTGGGAGAACCGCTCCGCATTATCCAAGTCCATGTGTGCCTGCCAGCCGTCCTCCAACTTCTTCAGGGCAAGCTCCAGGCCAGCAGAAGCTCGATTAACTCTGTCAGCCTCCTGGATAATTAGCCCCCTTTCGGTGCGGACAGCCTCAAGCTCAGACTTCAGGAAAGCTAACTTCCTCTAATACTCAAGGATCTTCTCCTGCGTGTCAATGACCCTACGGGAGGCAGTCGCTTCCCGAGCCGTAACATCCTCACTCTCATGGCTCAAGTGATCATATAGCTCCGACAGATCGTGGAGGTCCTTCTGTATAACCAGCTTGGTCTTATCTCGAGCCGCCCTTATCTTCTCTACGGCAGCTGTGAGGAAACTGCGCTCTTGATCTATAGCAGCAGACAGATCAGCTAGCCGCAGCACATGAAGCTGGGCCACCAGCTGATCAGCCTCCAACAATTTTGCCTCCAGAAGCTCAGCTACCCCTGCCCCATCGGGAAGAGTCTTAAGAATATCAATATGACCCTGGGCGCATTGTCGGGCCAAGGCAAAAGAGGTCCCTCGTTCCACAGCAGTCGCTATCCCCCTCTTCAAGTGGCAATTAAAGCTGTCAACCACGTCCTGTGACGCTTCGTCCAGAACCTCTATAGAGGACGGTGTCAAAGGAAGCGTGGCCGGCAATGTCGAAGGAGGCGCGTTAGAACTTGCCAGCAGGGAGAGAAATTCCGAGCGGAAAGATGCGCGGATAGCGGCTAACTCCTCCTCCGCCACCCGAAGAGTCTGGACACTCGACAGGGCAGAGAGGTCGACTCTCGGAGCCGCCTGAGCAGAAGAGGACGCAAGGACCATTGTCCCCTGCCCCGGCTGTGCCGCCACCTGACTTCCCGAACTCGAGCCAGCGGAAGGCCCCTCAAGACGAGCCGAAAGGGGAGGGGGTACGCTCCTCTCCGCCAGTGCCCCTTCGGCAGAGCCTGTCTCAACAATGTCCATTATCGGTACTGAAGAGGCAGGACCTGTATGTCCAGAGCAACAATCAATCGACGTAACCCAAAGGATGTGATGATAGAGCAGATAGGCCTCCTCACAAGTTAAGATTTGGCTTATCCTCCAAGTTGAATTCAGCTGGTTCTTCTGCCCTAGCCACCCCAAAAAAGGAGCCAGCCAGTTCAGCGTCACCCCGTTGAAATTTAACTGTCTCAGGAACAGGTGCAGTAGAGCCCCCGTCTCCATGGGTTGAGTCCTCAGCAAGGTGGGACTCCTCGGCCGCCTCCGAAAGAACCCCACAGAAATGATAGCGGTACACATGTCATCGACCAAAGTGGTCAGGGCCGGATCGACCTCAGCAGCCGGTTCTCGAGAAATCGACTCCTCTGACGCCTACAAGAGTAAAGGGAAATGATTAGATCATGGTACAAAAAAATGAAGGAGAAGACGACTATAATTCGAGTCACCTCAGAAGCAGCGTCAACATCCCCGATAAGTAGGCGACGGGATCTGACAGCAGCTCGTTTCATGGAAAAAGTCATGTCGATATCAGCAGACTCACTCCTGCTCCGCTTAAGCGAAGGGCTAGATGCATCAGGTGGCTGATCAGCCACCACTTCATCGAACGCAATAGGCGGTTGTTCCGCCGCCACCTCGTCTAGAGGAGGGAGAGAATCATCAGCACCCTGCTCGCCATCTTCTTCATCCGCAGTGGTGGACTCCGAGTCCGACACAGGAACCGTGTTTGCCCTCTACTTCCTCTTCTTTGACCCCTGGGGCTTCTCCGCCAAGCCGGTACCAACAATAAAACTGGTACGAGGGTCAAAATTAACCGAAAACCTGCTCGCAGTGACATGGTAGAGAGCCGCTAAATACAAAATCTTCCCTTGCATCTCAGTGTCAGGGACCGAGAAACTAGTACGGGTATGAGAAATATTATAATAAAGCCAGGCTCTGATGCCATCCAGAACACTGCCTTCAAAGCCCAAGCAAGGGCTAGGACTCTCTAGGAACAGCTGGCTGTACCCAAACTGGCGAGAGAACCGACTGGTAAGTAAGGTTCCAGGTAAACGATATTACAGTTGCGATATACTAAGTACGAGGGAAGAATGTTACGCAACAAAAGAAGTATCCTCTCAGGTAAGAGGAAAGGAGGCCCGATACCATCAACATGTACACTCTCCACCTCCTCAGCAGAAAAAATAGAAAACAGGCATAAAAAAGTTTTAACCTTCCATCCTCGCCGGCGCCCTCCGACAGGCGGGCATAGTGTTGTACTCCCAGGACATCCGGCGGTACTGGAAGATAAAAGCATCATCGTTAGTTACACCATCTTCTGGGCCAGGTCTCTTTAAAGACCGGCAGTACATTAATAGCCACCCCATCAGATAGTGGTAAGGCAACTCGATTCGCTCAAAGTTCATCGCTGTGTCACGTACAATAACTTTAGATGAAAAAGTATGGAGGCCACGGTGTATACTACACACCATGGCCGGAAGAAGAGCCAGCCTGACGCAGAAGGCCAACTTCACGGCAGGAAGGATAAAATTTTGGCTGATCCTCTCGATAGAACCAGCTCCTCCTGAGACCACACAATTTCATAGCCATACCATCAAGAACCCTGCCAGCATTGCCTTCTCCGACAGCGGCTAGATATCTTGATAAAAATAAACAAAGGAATCAGTTTGACTCCCAAACGTGTTTCTCAAGGCCTTCGACTTCTTGGCAGTTAACATCAGATCCTGTATTTGCTCTCGGATCAGAGGATTCCGGGGAGTAACTCGGCCTGAGGCACCTTGCTGAAAAAAGTGGGAGAGCCAAGCCCTAGTACGCGGAAGGTTCCCTTCCGAGTTACTATCCTTCTTGGTCGTCTGCTGACAGTAACTATGATGACACAGTAACTCCTGATAGACAGCAACGAAACTCGGATATCGTTGCTCCAAATCTTTGAACTCTTCCTTCGTCGGAGTATATACTTCAAATACTTCATTGCCCCAAGGCATCCTAGAGACGGCGTGCATTTCATAAAGAGCGAGACCCATCTCCCCTTCTGGCGCAAAGAAGGTCCCCGTCCGCTGGTTGTACATCTCTAAGAGAGCCATGAACAACTCCTTATTGATAGGCAGTCCGTGACATGTACCGCGGACGGCGTGGTAGAGACCAACCTCACGCAGGAAAGTCCCATATTCTCGTAAAATCCACCCGATCAAATTGGCCCATGAAGGGATGGGGCGTATCCAGTTCAAAAGTGAGAGCCGGCCAATGGGATAAGACCCTTTCCGAGCAAGTCGATTCAGGAAAGTGTCGGCTTGAGAGAATAAAAAATTAGGACCTTGCGCATTTAAGAAGGTACCCGGGGCTAGCCCCATCACGGAGTAGCTGACCGGTTCCCTGCCCGCGTACGCTGACCTAACATGCTTATTGTAGTGGATGTTACCCACAATCATTCCCGACCGGCTCGGCGTCATGGATTCCTGCATCCTCCTGTCCACCGGCAACATAATGAACCACACCAATGGGAAATGACGCTCCATCTGGGGGATGTGGATTACCCTTCCGGCAGAAATAAAATTTCAATTCTCGGTTATATCCAATACCCGAGAGTTCTTTACAGTAAGGGCATCCCCAAAGAAGAACGCCGGCTTTAGGTACTTTCCCTCCAATCGCCCTGAGTTCAACATGGCACAGAGGAAGCGAAAGGGCTGGTTCTTGATAAGAGTCAGCCTCTCCCCAGGCTCGTTCTTGGGCAGTTGTTCTACCACCTACCGAACTAGTTGGTCAAGCCGGACTCCTATAGCAATTTGGGCCTGACCCACCAGAGGTTCCCCCGCAGCATTAATCGAAAAATTCACTGAAAAGAGGACAAAAAAATAAGTTAAAAAGATGGACAAGGAGAACTGATTCGTGTTTTCGAGCTTATGCGGCTCCAATTTAATGGAGTCTCATGCGGCCCAACTCAGAAAATACTTATGTGGCTCCGTCCAGCGAAGGTTCATGCAGATCTGTTTAAACGAAGTCTGATACGATAGAGTTTGGATAAGTTTATGCGGCTCATGCGACAAACAAATTTGTGCGAGCCTATGCGACTCAGCGCAGCTTATACGGCCCCGTTGGCGAAGTACTTATGCGGCCACAATAACGATTCTCATGCGGCTCGTGGCTCAAACATGAGACGTACATACGGCACACATAAAGATGAAGGCTCGTGCATAGAGCATGCGACGTAGCCACAACAGTTAGGGTTTCAAGCTCACACAGCAACCTTACCAGCAATAGGGGGTGGACGTCGGGGTGAACAGCGGGAACGTCGGCTGGCGGAGGAGCTACCACATTATCATTCGTCGCCGCAGTCGAAGTAGAAGCAGCTTTCTTGCCCTTCGCCGTAGCAGTCGACGAAGACGCCGCCTTTTTACCCTTCGCCGTAACAGTCTTTTTGGGAGCCATCGGTGATCAGAGAAGAGGATGACAGTTAGGGCAGGAAAGGCTTGAGTTGAAGGAGAGAATAAAGAGATTTCTTCTCTTAATTACTCTTATTTATAGGAGGACAAAATAAGAGAAGGAAGCACGTGGACCGATGAAGCACTTCGGGTCGTGTGCGACAGGCAAAACCGACTCCTAGGATTTCGCCCCCACACATAAAGGAGATTCATCCAAAGAAAATCCAAAATTTAATGAGCCGACTCTTGGAACTCCCACCAAAAGATGGCTCAAATCAAAGGCAATCAATGCAAAGATTTGCACACATGGAAATGAGCCTATGCGGTCAAGCAGCCCATGCGGTTGGAAAGCCCATGCGGCTCAGATGGCCATGCGGCTGAGGAGGCCATGCGGCTCAGAAATCTATGCGGCTGAGGAGGCCATGCGGCTGGGATAGATCCATGCGGCTCAGAACATCCTATGCGGCCCAAAGAATTTTTATATGGCCATGCTTCTTATTCAAAGTATTTCAATTTTGCAAATTGAAAACTTTGAAGGGGGTCTTGTAGAATCATGGAAAAGAATAAAGAAAGACCTATGTGGCTCCAACAGAAGGATCCCCATACGGCTCAGGGTCCCCATGCGGCTCAGAAGTCCATGCAGTTCAGGGGTCCATGCGGCTCGGATAGATCCATGCTGCTCAGAAAGAAGCTACATGTCCTTCACACAGTTCTTCTCTACATGCGGCTGCACTTAATGCCCTGACGACCGCTCTGACAAAAAATAGCCATGACAGCTCTGACATAAAGACGCAATAATGACTGACATGATGGCGTGTTTATGGGAAAGAGGAGAAAATCTCCTTACGGCTGGTAAAATCCACCAAGTCCCGAGGCCACTCCATGCGGCTGCCCATCTGTATACGGCTGCCTGTCCGTGTCCCCATGTGGCTGCCCATCTGCATGTGGCTGCCTATTTCCATACGGCTGCCCATCCCCATGCGGCTGCCCATTCACATGCAGCTGCATGTTTCATGCGGCTGAGAGGACCCCCCCATATGCGGCTCAGCCAGGACAATCCAGTTGAGACACGTGGCGCTCTTCACTACAATTGAGACACGTTGCAGTCTTATCTTCCCCGAAATTATGGGTGCTAACAAATCCTAACTAAATCAGATTTGTTGCAATCGTCATAATAGCCCAGATCAAATCAAATCAAGAAAATTGGACACGTGGCAGGTTATCACAAATCAAAAAGATTTATGGCAATCAATATTTATTGCCCACAGAGATTTGATGCAATCTACATTAATTACCTAGATTTGTTACAATCAGAATAAAGGGCCCAGATAAATTGATCCTTAACCGTCGACTTCTCAAGGAGGCAATCATTTGCAAACCCTAATGATCACATCCCACTTCTATAAATAGTAAGGTGTCATTCCCTTGCGAAAAAAAAAGAGGAAAGAGGGTTCTGAAGGGATTAGAGAATTCAGGAGAGAGCAGAGAAAAAGAGAAAGAGCACTACAGAGACATCCAGAGATCCAGCAACCGAAGGTGCAAGGGAGTCTACCTACACGTCCAAGAGCATTTCTTTACCGGAGCCAAGGCTGCATCCGATCGTCTAAGGAGTAAGGCAGAGCTGTCGTCGCTTTTCCGAGCCTCTAACATCATCCCCCCAGAATCTAAAATAAATAATTGTACATAGATTGTTGTACCTAGGTTTTCGTCCCTAGGCTTTCTTTGTACGAGCGAGTTTGTATTGTGAAGTAAAAGTCCAGTCCTCCGATATAATTATTCTGTTCTTTTATAATTCATGGCAAACATGGAGATCCCTAAGTGGTTGGTCATGAAGGGAGAAATTAGGGTTAGGGTTATAACTAATGGGCTTGGGCCGAGTTTCAATGCTATTGAAATCAATCCATAAGTCAAAAGTCCATGAACCTAATCACTTATTCTCTATATGAAACTTGATTCAAATAAGTCAACTTGAGTCGACTTAAGTTAGACTAGGGTCCCACCATGCTAATCAAGCCACCATAGCTAAAGTCAATATCTAGGTTAGTCACTTAAGTCAAAACTAGTAAAAGTCAAAATTAACAACCATCAATCCTATAATTAATCAAATAATTCCAATAAGTCAAAACGACCAAAATACCCATAGGCTAAAAATGATAAATAAATATCCCAATCACATGGTTAGGCTCTAGGTCAGACAGTCTCTAGGGTTTCACTAGTAGCACATCAAAATCACAAGTCATGGTTTTTAAATAGTTTTAAAATGATTAAAAATTACCAAAAATTATATCAAGATTCAAATATCATAAATAAATAATTAAAATCACAAAATTTCAAAATTACCCTCATTTGGAAAACTGAGTGTTACACAAGAGAATCAAGAAATGATAGCGGCTTTCGAAGGCTGTGACTTTGGTGATGAGTTGATCGAAGAAGATTCTACAGATGCTGTTGAAGAAGATCAAACTCTCGTGCAAGTCCCACAGGATCAAGATTTACCGACCGAAAAAGGCCATATCACTGGTGATGGTGAAGAGCACTACCCTGCTGATGATGAGGAACACCAAAGCCCAGAAGATGGTGATCAAAATCTCATTGACCTACAAGGTAATGAGAATGAAAATGATAACCCTGATGATAACCAAGAAGTGTTAAAAATCAGGTTTTAACTATTGAAGATATCAGGATTGATCATAATCCTAAAACTGATGATGAGGGGACTCAAACCCTGACAGAATGAATTTTTGAAACATAGAGAACGAAAATGGCAGCCCCAACAAGTCAAGCAGAATCAGGGGCTGGAAGCAGCCATTTTCGATCAGGAGGCTCAGAGGCTGAAAGCAGTCAAGCAGCCATGTCTAAGACTACTATGATGAGGCCTCGCACAGATTTAAATCTGCCTCATGAGACCCCATACGTGCCACCAATCTCAGGTAACTCAACAACTTCTGTTCATTATCACTTTTTATTTGATACAATATAATGATTGTATTCTTGGATTGTAGAAGATGTCAAAAGAACTATTGATGCAGCTCCTTTGACTTCTAATGCATTCAGCCTCAGTTCAACGATGGATCCTTTGGATAGAGGAACGATGGAAGGGAGTTCATCACAGAAGACTACAGTAAAATCTCCTGGAGTGCTAGCTATGATGCCTACCGGAACTCCATGTATCCTGACAATCTACCGCATATATATCTCTGCTAGCCTCTCAGTAGACATACCCACTTTAAATGGCAAAAAGTGAGCTGATTTAGTCAACCTGTCTACGATAACCCAAATCGCTTCTTTTCCTACTAGTGTACGTAGCCATCCAAAAACAAAGTCCATCGTGATATGCTTCCACTTCCACTCTGGAATGGGCAATGGCTGCAACAAACCTCCTGGCCTCTGCCTCTCTGCCTTTACCTACTGACAGACCAAACATCTGGCTACGAAGAGAGCTACCTCCCGCTTCATCCAATACCCCCAAACATGTTCCCTCGGATCCCTATACATCTTGTTGGCACCTGGATGTATAGAGTACTGAGAACGGTGGGCCTCCTGCATGATCTGCTCCCGAAGCTCTTCGTTGAGCACACACAGTCTGGAACCGTACCTTAATGTGCCATCCTCTGCAAGAACAAACTCATCATCTACCAGTCCTGCTCGAACCTGCTCCCGGATACACCGTAAAGTAACATCTTCGAACTGATTCGACTTGATCCTATCTATCAAGTTTGACTGAATCTAAAGGTCCTGTTAGCACATTTAGCCATAGTCAAACCGATTTCGATAAGTGTATTAAATTTTGATTTCGATATAAAAAAATAAAAAATATAGATTGCATCGTCTCTGAGATTTTATATTTATTCTATATTTTTCTATTTATTGAGTCTAGAAAATCTGTGAATCGGGATCACTGGCAATTAGAAGTCTATCCTTGATTCTATCCTAAATCAATCAAAATCTATTTCTAAACCAATTCTTAAACCAAACCATTTTTTAAACCAAAACTGCCATGGAACTAGGCTAACCGAACTAGGCCGGAGTTCTGCCCGAACTCGGTTAGACCAAATTACTCCTGGTCAGAAGCTTTACATATTCTTGTGGATCTCTAACGTTTAAATTTTTGAACGTTAGGGTACCAAGTTCTGCCGAACTCTGTCCTACAAAAACCTATAAATAGAGAAGAAATTTTTATTTCTAAACACACATTTAATCTTCATCTTCTCTATTCATTTCTAAGCTTCCTATTATATTTCCAAAGCTTTATTCTTCAAATCTCCAAGTCAGCTCAATTCTTCTAACTGCCGGTGGTTTTCGAGTAGGAGTTTTCGAGTTATACAAGCTTGGCGTATAAAAGCTTTATTCAGAAAGGTGTTGAAGTTTGTTCGTGGACTTCGGATAAGAACACGACGGTGGTGAACTCTATTCAAAATAGTGGATTCAAACATCGGGTCGAGACTCGAGACTGGACTAGTCCTCACAGAGGGAAACCAGTATAAACCTGCTATCTTTGCTATTGCTTTCTCGCCCTAATGTTTACTGACTAACTTGCTCATTATATATGTAAATATATTGCTTCAACCGCTTAGAGTCAATTTTTAATTGCTAAATATTCTCTGCTGCACTCTATTTACCCCCCGCTAGTGGTGCCATTGTTCCTACAATTTGTATCAGAGTAGGTTACTATCGACGAATTAACACTCCTTGAGATATGGCATCCCTATTTCCAAGCAACGGTAAAGGTCAGTCAACCAATAGGCTACCTTTATTTGATGGCACAAATTACACGTACTAGAAGACACGAATGAGCTTTTTCCTTAAGTCACTTATTTTTTATTTATGGTCGATTGTCGTCAATGGTTATAGGAAACCTCTACCTATTATGATAGATGGTGTTCTAGTTGACAAACCATTTGATAGATACACCGATAATAAAATGAAACAAGCTAGTCTTGATGCAAAAGCCATCAATACTTTATTCTGTACTATTGATAAAACTGAGTTCAATAGAGTCTCTACATATGCCACGTCTAACGAGGTTTGGAAACATCTTAACGTTACTCATGAAGGTACTTCACAAGTGAAGGAATCCAAAATCTTACAACT
Source organism: Iris pallida (assembly GCA_029216955.1). Lineage (NCBI taxonomy): Eukaryota > Viridiplantae > Streptophyta > Magnoliopsida > Asparagales > Iridaceae > Iris > Iris pallida. Next base: position 6,826,748 of record JANAVB010031419.1, read on the forward strand.
TACACAAGAATATGAGGCATTCAAAATAAAGCCTAATGAGACTATTACTGCTATGTTTATTAGATTTTTAGATATTGTTAATCCTCTAGCTTCCCTTGGCAAAGATTACAGCGATCATGAAAAGATTCGAAAGATTCTTCGTGGACTACCAAAAAGCTGGAATCCAAAAGCAACGACCATTATAGAAGGAAATGATCTCTCGACAATGAGTCTTAAACCCCTGACTGGAAAGCTCATGACACATGAGTTGGACCTTCATGATTTTGAAGATCAACCTCCAAAAGAGAAGACAATAGCATTCAAGGCAAATCACAAAATAATCTCTGACGACGAGAGTGAATCAAACGACTCGGACAACGAACAAATGGCCCTGATAACAAGAAACTTCAAAGGATTCCTCAGATACGAGAAGTCAAACAAGAAGAAGGACTTTAAAGATGACGAAGAACCGATCTGTTTCAGCTACAAAAGAACAGGTCACATAAAAAAGGATTTCCCTGTTATACGAAAAGGAAGAAGATAAGTTCAAACAAGCAGACATGATCAGACAAGCAAGAGAAGATCAACAACCAAAAACTATACAAATACTAGTATATGGTGTGAAAGCGAGGCTGGTGACTCTGAAGAAGAAGACAACTCTCAGAGCTCAGCAAACCTATGCTTCATGGCTACAGATGATAAGGAAATAAATAACCTGCTCTATGAAGAATTTGCTTTTGATGAATTATATGAGGCTTTCTCTGATCTATTGGCCAATCAGAAAAAAATGATAGACATATACAAAAGTTCTAAAAAAGAGCTAAAATTTGTACAGTCTGAGTTTTTAAAACAATCTAGGATCTTAGAAGATATCAAGGTTACTCCTATTGACACAAATGAGATTACTTCATTAAATCTATGTTTGTATGATTCTATTGAAAAGCTTGAAAAAGCGAATCAAGAAAATGCAAAACTTAAAGATCTCTATGAACTAGAGAAGAAGAAGTATAACATTGCTATTCGAAGAATAGATCCACTCATGAACCAATTAAATGAAACCAATGACAACTCTAAAAAGTTAGAGATTAAACTGGGCAAACAAGTCGCTAGACCAACTGCTCAGATTAACACTAGTCAGTAGGCTAAACACAAATACCACTCTAACAACACGTCTGGTAATGTTAGAAATCATGCTTATATGTATATGTTTCCACACACCAAGAATGCACACTATGTTTCAAAAACTCATATGCATGATTTTCAAACAAAACCTAGCAACAACACTTCTGCTACATGCCATTATTGTAGATTAAAAGGACATGTGTCACCACAGTATAAGATTAGAAAGCTAGTAGATATGAATGTGCATAAGTGGGTTCCAAAAGCTAACACATCAGGACCCTCAAGAAAGTTGGTACCAAAGGTTACATCTTCAACTTGTGTTATAGGTAGACCCCTCCTCATCCCACTAAAAGCAAGTGGATACTAGATAGTGGTTGCTCCAGGCATATGACAGGTGATGAGAAATTGTTTTCTACTCTATTGATGAAGAAAGAAGGCTATGTCTCCTTTGGAAACAATATTAAGGGTAATATCGTTGGCATTGGTGACATAGGTATCTCTCCCTCTCCTATTATTAAAAATGTTTGCTTAGTAACAGAATTGAAACATAAATTATTGAGTATCAGTCAGTTAGCTGATCACGTTTATGGAATAAATTATGTTAAGAATAAATGTTTTGTTTATGATAAAATTTCTAGAATAATTTTATTTGAGGGAATAAGAGAGGACAACATATATGTTTTATATTTGTCAAAAATGACTAATGATACAGGAAAGTGTCTGTTTATAACACAAGACGAAAGCTGGATTTGGCATATACGTCTTGGTTATGCAAACATGGGCACAATTGCAAGATTGTCCACCAAGAAACTGGTAAGAGGCTTACCTAAAATAACTTTCAAGAAAGGTAGGATTTGTGTTGATTGTGAGAAGAATAAGGCATCTATATCATCTTTCAAATCAATAAATACTGTAAGTACCTCTAGACTTCTGCAATTAATTTATTTGGACTTGTTTGGACCAATTAGAGTCGCCAGTCTTGGCAGAAAGCTTTATGCTTACGTGATAGTTGACGACTATTCACGATATACTTGGATTTATTTTCTTGTAAATAAGAATGAGGCCTTTTCTGAGTTTGTATCTTTCTGTAAGAAGGTGCAAAACGAGAAAGGATTCATGATTACTCGTGTTCGAAGTGATAATGGAGGAGAATTCGATAACCATGAATTCAAATCTTACTATAATTCAAATGGATTATCTCATGAATTCTCTTGCCCCAGAACTCCTCAGCAGAATGGAGTTGTAGAAAGGAAGAACAGAACTCTTGGTGATATGGCCAGAGGTATGCTTAATTAGTTCAATCTTCCTAAGTACTTTTGGACAGAAGCTGTCTATACAGCATGCCATGTATTTAATAGAGTTCTTATTAGACCGATCTCTAAAAAGACTCCTTATGAATTACTGTTTAATAGAACTCCTAATATTAGCTATTTCAAGGTCTTTGGATGCAGATGTTACATTCTAAATATGAAAGACAACTTGAAAAAAATTAATAAAAAAGCTGATGAAGGAATTTTCTTGGGATATGCGACAAAAAGCAAAGGATACAGAGTATTCAATAAGAAATCGCTTACTGTTGAAGAATCAATCAACGTCAAGTTCGATGAGCTGAACGTCAAAAGACAATAAGACAGTAACAATGAAGAAGAAACTCCCACAACAGAAGATACTTCCCCATCTTATCTGGAAAGTCTGCCAAAACGCATGCAATTTACACCAGACCATCCCGAAGACCTGGTAATCGGTGATGTATCAAAAGGCGTAAGCACTCGTTCCAGCTCAAGACAATTGGTAATAAGAAATGTTGCATTTATTTCCAAAATTAAACCTAAAATTGTTTTAAAAGCATTTTCTGATGAATTTTGGATTTCTGCTATGCAAGAGGAACTTAACCCATTTGAACGGAATCAAGTTTGGGAACTTGTTCCCAGACCTATTGATAATTTGATCATTGGTACTAAATGGATGTTCCAAAATAAGTTTGATGAGAATGGCTCAGTCACACGCAACAAAGCACGTCTAGTAGCTTAAGGCTATAATCAAGAAGAAGGCATTGACTATGATGAGACATATGCTCTAGTTGCTAGATTAGAGTCCATTCGTATGCTTTGTGCTTTTGCAAGTTTTCATGCTTTCAAACTTTTTCAGATGGATTTTAAATATCCTGATCACGTATTCAAGCTTCGGAAAGCTCTCTACAGTCTCAAACAAGCACCTCGTGTATGGTATGAGAGCCTTAGTTCTTTCCTGCTTGAATACTGTTTTTCAAAAGGGAAGGTTAATTCAACTTTGTTTATAAAATCTTTGGATAAAAATATTTTATTAGTGCATATATATGTAGATGACATAATCTTTGGAGCTACTAATGAGTTGCTATGTAACGAGTTTGCTAAGTGTATGCAGAGTGAATTCGAAATGATCATGATGGGAGAATTAACATTCTTCCATGGACAGCAAATTAAGTAGAGTTCACAAGGGATATTCATTAATCAAGCCAAATATACAAAAGTCTTGCTAAAGAAATTTGATATAGAAAACGTCAAACCTATTGGCACTCCGATGGCAATGTCTACAAAGCTTGATATAGATGAAAGCGGTACACCAGCCGACATACATAAGTACAGAGGTATGATTGGTAGTTTACTGTACTTAACTGCTAGTCGTCCAGACATTATGTTTGTTGTATGTTTATGTGCTAGATATCAGGCTTGTCCTAAAGAATCACATGTTAGTGCTGTTAAGCGTATCTTGTGATACCTTAAAGGAACTTTGACAACCGGTCTTTGGTATCCCAAATCTAATTTGTTTGACCTGATAGGTTACTCGAACGCAGATTTTGCTGGATGTAAAGTCGATCGTAAAAGTACCAGCGGTAGATGTCATTTTCTAGGAAAGTCTTTAGTCTCCTAGTGTTCTAAGAAACAAAATTCAGTTGCATTATCAACTACAGAAGTTGAGTATATTGCTGCAGGACGTTGTTATGCACAAATTTTGTGGACGAAACAAACTTTGGAAGACTTTCAATTATCCTTTCATCATATTCCCATTAATTGTGATAACACTAGCTCTATAAACCTCACTAAGAATCCCATATGTCATTCACGCACTAAACAAATAGAAATTAGACATCACTTTTTGAGAGACCATATTTTGAAAGGTGATATTATTTTAGAATTTGTTGATACTAAATATCAACTAGCTGACATTTTCACAAAGCCTTTGGCTGAAGATCGTTTTAACTTTATATGAAGAAAATTAGGAATTCTGGATGTTGAGGTAATATAATATAATATTATTATTTAATGAACATGAATTCGCTAAATTTATTTTGGTTTTAAGCCGAAAGGGCACTTCTATCACATAGGTATAAATAACCTGAAGTAACACGGTGTACTAGTCTTCGGACTACCGCTAGATATGATCCGACCCCTAAAACTAACCCAAAGTAGCTATAGCAATTTATGGGAATTAATTAATAAATATTAAATTATTTTCTTCACACACAATTACTTCTAAATTATTTTTGTATTTATGTTAAAAACTATCACACTGTTTCCAACTCTGCCTTAAAACCCTAGTGACCGAACTCGGTCAGAGTTCAGGCCGAACTCGGCCTGGGGGATTTCGAACAGAAGCTGGACAGCCGACCCCTCTTCTATTTAAAACCTCATCATCATCATCATCTTCCTCAAGCACCACCAAACCCTACCAAAAACTCTAACCCTAACCTCATTGTTCTCCCTCATCCAAGCACTTCAAGCTTTCAAACTTCGGATTCAGAGCTCTCTCGAGGGTCTTTTCCACTGTTCACCATCAATTTTGGTATATCTCTCTCTTTTCTCTCCGTGCTATTTTTCATATGGCTTCCTAGCAACCTATTTCTTCTCAAAAGAAGAGGAAGGTTGATGAAGGTTCGTCCTGTGATGACCATAATTCGTATTACGTATTTCGAAATACGTGTACGTATCTGACTCATATTGTTTGTTTCCTGGCTTGGTTCGACTTGTTTGGGTTGGCTTGGTTCGGCTTGGGTTACTTATTGGTTTATCATGAACTAAGGAGAGAACCCTTACCTACCACCATCCCCATTTATTAATCCCACTCTGTTCTCTCTTCTCATTATCACTTCAATAATTCTTCTTCTTCTTCATTTACTCCTCTCCACCTACACCCAAGAGCCGTAGGCAAGTACAACTTGCTTCATGATGGATCTTAAGTTTTATTATTCCATTCCCTTATTTACATAATTATAAGCCTATTTAGAACTTGAAGTTTTTTGATTTTTATGAATAGATTCTTCTAGATCTACATTATAACTTTGGGGTTTCATTAGTTCATGGAGATTTCTTGGTTTTGATCTACTAAAACTTGTTATTTTCGAAAAATAATAGTTCCATGAGCAAGAGCACGAAATTTCGTATGAATTTGGTTTTTGATTCACCTTATTTCGAGTTAAAATGAAGTTTTTATGGCCAAAACAAGTTTTCTGAATTTTTCAAGTCGGCTGAGTAAGATTTTACGCAGGGAACCCTGATATTGCGTATTTTACGCTGGATAGCATCCAGAATGTAAGATTTTACGCAAAAAAAAACCCTAATATTGCATATTTTTACACTGGATAGCATCCATAATGTAAGATTTTACGCAGGGAACCCTGATATTGCGTATTTTACGCTGGATAGCATCCAGAATGTAAGATTTTACGCAGTAAACCCTGATATTGCGTATTTTATGCTGGATAGCATCCAGAATGTAAGATTTTATGCAGGGAACCCTGATATTGTGTATTTTACGCAGGATAGCATCCAGAATGTAAGATTTTACGCAGGGAACCCTAATATTGTATATTTTACGCTGGATAGCATCCAGAATGTACGATTTTACGTAGGAAACCCTGAATTTGCGTATTTTATGCTGGATAGTATCCAGAATGTGAAATTTTATGCTGGAACCCTCCCTTTTTGCGTATTTTACGCAGAATTGAATTTTTGGCATAAAAGTGCACAGAGTTACTATTTTTGCCAAGTTTAGCTATTTTCTAGCCAAAATTTCGAAAAGCTTAAAACATGAAAGTTTTAGATCTTTGTCTTGCCTTTCCGAATATCTCTGGAGCAGCTCATTTTGAGTTCATATGTGGAAGTTATGCCCCGTCTCCCCTGAGCCGTATGATTTCTCCACAACTCTTATACCCTGTTTAAATTTAGTTATTGTATATACACTTATAACAGGTTAAATGTTAATTTTAAATATGTTCCATGACATAATGGTGACCAGTTGTGGTGCACTTTTGACAAATGACATGACATGATAGTCGTCCGTCGTGGCGCACTCTTCACAGTGAATTTGACATGATATATATCTCGAATGCTGTTGCGATGTCTAGCATGTCATGACAGAATTGAATGACTTGGACACCGTGGGCAATTACGTTTGTACAAATAAACCAGTACAGTCTTACATCATGTCTAGAATAGGGATTCCTGAGTACCACGGTCAGGAATACCTACAGTAATTAACTAAGGCTAATAAACTAGAATAATTCAGTAGACATGAAGAGATTCCCAGCTATATGTAATCCCATTATCTCGGCGCATTAAGTGGACTTGTAGCCTACCGACGAGTAGGACACATTTCCAGCACACAGTCACGTGTTGTATTCTTCATAAATGGACATTCGACCTGGATAACCGAATAGTCTGCAGGGCTTGTGGCTGTTGGGATAATCTCATTGCATCTTGCTAATAACTAGGCCTGTGATAACCCTAGTTAGTTAAAAGTATCAAGCCGTACTCTTGATTGGCCGTGATTGATTCGATGGAGTTTATTCAAGCTTAGTCTTATCCTGATCCTGTGCAAGATTGTGACATGACATGATTATTGATGCTTGCCTTAACAATAACGATCGGGGGTCCAGTTCTGTTCAGGCGAAGGGTTACAACCCCGGTCCTTGTTTGGTTTAAGGGTTGTAACCTGGCTCCCGGAGCAGTTCTGTGTCCTCTCTTCATTTTTTATCTTATTGCAACCCCATGCAATGTTCGTCATATTTTACCTTACCTTAATACCATGATTATTTATACTGGCCTTAGCGATAAAGATCTGGGGTCCAGTTCTGTTCAGGCGAAGGGTTACAACCCAGGTCCTTGTTTGGTTTAAGGGTTGTAACTGGCTTCAAGAGTAGTTCTGTGTCCTCTCTTCGTTTATTGTCTTCACTGTACCAATAGTTTTGAGACTGGTTTCTATTCAGGTGAAGGGCTGCAACCCCGGTCCTTGTTTAGTTTAAGGGTTGTGACCTGGCTACTTTAATGGTTACCTTGTACTCAGTTTACTGTTGTTATCTCTATTGTTATCAGTTCTTTATTTATTACCTTTAATATTCTATTATGATATGCTGGTTTTAGTTCCTAAGTGAAGCCTCCTTTGTGGCACTTACCCTTTCTGGGGTCTGACCCAGCTGGTTTTGTGTGGCCAGATATCGGAGCAGCACCAGAGGATCCACCTGTCTTCCAGCCAGATTGTGACCACCAGGCGTAACCCTAACAATGAGTAGGTTTCTTTTGTCCTCCCATTTTATTGTAAAAATTATTTTTTTGAGGCGTTTAGCCGGCGAGCACGTGTTAGCTCGTATTGTACCTTTATTTACTGTCCGCCTACGGGCTGTAACATGATTGACAGATCCTAGGGTTGATCATGTATGACTGAACTCTTGCTAGTCTTGACATTTTGTACGACTAGCTTCATAATCATTCAATATGTAATATATGGGACGCCTTGCTACTATATATTTGGTGCTCTGACATCTTGTAACTATTATTGCTTGCTTGAGATTGAGACAATAGGCTGGTTCATGACCATAGAAGACTGTTGGCTTATAGTTAAACCATCATGTATCTAGACAGCTGTAACCGTATAGCGAGGTAGGTTATACTTTAATATACGTAGCTGGCTATGTACGCCCCCGCTCTCCAGTATTCTGGTTCTGGGGCGTTACATGGTTTAAGTGGTGGCCCATACAGGTCTTGTAAATCAAGATATATGAGGGTTTACCGAATAGAAGTCTCAATCAGCACTCGCCCTTGATCTCTGCTTGTATTATCTGAATCCCTGTAATCTTGACCCGATCACATGCTTGTATCGTTGATCTGTCCTGGTCCTTCCTTATTATTCCTTATGTCATCTTCTTTAGCGGCATTGTTCCTGGACCTGCCGATCAGCAAGGCGAAGCACCTCCCGTGGACCAGCAGCAACCCGGAGATCAAGCCCAATATTCAGGAGTAGCCTCCAGAGTCATGCCTACTGGAGGAGAGCCACCAGTTCAGCCCGTCCAGCCTATAGAGCCTGATGATAGCACTTTGGTGGGTCTCATCAGGTCACTATTAGCCTCCCAGGATCGTTGAGGAGATGCCTTGTACCAGGCGGTGGCAGACGCTTTAACCAGAAGAGGTCATCAGGGTATTAGCGTGGCCAACAGCTTCAAGCGCTTGAACCCTCCTTTCTTCGACGGCAGTAAAGATGCGATCACTGCAAATGCATGGCTTCAGGACACAGAGGTGATTCTAGAAGCAGCCAGGACTCCAGAGAATGAGAAGGTGGCCGTGGTGCACCTACAGCTATTGGATCTTGCCCGCAGCTGGTGAGCGGTGCAGGCCATTGGATTAGTGGCCCCTATTGCCTGGGCAGTATTCAGGAAGAGATTTCGGACCAAGTATTTTGATGTTGTAGCTCGGTATGATCTACAGACGAGGTTCACCAATCTGAAGCAGATGAACAGAACGGTCGATGGATATACGGTCGAGTTCTTCAGGCTTAGTCCATTTGCTCCCACCTTGGTAGCGACCAAATTCGATAGAGGCCAGCGGTTCCAGCAGGGGCGCCACCTAGAGATTTTGTTGGCAGTGGAGCAGTTGGAGCATGAGACCTTTGATTCAGTATTAAGGGCAATCCGGAGGCATGAATATACCTCCCAAAGGATCGTGGATAGGATCGGAGGTCAGAAGCGATCCCACAGCCAGATGAACTAGTCGTCAGCCCCAGCCCCGGCAGCAAGGGCTTTGACAATTGGAGCTCCAAGGCGGGCGGCCTCAGTGACGTCGGTTCAACATTCCACCTCGACGCACCCTCAGCAGCAGAAGCAGAAGCAGTCTTCCACAGTGGGATGTTCATACTAGGGGAAGCTAGGGTATGTTGTATCAGAGTGTCGTAGAACACAGGGTTTGTGCATGGTTTGTGGTGCCCCGGACCATAGGGTTGGGAACTGCCCGAATAGAGAAAGTTCATCAGCTTTTTTTAGTCCTTCAGTTAGAGGACCATCACCAGTCCAGCAGTAGCAGCAGCTGCAGTACCCATTCCCGAGGCTATTGCCGATGCAGGCCCAGGAATTCCAGCAGTAGAGACCGCATCAGTATGCCCAAGCCCAAGCCCTGATCCAGAGCAGGCAGAGGAATTTTCAGCAGAGGGGACCCGCACCCAGAGGACATGGTCAAGTGCTGGCCTTGACCATGGAAGAGGAAGGAATAGCACCCGGTGAGGTAGTGGCAGGTACTATTCTCGTCAACACCTTTCCAGCTTCAGTATTATTTGATTCTGGTGCCTCGTATTCATTTATGTCTGTACGATTTGCGACACAGATAGGACTGGAGCCCGAGTCATTATCAGTAAGGCTCAATATACATACTGGTAACGGTCTTGTGGGAGTAGATAGAGTGTTTTCCTCGTGTCGGGTAGTAGTTAGCGGTAGAGAGTTTACCGCTAGGTTGATAGAATTCCCGATGGCCGATTACGATGTGGTATTAGGGATGGATTAGTTGAGGGACCAGTATGCCATGATAGATTGCCATATTGGCAGGGTTGTTTTTAGCATACCAGGCGAGCCAAATTTTTCCTTTTCCCGAGGCGAAGTTGAACCTTCCCCTTCCATATTGCGGATGGCAGTAGCAGCAGTGTAGTTACCCTGGATCGTCGAGAAGTTTCCAGATGTTTTTCCAGAAGAGCTTTTAGGAATGCCGCTAGAGCGAGAGATCAAGTTTACCCTAGACTTGATCCCCGGTATCGCACCTGTGTCAGAGAGAGTCTACAGGATGGCGCCGTCAGAATTGGAAATATTATACAAGATGATTGAAGAACTCCGGACCAAAGGATTCATTCATGCAAGTGGATTGCCTTGGGGAGCCCCGATACTTCTTGTGAAAAAGAAGGATGGTACGTCCAGATTATGTATTGACTATCGTACCTTGAACTCAGTGACAATCAAGAACAGATATCCTCTTCCAAGGATAGATGACTTGTTTGATCAACTCAGAGGAGCAGCAGTATTCTCAAAGATAGATTTACGGTCAGGGTACCACCAGATCAGAGTCAGAGAGCAGGACATCCCGAAGACGGCATTCAGATCTAGATATGGGCATTGGGAGTTCCTTGTTATGCCATTTGGAGCAACCAATGTGCCGGCTATATTCATGGACCTTATGAATCACATCTTCATGCCTTATTTGGATCAGTTCGTGATTGTGTTCATAGACGACATCTTGGTCTATAGCAAGAGTGAAGCGGAGCATGAGCAGCATCTCAAAGTTGTCCTCCAAATTCTCCGAGAGCACCAGTTGTATGCCAAGTTAAGTAAATACGAGTTCTGGCTTGATCGCATTTCATACTTGGGTCATATCATCACCAAAGGAGGAGTAGAAGTTGATCCCTATAAGATCATGGCTATTGAGACGTGGCCAGTGCCTAGCACAGTTGCAGAAGTTTGTTATTTTTTTGGATTGGCCGGCTACTATCAGCGATTTATTTCAGATTTTGCCCAAATTTTAGCGTCGTTGACGCAGTTAACTCGCAAGGATATGGAGTTTTCTTGGACAGCAGAATGTCAGGATTCTTTTGAGAAGTTGAAGCGAGGCTTGATGATGGCACCCATTCTCACACTTGCAGATGGGACCGAAGGATTCTCAGTATATTGTGATGCTTCAGGCCGAGGTTTAGGATATGTTTTGATGTAACATGGGAAGGTAATAGCTTATGCGTCACGACAACTTCGTGATAATGAGTAGAATTACCCAACCCACGACTTGGAGCTGGCAGCCGTGGTATTTGCGCTAAAGCTTCGAAGACACTACTTGTATGGAGATAGGGTGGAGATTTTTACAGACCACAAGAGTCTGAAGTATGTGTTCACTCAGAAGGATCTTAACATGCGTCAGATAAGATGGCTAGAGCTGCTTCTGGATTATGATGTCAACCTGCAGTATCATCCTGGGAAAGCTAATGTTATTGCAGATGCATTGAACATGAGAGCCGGAGTCTATTTTCTGACAGCACAACCAAAATTGTTAGCTGACCTTCAAAAGATGGGTATAGAAGTTGTCCTTCCTACCAGTGTGGCATTGATAGCTAGCATGCAAGTTCAGTCCATTATAGTTGAGAGAATCAAGATAGCTCAGTCATCAGATTCTAAGCTTCAGCGGCTTAGGACAGAATGTATAGCAGGGCGAAGACTAGAATTATACATTCATGAAGACGGTACACTTTGACATGGTAAGCGTCCTTGTGTACCCAGTAGAGATATCAGACAGGAAGTCATGACCGAAGCTCACATTTCTCAATATTCGATTCATCCCGGTGGCACGAAGATGTTCCGAGATATCCGTCAGCACTTTTGGTGGAATGGCATGAAGAGGGAGATAGCTCGGTTTGTCTTTCGGTGTTTGGTTTACCAACAAGTCAAAGCTGAACATCAGAGGCCAGCTGGACTTCTTCAGCCCTTGTCGATTCTAGAATGGAAGTGGGAGCATATAACCATGAATTTCGTGACTGGATTACCTCGATCCCCGAATAGTAGAGATGCTATTTGGGTTAAAGTTGATAGGCTCACGAAGGTGGCTCACTTTCTCCCATTAAGAGTTGGTCAGTCGACGGCTCAGCTAGCAGAGATGTACCTCAGGCAAATAGTCAGACTTCACGGAGTGCCGGTTAGTATCATCTCGGACAGAGATTCGAGATTTACGTCACACTTTTGTCATTGTCTGCAAGAGAGTTTGGGAACTCACCTCCAGTTCAGCTCAGCTTATCACCCGCAGACAGATGGTCAGTCGGAACGTACGATCCAGACTCTTGAGGATATATTGAGATCTTATATGCTCGACTTCGGCGGTTCATGGGAAGATCACCTGCACGTGGTGGAGTTCTCGTACAACAATAGTTTCCAAGCCAGTATCCAGATGGCACCGTTCGAGGCACTGTATGGCAGGAAGTACAGATCCCCACTAGCATAGGACGATATTGGAGAGAGGTAGATACTTGGTCCAGAAATGATCACTCAGACAGTTGAGGTGGTCAGAAGAGTTAGAGGTCATCTTCGCGTTGCACAAGATCGCCAACGCCATTGGGCCGATTCTCATCGGCGTCCCCTTTAATTTCCTGTCGGTGACCATGTATTCTTTAGGATCTCGCCTAACCATGGCGTCATTCGTTTCGGCGTACGGGGAAAGCTTAGTCCTAGGTATATAGGGCCGTTCGATATCCTTGAGCGAGTAGGAGATGTGTCCTATCGTCTCGCTCTTCCGCCGTCTCTGAGTGAGGTGCATGACGTGTTCCATGTATCCTAACTACGACGGTATATCCCGGACCCGAGCCACATCCTGGATCATTCGAAATTGGTTTTTGGTACCAACCTTTCGTTTGAGGAGTGTAATGCCTGTGGTTCGTATTACGTATTTCTGGAATACGTGTACATATTTATTCTTGTATTGCATGATTTTCTTGCTTAATTTTCTCCCCGGGCTTGGTTTATTCTTGGTTTGGGTTGGCTTGGTTCGGTTTGGGATTGCTTTTGGTTCATCATGAACCAAGGGGTGAACCCCTTACCTACCACCACTATCCCCTTTATAACCCACCTAACTTTTCTCTCTCCTTCACTTTCTCATTAACTCTTCTTCATTCTCCATTAAACCCACCACCAACCAAGAATACCCCTTAGGCAAGTGCAACTTGCTTCCATAAGAGAGCCCATTTTTATTGTTCCATTAGCTTCTCCTCATGTTTCTAAGACACATTAGAACTTGTCATTTTCTATTTTGAGGCTTTAATTTTTGTATATCTAGAAATTAGTTATTTTTGGATTTTGGTGGTTTTGATCTATCAAACTTCTTTGTTTTCAAGTTTTGATGGTTCCATGTTGTAGAGAATTTTATTCTACCCAATTTTGACCTTTGAAAAGTTGGATTTGGACTTATTTTGACCAAGTTATAGACTTTTGAAGCTTTGGGTTCAAACCATGGAGTTCTTGCTGGTTTGGAGAAGACAGTGAGCAGTGCACGAGCTTTTTAGCTTGCGCCACTGAGTTGTATGAGCTCTTTAGTGCAGCGCAGTCTGACGCATACGCTGCCTTTTGGAAGCGTATGTCTTGCATACGCTGCCTTGGCAAGGAGTCGTATGGACCTCATACGCTGCCTTGATGAGGAGTCGTATGGACCTCATACGTGCCCAGTATATTGATATTTTATTAGATATTTAACGTCCATTTTATATCCTTACGCCTTTTGTCTTGAACTTGATAATCACGAATTTATTTGATATGTTTGGAATAGATAATTGAGCATGACGTGATAGTGACCCGTAGTGGTGCACTCCTGATATAATAACCTGACATGACCTGATAGTGGCCCGTCGTGGCGCACTCCTGACAAGTACACTTGGCATGATAACCTGACATGATTATCTCGAATAGCTGTTGCGACGGCTACCTAACATGACATGACCTGTATAATTAATCTGGACACCGTGGGCGATTATGTTTGTATAAATAAACCAGTCCTATCTTACATTATGTCTAGGACAGGGACTCCTGAGTACCACGGTCAGGAGTACCTACTAAAATGGACTAAGGCTAATAACTAGATTAATATATTAGTCATGACGAGATTTTCCAGCTACAGGCAATCCCGTTACCTGGACACGCGTTGGGATCTGTAGCCTGCCGTCGAGTAGGGCACATTTCCAGTACACTGTCATGTGTTGCACCCTTCAAGCTACCTAAGGGTTCATTCGTTTCCTGGACGATGTACCCACCTGAATTCAACTCTAATCATTCAACCCGGGTAACCTGGATGGTCTGCAGGGCTTGTGGTTGTGGAATAATCTTACTGCATCTTGTTAGTAATTAGACTTGTGACAACCCTAGTTTGTTAAAGTATCAAGCCATAATTCTTGCTTGGCCGTAAAGTGATTGGACGGAGTCTAACCAGTCTAGTCTTGTCCTGATCCTATTTCAGATTATTGAATGACCAGAATGCTTATATTTATTTTACCGATAAATGGTGAGAATTCCAAGTTCTGTTCAGACGAAGGGTTACAACCCCGGTCCTTGTTTGGTTTACGGGTTGTAACCTGGTTATCTGAATAGTTCCATGGTTATCTCGTCGTATATCATCCTGGTGTATTTTCTTTATTTCCAGTTCTTACTTTTATTTATATCTTGTGCTGATTGCTGGTTTTAGTTCTTAAGTGAAGCTTCCTTTGTGGCACTTGCTCTTTCTTGGGTCTGACCCAGCTGGTTTTGTGTGGCCATATTTTGGAGCATTTCCAGAGGATCTACCAACCTTTCTGCCAGATGGTAAACACTAGAAGGAATCCCGGCAGCGAGTGGATTTTATTTTGCTCTCCCACTCCCTTGTAAAAATATTCTTTTGAGGCATTTAGCCGACGAACAGCTGTTTAGCTCGATTGTACTTACTTACTGTCTGCCTACGGGCTGTAACATGATTAACAGATCCTAGGGTTGATCATGTATGACTAAACTCTTGCTAGTCCTGACATTTTGTAACGACTAGCTTCATGATCAACTGAATATGTAATGTTTGGGATGCCTTACTATTGTATATTTAATGATCATACATCTTGTGACTTTTACTTACTTGCTTGTGATTGAGATACTAGGCTTGTTCATGACCTTAAGAGACTGTTGGCTTGTAGATAAACCCTCATGTATCTAGACAGCCGTGACCGTATAGCGAGATGGATTCCATTTCATATACGTAGCTGGCTATGTCTGCCCCCGCTCTCCAGTATTCTGGTTCTGGGGTGTGACATAGTTTAAGTGGTGGCCCATGCAAGGTCTTGTAAATCAAGATATGTGAGGGTTTACCGAATAGATGTCTCAATCAGTATTCGTCCTTAATCTCTGCTCGTATCTTCTAAATCCCTGGATTCTTGTCCTGATCATATGCTTGTATCGTTGATCTGTCCTGGTCCTTCCTTATTGTTCCCTATGTCGTCTTCTTCAGCGGCATTGTTCGTGGTCCTACCGACCAGCAAGGCGGACCACCTCCCGCGGACCAGCAGCAACCTGGAGATCAAGCCCACCATTCCGGAGTAGCCTCCAGAGTCGTGCCTTCTTGCGGAGAGCCACCAGTCCAGCCAGTTCAACCTGTAGAACATGATGACGGTACTTTGGTAGGACTTATCAGGACCTTGATAGCTTCCCAAGACCGGCGTGGAGATGCCTTGCACCAGGCAGTGACGGATGCTTTGACCCGGGGTAGTCATCAGGGTAACAACGCGGCCAACAGCTTCAAGCGCTTGAACCCTCCATTCTTTGACGGTAGTGAAGATGCTATCGCGGCAGATGCATGGCTTCAGGACACAGAGGTAATTCTAGAAACAGCCAGGACCCCAGAGAACGAGAAGGTGGCCGTTGTGCGCATGCAGTTGTTAGATCTTGCCCGCAGCTGGTGGACAGTGCAGACCGTTGGATTAGCAGCACCCATTGCTTGGGTAGTATTCAGAGAGAGATTCCAGACCAAGTATTTTGATGCCGTGGCTCGGTATGATCTGCAGACGAGATTTACCAATCTGAAGCAAGGAGGCAGGACGATCGACGGATATGCGGCCGAGTTTTCCAGACTCAGTCGGTTTGCTCCCACTTTGGTGGCAACCGAGTATGATAGAGCCCAACGGTTCCAGCAGGGACTTCACCTGGAGATCTTGTTGGCAGTTGAGCAGTTTGAGCATCAGACTTTTGATGCAGTCTTGAGAGCAGTCCGGAGGCATGAGTATACCTCCCAGAGGATTGTAGATAGGGCCGGAGGTCGGAAGAGATCTCACGGCCAGATGAATCAGTCTTTAGTACCGGCCCCGGCAGCCAGGGCTTTGACTATTGGAGCTTCGAGGCGAGCGGCCTCAGTAACGTCGGTTTAGCATTCAACTCCGACGCACCCTCAGCATCAGAAGCAGAAGCAATCTTCCGCAGTAGGCTGTTCTCATTATGGGAAGCCAGGCCATATGGTGGCAGAATATCGTAGGGCACAGGGATTGTGTCTGGCTTGTGGAGCACCAGACCATAGGGTTGGATCCTGCCCGAATAGGGGTGGTTCATCATCGTCCAACCTTTCTAGCTCTTCGGTGAGAGGACCAGCTCCGGTCCAGCAGCAGCAGTATCCATTGTCGAGGCCCTTGCTACCTCAGACCCAAGTGTTCCAGCAGCAGAACCCCCAGCAGTATGCACAAGTCCAAGCCCAGAGTCAGAGCAGGCAACAAGGATTTCAGCAGAGGGGACCAGCACCCCGAAGGCACGGTCAGGCTATGGTGATGATCGTGGAGGAAGGATTGGCACCATGAGAGGTAGTGGCAGGTACTATTCTCGTCAACTCCTTTCCATCTTCAGCTTTATTTGATTCTGGTATATCTTATTCATTTATGTCTGCACGATTCGCGACACAGGTAGGATTGGAGCCCGAGTCATTATCAGTAAGGCTTAATATACTTACTGGTAACGGACTTGTGGGAGTAGATAGAGTGTTTTCCTCGTGTCGGATCGTAGTTAGCGGTAGAGAATTCCCCACTAGATTGATAGAGTTTTCGATGGCCAATTATGATGTGGGCCTAGGGATGGATTGGTTTAGGAACCAGTATGCTAAGATAGACTGCCACATTGGCAGGGTTATTTTTAGCATTCCAGGCGAGCTGGAGTTTTCATTCTCCCGAAACGAAGTTGAGTCATCTCCTCCAGTATTGCGGATGGCAGTAGCAGCAGTTCAGTTACCCAGGATAGTCGAGGAGTTTCCAGATGTTTTCCCAGAAGAACTTCCAGGTATGCCTCCGGAGCGGGAGATCGAGTTCACTATAGACTTGATTCCCGGGACAGCCCCAGTGTCAGAGAGAGTCTACAGGATGGCGTCGTCAGAGTTGGAGATATTGTACAAGATGATTGAAGAACTCAGAACCAAGGGATTCATTCGTGCTGGTGGATCGCCTTGGGGAGCCCCGATGCTTCTTGTGAAAAAGAAGGATGGTACGTCCAGGTTATGTGTTGATTATCGTACCTTGAACTCAGTGACAATCAAGAACAGATACCCTCTTCCGAGGATAGATGACTTATTTGATCAACTCAAGGGGGTTTCAGTATTCTCGAAGATTGATTTGCGCTCAGGTTATCATCAGATCAGAGTCAGAGAGCAGGACATCCCGAAGACAGCTTTTAGATCGAGATATAGGCATTAGGAATTCCTTGTTATGCCTTTTTGAGCAACCAATGTGCCGACAGTATTCATGGACCTCATGAATCGCATCTTCATGCCTTACTTGGATCAGTTTGTGAATGTGTTCTTGGATGACATTCTGGTCTACAGCAAGAGTGAGGCGGAGCATGAGCAGCATCTCCGTATAGTTCTTCAGATCCTCAAAGAGCACCAGTTATATGCCAAGTTTAGTAAATGCGAGTTCTGGCTCGATCGCATTTCGTACTTGGGTCATATCATCACTCGAGGAGGAGTAGAAGTGGATCCCCAGAAGATTGTGGCTATTGAGTTATGGCCAGTGCCCAGCACAGTTGTAGAGGTTCGTAGTTTTCTTGGATTGGCCGGCTACTACCGGGGGTTTGTTTCGAATTTTGCTCAAATTTTAGCGCCATTGACGCAGTTGACCCGCAAGGATGCGTAGTTTGCTTGGACAGCAGAGTGTCAGAGTTCTTTTGAGCAGTTGAAGCGAGGCCTGATAACAGCTCCTATTCTCACGCTTCCAGATAGGACCGGAGGATTCTCAGTGTACTGTGATACTTCAGGCAGAGGTTTAGGATGTGTTCTGATGCAGCATGGAAAGGTAATAGCTTATGCGTCACGACAACTTCGTGATCATGAGAGGAATTACCCAACCCATGACTTGGAGCTGGCAGCAGTGGTGTTTGTACTTAAGTTGTGGAGGCACTACTTGTATGGAGACAGGGTAGAGATTTTCACCGACCACCAGAGCCTGAAGTATGTTTTCACCCAGAAGGATCTTAACATGCGTCAGAGAAGGTGGCTGGAGCTTCTTGTGGATTATGATGTCAACCTGCAGTATCATCCTGGGAAGGCCAATATTGTTGCGAATGCATTGAGCAGGAGAGCGGGAGTTTATTTTCTAACAGCACAACCAGAGTTGTTAGCAGATCTTCAGAAGATGGGTATTGAAGTTGTTCTCCCTTCCAGTGTGGCCTTGATGGCCAGTATGCAAGTTCAGTCCACTATAGTCGAGTGGATCCGGATGGCGCAGTCGGCAGATTCCAAGCTTCAGCGACTCAGAGCAGAGTGTGAGGCAGGACGAAGACCAGAGTTATGCATTCATGAGGATGGTACACTTCGACATGGTAAGCGTCTTTGTGTACCCAGCGGAGATATCCGGCAGGAGATCATGTCAAAAGCGCACAGTTCGCAGTATTCCATCCATCCCGACAGTACGAAGATGAACCGTGATATCCGGCAGTATTTCTGGTGGAATAGCATGAAGCGGGAGATAGCTCGGTTTGTCTCTCGGTGTTTGGTTTGCCAACAAGTTAAAGCTGAACATCAGAGACCGGCTGGACTTCTTCAGCCCTTGTCGATTCCAGAATGGAAGTGGGAGCATGTGACCATGGATTTTGTGACTGGACTACCTAGATCCCCAGCTGGTAGAGATGCTATCTGGGTTATAGTTGACAGGCTCACGAAAGTGGCTCACTTTCTTCCATTCAGAGTTGGTCAGTCGACGGCTCAGTTAGCAGAGATATACCTCAGGCAGATTGTCAGATTATATGGTGTGCCAGTCAGTATCACCTCGGACCGAGATTCAAGATTTACGTCGCACTTTTGGCGTAGCTTGCAAGAGAGTTTGGGAACTCATCTCCAGTTCAGTTCAGCATATCACCCGCAGACAGATGGCCAGTCGGAGCATACGATCCAGACTCTTGAAGACATGTTGCGGTCTTGTACACTTGACTTCGGTGGTTCATAGGAAGATCACTTGTACCTGGTAGAATTCTCGTACAACAACAGTTACCAGGCCAGTATCCAGATGGCACCGTTCGAGGCACTGTATGGTAGGAAGTACAGATCCCCGCTAGCCTGGGATGATGTTGGAGAGAGGCAGATGCTCGGTCCAAAAATAATTGCCCAGACAGTTGAAGTGGTCAGGCGAGTCAGAGATCATCTTCGAGTTGCCCAAGATCGCCAGCGCCATTGGGCCGATTCTCATCGGCGCCCTCTCGAGTTTTCGGTCGGCGATTATGTATTCCTGAGGATTTTGCCTAACAGTGGCGTCATTCGTTTCGGCGTACGAGATAAGCTTAGTCCTAGGTATATAGGACCGTTTGACATTCTGGAGCGAGTAAGAGATGTATCCTATCATCTCGCTCTTCCACCATCGCTAAGCGAGGTACATGACGTGTTCCATGTATCCCAATTACGACGGTATATCCCGGACCCGAGCCACATCCTGGATCATTCAGAATTGGTTGTTGGTACCAACCTTTCGTATGAGGAGAGGCCCGTGTCTATATTGGACCAGAGAGAGAGGATCCTCAAGAGCAAGACTATCAAGTTAGTCCGAGTTGCTTGGGTTCATCACTCTTTGGAGGAGTCAACGTGGGAGCGTGAGGATGATATCCGATCATGATATCCCGACTTGTTTGACTCGTGAGGTATAATATCTTTCTTATGCCTCATGCCTTCGATTCCTTGTTTGAATGAGTGATTGTCTGCCTAGTTATAGCTTGCATATGATTAATGTAGCTTGTCATTGCTCCTCTAGTCTCTTGATTAAATTTCGAGGACGGAATTCTTTTAAGGTGGGTAGAGTTGTAATGCCTGTGGTTCGAATTACGTATTTCTGGAATACGTGTACGTATTTATTCTTGTATTGCATGATTTCTTTGCTTAATTTCCTCCCTGGGCTTGGTTTATTCTTGGTTTGGGTTGGCTTGGTTCGGTTTGGGATTGCTCTTGGTTCATCAAGAACCAAGGGGTGAACCCCCTACCTACCACCACCATCCCCCTTTATAACCCACCTAACTTTTCTCTCTCCTCCACTTTCTCATTAACTCTTCTTCCTTCTCCATTAAACCCACCACCAACCAAGAACACCCCTTAGGCAAGTGCAACTTGCTTCCACAAGAGAGCCCATTTTTATTGTTCCATTAGCTTCTCCTCATATTTCTAAGACACATTAGAACTTGTCATTTTCTTTTTTGAGGCTTTAATTTTTGTAGATCTAGAAATTAGTTATTTTCAGATTTTGGTGGTTTTGATCTATCAAACTTCTTTATTTTCAAGTTTTGATGGTTCCATGTTGTAGAGAATTTTATTCTACATAATTTTGACCTTTGAAAAGTTGGATTTGGACTTATTTTGACCAAGTTATGGACTTTTGAAGCTTTGGGTTCAAACCATGGAGTTCTTGCTGATTTGGAGAAGACAGTGAGCAGTGCGCGAGCTTTTTAGCTTGCGCCACTGAGTTGCGTGCGCTCTTTAGCGCAGCGCAGTCTGACGCATACGCTGCCTTTTGGAAGCTTATGTCTTGCATACGCTGTCTTGGCAAGGAGTCGTATGGACCTCATACGCTGCCTTGATGAGGAGTCGTATGGACCTCATACATGCCCTGTATATTGATATTTTATTAGATATTTAACGTCCATTTTATATCCTTATGCCTTTTGTCCTGAACTTGATAATCACGAATTTACTTGATATATTTGGAATTGATAATTGAGCATGACGTGATAGTGACCCGTAGTGGTGCACTCCTGACATAATAACCTGACATGACCTGATAGTGGCCCGTCGTGGTGCACTCCTGACAAGTACACTTGGCTTGATAACCTGACATGATTATCTCGAATAGCTGTTGCGACGGCTACCTGACATGACATGACCTGTATAATTAATCTGGACACCGTGGGCGATTGTGTTTGTATAAATAAACTAGTCCTGTCTTGCATCATGTCTAGGACAGGGACTCCTGAGTACCACGGTCAGGAGTACCTACTAAAATGGACTAAGGCTAATAACTAGATTAATATATTAGTCATGACGAGATTTTCCAGCTACAAGCAATTCCGTTACCTGGGCACGCCTTGGGATCTGTAGTCTGCCGTCGAATAGGGCACATTTCCAGCACACTGTCATGTGTTGCACCCTTCAAGCTACCTAAGGGTACATTCATTTCCTGGACGATGTACCCACCTGAATTCAACTCTAATCTTTCAACCCGGGTAACCTGGATGGTCTGCAGGGCTTGTGGCTGTGGAATAATCTTACTGCATCTTGTTAGTAATTAGGCTTGTGACAACCCTAGTTAGTTAAAGTATCAAGCCGTAATTCTTGCTTGGCCGTGAAGTGATTGGACGGAGTCTAACCAGTCTAGTCTTGCCCTGATCCTGTTCCAGATTATTGAATGACCAGAATGCTTGTATTTATTTTACCGATAAATGGTAAGAATTCCAAGTTCTGTTCAGACGAAGGGTTATAACCCCGGTCCTTGTTTGGTTTACGGGTTGTAACCTGGTTGTCTGAATAGTTCCATGGTTATCTCGTCGTATATCATCCTGGTGTATTTTCTTTATTTCCAGTTCTTACTTTTATTTATATCTTGTGCTGATTTCTGGTTTTAGTTCTTAAGTGAAGCTTCCTTTGTGGCACTTGCTCTTTCTGGGGTCTGACCCAGCTGGTTTTGTGTGGCCAAATTTTGGAGCAGCTCCAGAGGATCTACCAACCTTCCTGCCAGATAGTGAACACTAGAAGGAATCCCGGCAACGAGTGGGTTTTATTTTGCTCTCCCACTCCCTTGTAAAAATATTCTTTTGAGACGTTTAGCCGACGAGCACCTGTTTAGCTCGATTGTACTTACTTACTGTCTGCCTTTGGGCTGTAACATGATTAACAGATCCTAGGGTTGATCATGTATGACTAAACTTTCGCTAGTCCTGACATTTTGTAACGACTAGCTTTATGATCAACTGAATATGTAATGTTTGGGATGCCTTACTATTGTATATTTAATGATCATACATCTTATGACTTTTACTTACTTGCTTGTGATTGAGACACTAGGCTTGTTCATGACCTTAAGAGACTGTTGGCTTGTAGATAAACCCTCATGTATCTAGACAGCCGTGACCGTATAGCGAGATGGATTCCATTTCATATACGTAGCTAGCTATGTCTGCCCCCGCTCTCCAGTATTCTGGTTCTGGGGCGTGACAAGGAGAGGCCCATATCCATATTAGACGAAAGAGAGAAGATACTCAAGAATAAGACTATCAAGTTAGTCTGTGTTGCTTGGGGTCATTACTACTTGGGTGAATCAACATGGGAGCGTGAGGATGATATCCGATCGCGATATCCCAACCTGTTTGACTCGTAAGGTATAATGTCTTTCTTATGCCTTACGCTCTAAATTCTTTGCTTGAAATGAATGATTGCATGGTAGATTGCTTGAATGTAGCTTGTCCTTGCCTCTCTAGGCTCTTGATTAAATTTCGAGGACAAAATTCTTTTAAGGTGGGTAGAGTTGTGATGACCATAGTTCGTATTACGTATTTCGGAATACGTGTACGTATCTGACTCGTATTGTATATCTCCTGGCTTGGTTCGGCTTGTTTGGATTGGCTTGGTTTGGCTTGGGTTGCTTATTGGTTCAACATAAACTAAGGGGAGAACCCTTACCTACCACCACCATCCCCAATTATTAATCCCACTCTTTTCTCTCTCCTCATTATCACTTCAATAATTTTTTTTCTTCTTCTTCATTTACTCCTCTCTACCTACACCCAAGAGCCCTAGGCAAGTGCAACTTGCTTCATGATGGATCTCAAGTTTTATTGTTCCATTCCCTTCTTTACATA
Source organism: Iris pallida (assembly GCA_029216955.1). Lineage (NCBI taxonomy): Eukaryota > Viridiplantae > Streptophyta > Magnoliopsida > Asparagales > Iridaceae > Iris > Iris pallida. Next base: position 6,849,969 of record JANAVB010031419.1, read on the forward strand.
ATTTTAAGCCTCTTTAGAACTTGTCGTTTTTGATTTTTATTGATAGATTCTTCTAGTTCAACATTATAACTTTGCGGTTTCATGAGTTCATGGAGTTTTCTTTGTTTTGATCTACTAAAACTTGTTATTTTCGAAAACTAATAGTTTCATGAGCAAGAGCACGAAATTTTGTATGAATTTGGTTTTTGATTCGCATCATTTCGAGTTAAAATGAAGTTTTTATGGCCAAAACAAGTTTCCTGAATTTTTCAAGTCGGCTGAGTAAAATTTTACGCAGGGAACCCTGATATTGCGTATTTTACGCTGGATAGCATCCAGAATGTAAAATTTTACGCAGGAAACCCTGATATTGCGTATTTTATGCTGAATAGCATCCAGAATGTAAGATTTTACGCAGGGAACCCTGATATTGCATATTTTACGCTGGATAGCATCCAGAATGTAAGATTTTACGCAGGAAACCCTGATATTGCGTATTTTACGTTGGATAACATCCAGAATATAAGATTTTACGCAAGAAACCCTAATATTGCGTATTCTACGTTGGATAGCATCCAGAATGTAAGATTTTATGCAGGAAACCCTGATATTGCGTATTTTACGCTGGATAGCATCCAGAATGTAAGATTTTACGCAGGAAACCCTGATATTGCGTATTTTACGGTGGATAGCATCCAGAATGTAAGATTTTACGTAAAAAACCTTGATATTATGTATTTTACGCATGATAATATCTAGAATGTGAAATTTTATGCTGTAACCCTCTCCTTTTGTGTATTTTACGCAGAATTGAATTTTTGGCGTAAAAAGTGCGCAGAATGACTGTTTTTGCCAAGTTTAGCTATTTTCTAGCCAGAATTTCGAAAAACTTAAAACATGAAAGTTTTAGATCTTTGTCTTGCCTTTTCAAATATCTTTGGGGCATCTCATTTTGAGTTCGTATGTGGAGGTTATGCCCCGTCTCCCCTGAGTCGCATAATTTCTCCACAACTCTTGCACCATGTTTATATTTAGTTATTACATATACACTTATACCAGGTTAAATGTTAATTTTAAATATGTTCCATGACATAATGGTGACCAGTTGTGGTACACTTTTGACAAATAACATGACATGATAGTGGCCCATCGTGGTGCACTCTTGACAGTTAATTTGATATGATATATATCTCGAATACTGTTGTAACGGCTAGCATGTCATGACAGAATTGAATGACCTGGACACCATGGGCGATTGTGTTTATACAAATAAATCAGTACTGTCTTGCATTATGTCTAGAATAGGGATCCCTGAGTACCACGGTCACGGATACCTACAGTAATTGACTAAGGCTAATAAACTAGAATAATTCAGTAGACATGAAGAGATTCCCAGCTACAGGCAATCCCGTTATCTGGCCGCATTAAGTGGACTTGTAGCCTACCGACAAGTAGGGCACATTTCCAACATACAGTCACGTGTTGCATTTTTCATAAACGGACATTCGACCTGGATAACCGGATGGTCTGCAGGGCTTGTGGCTGTTGGGATAATCTCATTGCATCTTGCTAATAACTAGGCCTGTGATAACCCTAGTTAGTTAAAAGTATCAAGCCGTACTCTTGATTGGCCGTGATTGATTGGATGAAGTTTATTCCAGCTTAGTCTTATCCTGATCCTGTGCAAGATTGTGACATGACATGATTATTGATGCTTGCCTTAACAATAACGAACGGGGGTCCAGTTCTGTTCAGGCGAAGGGTTACAACCCCGGCCCTTGTTTGGTTTAAGGTTTGTAACTGGCTCCCGGAGCAATTATGTGTCCTCTCTTCGTTTATTGTCTTATTGCAACCCCATGCCATGTTCGTCATGTTTTACCTTACCTTAATACCATGATTATTTATACTGGCCTTAGCGATAAAGATCGGGGGTCCAGTTCTGTTCAGGCGAAGGGTTACAACCCCGGTCCTTATTTGGTTTAAGGGTTGTAACCTGCCTCCCAGAGCAGTTCTGTGTCCTCTCTTCGTTTATTATCTTCACTGTACCAATAGTATTTGAGACGGGTTTTTATTCAGGTGAAGGGCAGCAACCCCGGTCCTTGTTTGGTTTAAGGGTTGTGAGCTGGCTACTTGAATGGTTAGCTTGTACTCAGTTTACTGTTTTTATCTCTATTATTATAAGTTCTTTATTTATTACCTTTAATATTCTATTATGATATGCTGGTTTTAGTTCCTAAGTGAAACCTCCTTTGTGGCACTTGCTCTTTCTGGGTCTGATCCAGCTGGTTTTGTGTGGCCAGATATCGGAGCAGCACCAGAGGATCCACCTGTCTTCCAGCCAGATGGTGACCACCAGGCGTAACCCTGATAGTGAGTGGGTTTCTTTTTGTCCTCCCACTTTATTAAAAAATTATTCTTTTGAGGCATTTAGCCGGCGAGCACGTGTTAGCTCATATTGTACCTTTATTTACTGTCCGCCTACGGGCTGTAACATAATTGACAGATCCTAGGGTTGATTATGTACGACTGAACTCTTGCTAGTCTTGACATTTTGTACGACTAGCTTCATGATCATCCAATATGTAATGTATGGGACGCCTTGCTATTATATATTTGGTACTTTGACATCTTGTAACTATTATTGCTTGCTTGAGATTGAGACAATAGACTGGTTCATGACCAAAAGAGACTGTTGGCTTGTAGTTAAACCCTCATGTATCTAGACAGCCGTGACCGTATAGCGAGGTGGGTTGCACTTCAATATATGTAGCTGGCTATATACGCCCCCGCTCTCCAATATTCTGGTTCTGGGGCGTTACATGTCCTCAACCCCTCATGAGGCGGCCTCCTTTCTCTTTACACTCCTTCGAGACCCGATGAAGATTTCTATGATGAATTTATTTTTGTGTCCCAAGAAGATTCGGACTCTTGGTTCACGAATTTTTGTAAGAGAAAAATCTGTCCGGGTGCTTCTATCAACTTCACACTATTTCCTGATCACTCTAGCATATTCATATTTCATCATTTGCTAGATTTAGTTTAATCTACTTTCCCCGTTTATACCAACGCCATTTGTATGTTTTATTGTAATTTCTCGACCACAAAGGGCACGATAAAATCTAAAGTTGGTAGAGTTGACATTGAGTTCGATGTCGATGATCTCGCGATCATTCTCCACGTACCCAATGACGGAGAAGAACTTATAGAGATTACATTTGTTGAGTTTCCCGAGGGAACTACTTTGGATTCCTTCCATTATTCGCTCTGTGCACTGAATCCTCGACCCCATGGCACTCTTCGTCCTAGACATATGAGCAACTACTTCTATGATCTCCATCATATGGTGTTCTCCACTATCCTTCCTAAGAACACTGCCACATATGAGTTTTCTTACATGGAACTCTCAGTAATTTATCATCTTCACTTCCATGTTCCCTTCAGTCTACCCAAGACTATCATCTCCGCTATAGATTATTGTCGCAAGTCGCGACGCCTTCTATACGCGAAGTATCTTTCTATCATATTTTAGTATTTTAAGGTTAGTCTTGATGACTATGCTGAGGATGCTACTCCTATCTATCTTCATGAGCATTGTCGCCCAGCTCAGCCGGCACAGGTTCCACCTCTTGTAGTTGCTCCCACTTCCACTGACTCCCAGGCTACTCATCCTCCTACCGGTGCTACTCTTGAGTCCCTTCAGACTCTCATGTTGGATCAGTTCCGAGCTATGGATTTTCGTACTACCCTTCAGCTCCAGGCCATCTCGAACACGGTTCACGATTTATCATATAGCCTTGCTCAAAAAACCTAGTGGCCCCATTCCTATTTTTCGTGATCCATCTAGGCTTGGCTATCACCTTGATGACTGTGAGGTACAGCGTTACTTTGATCCTGCTACCGCTCGATATGACCCAGTCGATCTGTTGCGACCGGTCGTTCTAGTGCTGTTAGTGCTACAGCTGCTGTTGATGATGAGGATGTATTTTTTTTCTCGTGATAGTTCAGTGACTTTTTATTATGTTTTGACTTTATACATGTATTATCATTTATGACTTTAGTGATAAACACTTGTTTCAAGCATTATCAGTTATGACCTTATCATTTTTTTAGTGATGTATGCAAAACACTTTTCAGTTTATGCTAGTATTTCTATTATTCTATGCATGTCATCTTTTGTGGTTTCATAATATTGCTATACCATTTTGCTATTATAACAAAATGGGGGAGTAAGATTGATAGTTGATAAGATTTCAGATTTCATTTCATTGAGTTTAAGATTGATTCAACTTGGCTATAACTTAAGATTTCTGATGCTTATTCATTGTATTACTAATTTGGTTTGAAAGAATGTTGGTTTAAGAATCTACATATATAGTTTCAGCAGAATGTTTTATTACGGGAGAGTAATAAGACTTGATCATACACTACGGGAGAGCATTGAACATTGCATTGTACCAACTGTTTGACGGACAAAAAGCTACTACCGTACCTTCCATACTCATCAAATCTACTTCCACTCCAAGGTAAATCGTTCATTAAGTATCAATCGTAAGTTTTGTCACATTATCAAAAAGGGGGAGATTATTGGCACATTTAGCCATAGTCAAACCGATTTCGATAAGTGTCTTAAACTTCGATTGCGATATAAAAAGAAACAAAGAATGCAGATTGTGTCATCTCTGAGATTTTATATGTAATCTGTATTTTTCTATTTATTGAGTCTAGAAACTGTGGATCGGGATCACTGGCAATTAGAAGTCTATCCTTGATTCTATCCTAAACCAAACCAAATCTATTTCTAAACCAATTCCTAAACCAAACCATTTCTTAAACCAAAACTGCCCTGGAACTAGGCTAACCAAACTCGGCCAGAGTTCTGCCCGAACTCGGACCGAACTCGGTTAGACCAAATCACTCATTGTCAAAAGCTTTACCTATTCTCGTGGATCTCCAACGTTTAAATTTTTCAACGTTAGGGTACTGAGTTCTGCCCAACTCTGTCCTACAAAAACCTATAAATAGAGAAGAAATTTTCATTTCTAAACACACATTCAATCTTCATCTTCTCTATTCATTTTTAAGCTTCATATTTAATTTCCAAAGCTTTAATCTTCAATCTCCAAGTCAACTCAATTCTTCTAAGTGTCGGTGGTTTTCGAGTAGGAGTTTTCGAGTTATACAAGCTTGGCGTATAAAAGCTTTCTTCAGAAAGGTGTTGAAGTTTGTTCGTGGGCTTCGGATAAAAACACGACGGTGGTGAAGTTGGCGTGTTCTTCGGTGCAAAACACGTGGTGTAATTTCTATTCAAAATAGTGGATTCAAACATCTGGTCGAGACTCGAGACTGGACTAGTCTTCACAGTGGGAAACCAGTATAAATCTGCTTTCTTTGCGTATTGCTTTATCGTCCTAATGTTTACTGACTAACTTGCAATCATTATATATATATATATATATATATATATATATATATATATATATTGCTTCACCTGCTTAGAGTTAATTTTTAATTGCTAAATATTCTCCGTTGTACTCTATTCACCCCCCTATATAGGTGTTATTGTTCCTACAGGCCCCACATCTGCATCTCAACTCCTGGCACAATCACCTCGATCCCAGGCTCTCAAAATCTGCTAGCAAGTGACGATCCACTGTCAACCACCTGGCTGTCGGATACCTACTCAAGGCATCGACAACCACGTTGGCCTTCCCTGGGTAATACTGCAAGAAAATGTCGAAGTCCTTTATCAACTCCAACCATCTGCGCTGCCTCATGTTGAGCTCCTTCTGTGTAAACACAGACTTCAAGCTCTTATAATCGGTAAAGATCTCCACCCGCTCTCCGAATAAATAGTATTTCCACAACTTCAAAGCAAAAATAACTGTTGCCAACTCCAAGTCGTGGGTAGGGTAGTTCTTCTCATGGGGGCATAACTGCCTGGAAGCATAGGCAATCACCTTTCTATGCTGCTGCAAGACACAACCCAAACCCTTCCCTGAGGCGTCATTGTAGATAGTGAACCCTCCTGATCCTTATGGTAATGTCAGATTCAAAGCTGTCGTCAACCGCTTCTTCAACTCATCGAAAGCGACCTGACACACCTCCGACCAGACAAACTCTGCGTCCTTCCGGGTCAGCCTTGTCAATGGCTCTGCAATCTGGAAGAAATCATGTACAAATCTTCTGTAGTAGCCTGCCAATACCAAGAAGCTTATGATCTCTGCGACTGAACTCAGTGCTGTCCAAGCCTTAACTGCCATAATCTTCTTCGGGTCAACTGAGATCCCATCTCCAGTCACAATATGACCTAAGAAGTCAACTCGGTCCAGAAAGAACTCACACTTCGAAAGCTTGCCATAAAGCTCCTCCTTTCTGAGTCTCCAGAACCACTCTCAAATGCTTCTCATGCTCCTCTTTGGTCTTCGAGTACACCAGGATATCATCGATGAATACCACCAGGAACTTGTCCAAGTACTGGTGGAACACCTTGTTCATCAGGTTCATGAATACCATCGGGACGTTAGTCAACCCAAACAGTATCACCATGAACTCAAACTAGCCATACCGCGTCCTAAATGCTGTCTTCGGGATATCCTCCTTCTTTACCTTCACCTGATGATAGCCTGACCTCAGATCAATCTTCAAGAATACCCATGCTGCACTCAGCTGATCGAAGAGATCATCAATCCTCGGTAGCAGGTACTTGTTCTTGATCGTAAGGTTGTTGACTTCCCTGTAGTCGATAAACATCCTCACCGACCCATTCTTCTTCGCCACGAAGAGTACCGTTGTACCCCAAGGTGAAGAACTCGATCGGATGAAGCCCTTGTCCTGTAGCTCATCCACCTGCTTCTTCAACTCTACCAGCTCACTGTTCTTCATCCTATAGAAGTGCTGGGATATCGGCTATGCGCCGGGCACTAAGTCTATAAAGAACTCCACGTCTCTGTCCGGTGGTAGTCCTGGCAAATCCTTCGGAAAGATGTCCATGAACTCCGCTATCAAACGGTATGGCACTGTCTGCTCCTCAACTGATACTCCAAAAAAAACTCTGCTGCTCTGGTCCGCCTGCTGTCGGGTGAACTCGAACTCTAGCTCTCCTGGTGCTCTGAAAAGAACTCTACCCCCACGACAATCTATACTGGCATGGTGCCTGCTCAACCAATCCATAGCGAGCATGATATCGTAGTTCGATAGTGGCATCATGAGCAGACTCACATCCAGTTCTCGGCCTCCCAATCAACTCTCTGACCCATGCAAATATCACAAACGAGGATGATGCCACCCCCGGTCATGATCTTCCAAGTCCTAGGCAATGATTCAGAAACAAGGTGGTGTCTAATAGCAAAAGATACAGACACAAAGCTGTGAGAAGCCCCAGAATCGAATAATACAAAAGCTGGAATGGAATCGAAAAGAATAGAACCTACGATCAGCTCTTCAATAGTCTCTGCACCCTTAGCTGCCATGGCGAATGCTCGCTCCTGCTGACCTTCCCTGGCCTGCTACTGGTGCTGGATGAACCTCTACTGCTGAGTCTGCAGCGGTCCCTTTGCCTGCCCTACCGGAGCCTTGGCTTCCGTTCCTTGAACTACTCATCCCAAAAATAAGGTACACTCCTTCAGCTGGTGCTCTGCTGAACCACAGAGTAGGCATCTACCAAGCCTCTTCCTGCAGTCATTCCATCCATGACCCGGCTTCTTACAAAAAGCACAACTAATGGGCTGGTGTCTCGGATCCTGCTGCTGAAGTCTCGACTGCTGTTGCACCTGCTGAAAAGGTGTATGGCCCTGCCCCTGGAACTGCTGTGGCTGAAACTGCCTCTGATTGTGTTAGTGTTGCTGCTGAAAGAGAGGCCTCTTAGCTTGGCCTCCGCTGTCGCTGGCTCCATGGGTATCCCGTCCTCTCTTGAACATCAGCTTAAGATCATCCTCTACTGCTAGGGCACCTACCAGAATCTCCTCAAAAGTGGCACTCTGGTCACTCTTGGTCAAGGAATTGACCTCCTTGACTAACCCCTTCCGGAACCTCCAGGCCTTTGTTGTCTCACTGAGTCCCTCAACGAACCTGCCCAGACGGTAGAACTCCCCAGCATACTCCTCAACTGTCTAACTGTCCTGAACTAAGCTCTGAAACTGCGTCTCCAGGGCGCCAAGAGCTATGTTAGGGAAAAACTTCTCCTTGAACAACTTCTTGAAGGCTGCCCAAGTTTGACCCTCGGTACCCACCCTAGGGTCCATCTGGTACCAAGTGCGGGTCAGGTCTGCATCTAGCTACCTGTCGCCTCAATCTGCAGTCGAGATGGTATCTCCACCAGCGGAAAGATCTTCTCGATGTGCTCTATCCAGTCGTCCGCATACAGAATCTCTTTTGTGCCGTAGAAGTCCCGCGGACACATCTTCTGGAACTCCTGGATCCCAGGCATCCGCTGCTGATACTGTTGGATCTGGCCACCCTGCGGCTGCACAGTGACTCTCTCCACTGTCGTCATAGCCAACTGATGGGCATTATCAATGCCCTGCCTGAAATCGGTATCCTGGCGCTGTTGGGCCACCAACATCTGCTGGAAGAAGGCAAAAAGCTGGGCGACGTCGACCGATCTCGAAGGCGACAGCTGAAACATCTTCGGGATAATTGGGGAAGGCCTCAGAACAGGCGGTGGTGCACCCCCGAATACAACAAAAGCTCCGATATGAGAAGGTACCACAGGAACTGCCTGACCGGGCTGAGCCAGACGAGAGGTAGCAGGCCTCTCAGTAGTATCCCTCTTGCCGGAGTGATGGGATCGTGTCTGCACCATACTGGAGACAGATCAACAAGAAATCAATTATTGAGCATGGAGTGATATAATCAAAGAAGGACATTTTATTTCAAAGGAAGCAATTAATCAACAAGAATTTAGATGGTAGGAATTCGATAAGAGTTTTTCTAATGTGAATGAGTACCTTAAACTATATCTAATATCCTACTGCAGGATGTAGTGATACTCTAGTTCGAATACCACTACAAAATCTAGACCTGCATAGACCACCACTAAAAATGTGTCACGACCTGCACCCAGTGTAGGGGCACGAAAAGTGGGTACGTCCAGCCTAAGTCACAGTGTCTACGGTAGAACACTGTCCTAGGTCACATGCATCTAACAATTATAAGGTACCTGTACAGTATATACTCTCCAAACATATGACAATACAGAAATGTACAACTCAAACACAACTAAGGAAGAAGTACGGTAAGATAGATAGATATGATATAAAAATCACCAAATAAAATACAAACATGAGAAGAAGTTTAAGTGTCTAAGATAACATCTCCACAAAACAACATCCAGAATATATATACATCTCAAAGTCTCAAAGCAAAGACAAGACAATAAAGTAAGATAACTAGTCTAGCTAACTAGCCTAGACTACTGGGGTAATGTCCTCTGCAAGGACTGGGTCCTCCTGGGAGTCCAGCTCGTAGGTGTCATGTAGGGCTGCTTCATAGTACGTAGGACAGAACTTCTCAGTGTCATCTGTAATATTTCAATATGTCCAGTCAGGACAGGAACGAGCACAAAATCTTAACAGTTTATATCATGACAGGAATATAAAGCATGCAATAGAGTAAGATACATGAATCGCTGAAAGAAATGTACATGAAAAGATAAAGAGATAAATGTACTAGAAATATCTACTATAAGTAAAGAACTACAAGTGACTAGTGATTTAGAGTACATGATAGGCATATAAATGGCTTGAGCAATACATGATTACACTACTGAGTTGTACATGATTATACTACTTGGAATTATTTATATGACTATTTCTACTCCCCCGTACCCCAATCAATACACAAGAATCATGACAGGTTATATTATTGTACATGACTTCACATGGGGGCTCATAAATAAGTGCACATGAAGTTATACATGAGGGCTCTGCGAACAAGAGAGTACATGAATCACAAGAGTATACATAAATAGTGAAAGCACATGAGTACATGATGAAAGTGAAACGCACATGACATAATGTACCCGATGCTCCCAAGGGGGATAACATCTCATAAAAAGATCCATATAGTACCAATCTACGTTACCAACGTGACAGCATCAAGTAAAGTAATCTAGAGCAAGAATATAAGTCCTAGCAAGTATGAAATGATCAAAGAATATACTCGCCTGATATCCTGAGTATCTGATTATTATAGATGTCCAGACATAGTAGATAAGTCCTATTTAGAGCAACACAGGTCACAATATGTCCAGAAAAGTAATACTGAAGATTACAATGCATTCTACATGATTTCTAGGTCATTTTAGACTAAAGTTAACTCTAGTCAACAATCCTAGTCAAACTAGGTCAACCAAGCTATTCTAGGTCTAAACCTAGTCTAATAAATCATTCTAGACTAAAGTCAACTCTTGGTCAACTCCAGTCAACAATCCTAGTCAAACTAGATCAACCAAGCTATTTTAGGTCTAAACCTAGTCTAACATTCTAGGCCTAACCAAGCCTAGTCTAGCAAACAAGTCTAACCATAACACAAATATAATATGTAACACACACAAAGTATATATATATATATATCATATATATATATATATATATATATATATATATATATATATATATATATATATATATATATATATATATATATATATTTTATATATATATATATATATTTTTTATATATATTTTATATATATATATATATATATATATATATATGGCTATTGCCTATAGTACAAGTAGCAATATATATATATAGCAAAAAAAAAAAATATATATATATATATATATATATGGCTATTGCCTATAGTACAAGTAGCAATATATATACACATATGCATTCATTCTCATTATCATCATTCAAATATCATATATATATATATATATATATATATATATATATATATATATATATATATATATATATATATATATATATATATATATATATGGCTATTGCCTATGAAACCTAGCCACACTCAAGTCAACTATTTATGTATACTCTTGTGAAACCTTATGAAACCTAGCCACACTCAAGTCAACTTGAGTCAACTTAAGTTAGACTAGGGTCCCACACCATTCTACCATGCTAACTAAGTCACCAAAGTCAAAGTCAAACACTAGGCTACTTCTCTATGGTCTAAACTAGGAAAAGTCAAAAATCACAACCAACAATCAAACAATAATAAAATAATTTTTAAAAAATTATAATGACCAAAATACCCTCAAGCTAAAATGTGGTAGTGACAAGCTGATGGAACATTGACAGCAGGCGGAGAAGCTGATGGAGGAGCATCAGAACTTGGAGTAGGGACCTCTTGACCTTCTGGATAGTCTTTAAGGTAGAGTCTCCTAGATCTGGTACCGGTTAGGCCTTCTGGATTCTTCTGAAGCTGGTGCGAAGGAAACCATGTTGCAATCCTTCATTCGAGCCTTGCCTTTGGAAAGCTTCCTTTGGCAAGATGAAAAGTTTGTCTAGAACCCCAAGCCAACACGAGACTGATTGTGTTGAAGGCATAGTAAAAGAGGTATAAGAGATCCTCTTCCATGATTCAAGCTAAGGGTTTTCTGCAGGTCATATCCCATCTTCGTCATTAGTTCCCGGGATTGTTGACTTTATAGATGGAATGCTAGTTGGTAACTGTCCTCCGGCTTCGGTAGCGTCGTCCTAGAAGAGGAAGATGAACTCGCTTCCGGGATGAAGGTAGTAGTTAAAGGTGGAGGATGATGATCACCCAACGAGGTCATGTGACATGACTTGTATTTGATTGCCTTCTTAGATTTTGTAGACGAGGTGGGTATCTCAAAGTCAGCCACCAAATTAGGGTGGATCCATATGGTTTCCCCTTTATCAGTTGACAAAGGAACAAGACCATCACTTCGTGTAGGCGGGAGATTGACAATCTCCAGAGTAGCTTTTGGGGTAGAAACGACTCCATTCTGTACAAGTTGAGCAGGAAAGTTGCCAAACTGCAAAGAGATGATGTTGGTAGTCACAGTCTTATCGTCCTGTTGTAGGGTGATTGTGTCGGCTTTAATCATCTCTTAGATCTTCCCTTTGAGTACATTGCATGCTCTGGTCGGGTGTCTAATGAACCTATGATACACACAGTATTTAGGATGATCAGTCTTACCTACTTCCTTTGGCCACTTTGTGTCGGGCAGCTAAAGTTTATTGCTCTTGATCAAGCAATCGAATATACTCAGAACATCCTCTTCGTCAAAGGAGTATTCCTCTTTCGGGCGTAGTGCCCTCTATGGTGGTGCAGCCGTAGTAGGTGTTGATTGACCTATGTTGATGGCTAGAGTTTCCTTGCCCTTGACATTGATGGCCAAGGCTTTCTTGCCCTTGCTGCTAATCTGATAGCCATCGCTGTTGGATGCAGAATGTTCATCTCTGTCACGATTAGGCATCTGGATCCCTAATTGTTTGAACTTGTCAGCACTTTCTTCGGCTGCTCTGGCATTTACTATGAAGGAAGGCCACTCCTGGAATTATGTGGATCTAGTCCACATGCTGACAATAAGCAGTAAATTCGATTTGTATGTGTCTATAGTTAGAGCATCTGGAGTTCCCATAGGCGTTTTGAGTACCTCACGACAGAAGCATTCAATGAAACGTTATGCAGTTTTATTGGGCCATTATTTGATTTTGATGAGGGTTGACATAGTCGTGTCATTTATTCCCTCACAAAATTATTTCTGGAACATTTCTTCGAACCCAGCAACGGAGGTTATGTAAATGTCTGGCAAACTGCGATACCAGTCATAAGTCGCACCAGCTAAGCATCCGACGAATACTCTAGTGAGTAGAGCATCGTTCGGCTGAAGTTGATCGGTCATTACCTCAAAATGATTGAGGTACTGACTTGGAGATGTACTGCCGTCAAACATCATAATGGTGGGAGGATTGTACTTGGGTGGAAACGGAACTTCTTTTCACTCTATAGGATAAGATTGTTTAATCCTAAGATTTCGTAGGCCTTCCTTCTGTTTGAAGGCTTCAAACTGTGTACGCAAAAGCTTTACAACCTCATTAGTGTCTCCTGATGCTTGTGGAGCAGTAGACTGATTAGATGTGTTAGGAGGAGGGACTGCATGATAAGCACCACCCCCAGCACCAGAAAGACTTGGAGTTGTCACCGTAGCAATGTGAGAAGATTATACCCCCTAACCGGTATTGATAGGAGCAAGTGCCGCTACTTGTTCTTGGGTTCGAATTAGATTCACAACCGATGGAATGGTATGTTATGCCATTATTATGACATGCATGCCCGCCATCATTTCAGCCATATTTTTTAACCTGGCTTCTAAAGAGGCGATTCTTTGCTCCTGACTGCCAGAGCTAGATGCATCTTGTTCTTCATTAATGACATAGGCAGTCACTTCTTTGGCCATTGAAGAAGAGCTGGTGGAAAAGATGGTTCGTTCGAAGTTTTCACTGTCGGCATCAAAGTCGTACAAGGAACTACCTCCAGGATAAGGGATAGGAAGATCCCTTTGACTCAGAGAATATTGGTCAGAGTCATGAAGTTTCCTTTGACCGATTGTTTCTTGGTTGGAAGGAATATTCCTTTAACCGATTATTTTTTGGCTTCTTGATCTGGTATATTTGTAGACTTCTTCGCTGGAGTCACAGGCCCGATCCAAGTATTGTTGACTGGGGTTGTGTGATGCATTGCATCTCGGACGCTTTTTACCCCTAGTACAGCGAGATGTCATATTGACCGAAGCAAATAGTAACTCGTCTTCATTCACTAGCATAACTTTAGTAGGGTAACTTTGTATGTCAGAAAAATGATTGTAATTCATATAGTCGAAGACAGTTTTCCTGGCAGATTTACAGCAGCATTGTGCTTGGGCTTCATGGAAAGCAGACCTGAGTTTCTTGTATGTGGTTGTTACGAGAGACAAATCTCCATCTACTGCTATGATCAGTTTAGAAGATTGAGGATAGTTCAAACGGTCAAAAACAGACCATTTTTTTGCTTTGCAGCAACACTTAATCACTATCCCATGATTACAATGATGCACCATAGGTAGAGTTATAGCAGATACATGAGGCGGACCTATGATCTTCCGCTTTTGTACAAGAATCTCGCAGTGATCAGTTACGTTAACAGGGTAAGGAGAAGAAGAGGGTACATATTCATGGATTACATTAGGAACATGGTTTCTGTTCTTGAGATGTCCGGTCCCTTGGGTGTACAAAAAAGTGCTGAGCTGATTGGCATAGGTGAGGGGGTCCTTGACTTTAGAAGTCTTCACTTTGCGCAGATTAGTAGCTGGCGCAGACAGCACTTAGCGTACCCTATGACTTGATGAAGTTGGCTCTGATTTGTGCCTGTTGAGGTAGGCGCGCATGTCCGAAAGGTGTGCCTTTTGTGTGTTTGTTTGGAGCACCATCAATTTTCCTTGTTCGGACCTTGATATGTGCAAAGTTGGCAGATCCTGATTTGGGTTTGGTTGGTGCTTAGGAGTAGACAAGATGTCTTGCTACACTGTGCACGCAACTCTAGTGCGCTTAGTATGGCACCTATGAGCAGAATTTATTTTCTTGGCAGAGACATGGTTGTCTCTATCAAGAGAAGTAGAACTCCTGCTCAAAAGAATCTGAGTAGTGATTGGCACAAGGACACAATCAGCAGTATTTTCCTTTATTTTATACTAGGGTCGAAGTGGCGTTGTAGTGGGCACAGTCTGTACAGCAACATGAGGGCGCTTCCTTTTGTTCCGCATAGGAGCAGAAATGGACATATCCTCTTCCAAGTTCAGAACTTGGAAGGAAGAGGGAGTAGCCAAAGGGTATTTCCCTTTATTCTGTGCCAAGATAGCAGTTGGCGCAGTCTGCGCAGAAGCTGTGATTGGTGCTTTGACGGACTTCGGAGTCCAAATGGCGTGCACCTTGTTCTTTGCAGCAATAGTAGCCTGTCTTGTACTACTATCACTGATTAAAGCTTCGTAGGTCGTTTGGTCCACTTGGACGGCCAAGGTCTTCTGCGTCTTGCCGGACGACGTAGTATCAGATTGAGTTGTCACCTTCTCATCGGAGGAGAAAGTCGTCCCCAGCAGAATCGCTATTTTGTTTGCAAAAACAAAATTTTGATTTACAAACTAAGAAAAAGAAAAGTACAATTAGTACAATTTTATTTCTGAAGAAGTACAACTGTAGGAATCTGATCAGAAGATGATCACTTTATCCCTTGGACGATGTGATATTGAAGACACAAGCCTCTGGAGAATGCAACAGCACTTTACTAGGAGATTATGATCATTACTGATCCCTTAGAACTGATTTAAAACTCTATTTATAGAGTTCTGAAATAACTGTCAAGCAGTTATTCTGAGTGGCGTGCACTGCATTTTGTGCGCCATCCATCTAATTATGCGAATGGTTACTTGAACTCATAGGGATGTATGGCATTCTGTGAGAGAGATGCACGTGGTCGTGTGCAGTGTAGTGCATACGTTCTTCAAGATTAGAGGCAAGCATGCCACGTCATCTGTCTTCTGGATGAAAATTGATTAGGTGGTGCCATCTTGCTAGGTGGTGCTAGGCGCAATTTGATAGTTGGCGCCCTTTAGTCAGTCATCAGTACTGTGGTAATTAATTATCTCGCACAAAATGGCAGCTAGCATGAGCTAGCTATTATCATTAGTTGCAACGCTGACACAATCTCCTCAAGCACCGTATTACTTGGGATTCGAAGGGATTTCCTTCGGCTGACGTGCTGTCAGTAATTATGACTTTTGTAACAGCTTCTCGAGGAAGTTTGCCACCTAACCCTCGTGCACCCTAATGAGCAATACCATTTTATTGTTAGCATCTTTATATAACTGGTGCCATTTTATTTCTGAGCTCCTACAGTACAAGGGTCGATTGAGGCACCTCCAACTTCTTTCCCTTAATCAAACTCTGTTCTCGATCGTAGTCCGACGAGAAGTTATTGGCAATGCAGTAAAACTTTACGATGGAGTACAAGATACGGGCCTCTCCGTGCATCGTAGGGATCGTGAACCTCGTTCCAGTGCACCCGATATCGTAATAATACCATGTCCGGGTGCCATCTAGCAGACTTCCCTTATAACCAAGGTAGGATCTTGGGTTGTCCATCATCGTCTGCCTATAGCCGAACTATCGTGCAAACCGACTCAACAAATAGGGCTCCAAATACACCGGATTCTGATTTTGGTACACTAAGTGTGAAGGACAGATGGACTATAGCCAATAGAAAGTACCGAGAGTCAGATTACTATCCACTTTGACTTGGTCTAATAGTTCGTCGTCTGCAAGATAACCCTTGTAAGAGGTCAAAACCCTGTTGAAATCATAGTCATCTAAGCGGCTCAACATCCACCTACAGATAGGGACGTCCTGATGGAGCCATTTTG
Source organism: Iris pallida (assembly GCA_029216955.1). Taxonomy (NCBI): domain Eukaryota; kingdom Viridiplantae; phylum Streptophyta; class Magnoliopsida; order Asparagales; family Iridaceae; genus Iris; species Iris pallida. The sequence continues at coordinate 6,866,336 of JANAVB010031419.1, forward strand.
CCTGGTGATAGTTGTGCAGCGTCGTATCCCCTTCCTCATAACCATCAATGGTGTTGGAGACTATCAAACCTGGGTAGTGTAATGCCAATAAGGCCATAAAATAATGATAAGGGAGCTCAACCCGAGGGAATGCACGGCCTCCCCCACGATGCTCTAATATCTTCTTTGAGAGCTCCCGTAGGCCTCACAGGGTATTACACACCATAGCGGGAAGCAAAGCCAGCGAATGTTTAAAGGCCAGCTTCACAGTCGGCAAAATAAGTTTCCGATTGATCCGCCCCACGGATCCAAAACCTCCAGGAACTATGGTTTTCTGTAGCAACATCATCAGAAAAGCAGCCAGAGCCGATTTCGGGCTTAATGAGTCATGTTCTGACAAAAATAGTTATGAATGGTAGAAGTGGGATTTCCCTCAACATCCACTGAAAGAGCGGATACCCCCACTTTGTCCATCATAGCTTCTACTTCATCAGTGGTATATTTCCTACGCATAGTAAAGTGGATTGTCCCCGGCTCCGATGGGTGTTGATCAAAATATAGTCCTTCCAAGCATTAATATGGGGATAAGTCTTCACAGAATCCTCGCGTACACACACTTGATGGTGACAAAGCAATTCCCTGTACACTGCCATCATTTTTGGTTACTTGTTCTCCAATCCCAAAAACTCCTATTTACTAGGAGTGTATTCCTCATATTGTTCTTCACCCTAGGGCAGCTTCGAGATAGCGTACATCTCATGGAGGGCCAGTCCCATCTCTCTTCATGGAGTATAGAAGGTCCCAGTATGATGATTATACATCTCCAACAAAGCTGCGAACATGTGTTGATTGATATCTATACCATGTTCAGTAGCTCTGATAGCACGATGCAAGCCTGTACCGCTCAACTCTATTTTAAACCTACCCAATGCCCATTGGGTTAGTTGGTACTATTTAACCTCAGGATTGATCTAGCCTTCAACCCGAAAAGTTCCTTTCGGATATGTGCATCCCGTCGCTAGCAGCCAATTGGTGAAAAGAGAAGCCCTGAACGGATGTACATCCTTGGTAAAATTACTGAGCAGGTGACCGGAAAGCAACACACGTAAAGTGTACAACGGACCATCACGTACACTCTTAAAAGTATCCCTTCACATAGAATGCTTATCCACCTGGAAATGGCCTGTTATTAAATCTTCTTGCTCCGGGGTCAGTTCCCATTTCATGTGTCGTTTCTCAATGAAGCACAAGAAAATCGAGAGCGGGATGTGCCGATTGACTTCTGGAACATACAAAGAGAGACTATCATTCTCGAAGTACCAATTCTCCCTTGTCTCTAGGAGGTTGATCTCTTTCAAAAGTAGCTGATCACAAAAAGGAACTGACGTTTTAGCATCTCGACGACGTCAGAAGGGAGCGACAACTTGTCTCGATCCATCATACGACGGAAGTATACATGCTGTTGATCCATATTATAGGCAGTCGCTCTTTTGATTAACCATGGGCGATCAACTTCTTTGCAGGATTTACGAGCGCCTCGTCGACGTTTATGCCTAGGGCACAGACCGCTGAATGAAAAAGTTTATCCCCAAAATGTGTCCAAAAAATGTAAGTATTTTCTGATAGGAATAAAGTACGAATGTATTTCCTAGTAGCACTATGCCTCAGTGAGAAAGCGTCAGTACAGTTACTGCACAAGCATCCGTGTAGGCACTCTGAAAGTTGTATTGCGTATCAGCAAGCAAGTGTCCGCACAGGCACTTCATAAAATGCACTGCACACAGACACTGCTAATGACTCTGCACGTTGGCAGAAACGTCAGTAATCTTACACTCATTACCTTATAAAAGTGATGACCACGTGCATCGGTTGATGGAGCTTTAGCACATCTTCGGGACGCCACTCCGAGAAATGGTGCCCATGAGCATCAACAGAAAGAGCTTTAGCACATCTTCGAGACGCTATTCTGAGGAGTGAACGCTCATGTGCAACAACAAACTAGGGTGTCGATATTCATCAGACACCTATTTAAAACGGGCGGCCACACGTCTCCTTGCACATCAACGCCGACGGCCGGAGCGTCGTCAACGCCGATAGTTTTCGAGGCCAACCGTTTCCCTATGGCCTGTCTCGTGCTCGCCGTAGCCCCTCTGGCCTTTCTCATGTTCGTTGTAGCCCCTCTGGGAGCTATAGGGGTTCTCGATTACTTGGGAGCCATAGCGGGAAGACTACGGTTTTGAGGAAGAAGAAGGATGAAAAGAAAGGCTTAGCTGAAAAAGAGCATAGATGGCAGAAAGAATCTCTCTCTCCGAGCAAAATTCTACTTATAGAGAAAAGCCAGGTAAGCGGATGAAGGCAAAACTCTTCATATTCGAAGAAACTCTTTGAAAGTCGTAGGCGATAAAGTGAAATCATGATGGGTTTTAAATCCTAAAAATGAGGAGTTATCATTACTTTTTGAAATGACGGCTCGAAAGTATTTAATGCTGACGGCTAAGCATGATGCCAGCCTGTCAGCAACCTTCTATGCATTCTCAACGACACGTGTCATTTTATGTTTTGTTCAAAGTGCTCCAAACTTGTTGAAGTTTAAAAACTTTTAAAGGGGTCTTGTAGAACCATAAAAATAGTGCAACAGTTACGGAAGCGCAGAAGACAACATTTACTACACAAAGCACAGGAGACATATAAATTTATGTGTACTTCAAAAACTCATGCTATAAAAAGACAGTCCATAAAGGAAAGTTCTTTATTAAAATCATGTTTACAAAAGATCTATTATAGACTCTTCATGGTTACATATAAAGACAAAAACCTAAAAGCATAGCCTACAAGTGCACAGTCTTCAGGAGCACACAGTCCACAAAAGCGCAGCAACGTCAAAGTGAATCACTTCCTTGTCACAGAGAGCTACTTCCTAGTCAGACGTGGAGGAAGTCAAATATGGCTAATGAAGCAGCTATTGTCCCGAGCAAGAACGTAGCTCCTGTGCGAACCTCGTAGCACTACCTGCGGCTCTTTCAACCTAACAGGGCGCGCAGCCCCCCACTCCAACATGGCTAGTGTAGCCATTATTGAGAAGGATAGAGCACAACCTGTGGCTCTTCAGGTTGGAAATCAATCCAAACTCGATAGCTTGGACCTCGAAGACCTCCAAGATGTTGTTCAGGTTCGAACCCCTTACGCCAAACGCTCAAGTGCATCTCGAAACTCCATAGTTATTCTTCTGCAAAGCCGCAGCTTCTTTTAATGAAGAGATCTACAACCAACAGTCGACTTATGCAAGGCCCATGGCCATCCAAAGCTAAGTCGGGGTCAATCATGACAGGGGAATGAATAAAAACTGTGGGCAAGGTCTCACCCAAAAGCTCATCTTATATAGGCTGTATGGACCAACCCACATGACACGTGGCATTCGGTTAAAGGACTACGGAGTAATGGGATGAATCTAGGACTTAGCACAATGAATCTAATTTAATAGATTCATTTGACTAAGCTTTTTAGTCCCGCTTCTCGAGCCCCCCAAAGTGGCAGCAATTAAATGGGTGTTGACTCAACCGCTCAAAGACAGTCATTTCCTTTGCTACATAGTGACTTAGACGCTTCATAAAAGCACAGCTCTCTCATAGTTGCGCAGAAGCGCAATGCCTTCAATGGCTCCGCCAGCAACTTTGACGCTTCCTAAAAGTGTAACTCTCATAGTTGCCCAGAAACGCAGCCCCTTCAACGGCTCCGTTAGCAACATAGATGCTTCATAAATGTGCAGCTTTCTCATAGCTGCCCAGATACGCAGTCCCTTCAACGGCTCCGTCAGTAACTTCGATGCTTCATAAAGGCACAACTCTCATAGCTGCCCTGAAGTGCAGTCCCTTAAACGGCTCTTTCATTTGACCCCTCAAAGCTTCTCAGGAGCACAGTCTCCTCATCGTCTGAAAGAGCAGTGACCTCGCGAACTCAAGATCACAGTCTCTTCATCGTCCTAAAGCATAGTGACCTCGTTGCCTCAAAAGTACGGTCTCCTCGTCACCTGAAAGCGCAGCCTCAAGAACACGGTCTCCTCGTCGTTCGAAAGTACAGTGACCTCATCACCTCCATGGTAGCCTCCTCGTCTTCCAAAAGTGCAGTGGCTCGAACACTCTTAAAAGTAAAGCTCGTATAGCGCGCAGTCCCATTACAACGTGGCATCAGACCACATGGATAGTCGGATTCAGTTTGTTTAAACTATTGTATCTTTTTAGATACGATCAAATCCAATTCTATTTAATCCGTTCGCACCTAAGATGAGATTAAACTTCAGTTTATTTAAATAGTAGTTCTCTCGATATGAGCAAAATCTAATCGATTTCATCTAAGCAAAGTCATCGAACAATAGGCACATGCCATATGCCAATCAATTAGTCATATTGATGAAGGATGATAACTGCCCAAGATCTCGATCACAGAGAATTCTAACAACCGCCACATGTTAGCGCAGCAACAGCCTTCATAGAGCAGTTACAAATAGATATTCCCTGATCGCTCTTGCAGTGCTCCTATACGCCAAAACCCTTATGCACATCATATATGTGCTCGCCTATCAATAGAAGGAGTTTTCCTTCATTTAAACAACTTTGGAGTCTTCTTGATTGGCAACCCCGAGTTCCACTCATAAGCATCAGAAAGTTAGAGAAAGTTCTATTCATCGTCAGATCGTCAACGGAGTAAAGGAGCTGCTAAGTGCCTGATCTACACCGTCACATTTTCCAAGAAACTTTTTTACTTATATCTCATGTTTAGAAATCTCTTTTACTCTTTTCACGTTCAATATACAAAATGGTCGTGTAACTTTTGTCATGGCAAACAGTTATTTTTACTTGTACTTGGGGAGGGGAAGTACTGCGGGTATGTGACCAAAGCCAAGCTACTAGTTAGGTAATGTGGATAGCCTAATCACACACTTTTACACATGTGATTAAGTCGTACCTTTATTTATATACTTTGTCCAGCCGGTCATATGCTTTCGAACGTATTCAAAATCACATGACTTGTTCTCCTTGTTATATGTTTCATGATTAGTAGCTTATGTATTTATGGTTCATGTTAGCCATATTTCATTATGTCTTTACTTGATCATATATGTTGTACTTGCTTCATGGTTGTAGATTACATTTTGCTCATTTCCTGACAAGATCCGTTGCAGGTGAGCTCGAGGATATTTGTCCTACCTACTACGGGCCAGAGCTTGAGACCTCAGCTGAGCAGGATGGAGCTATGATCCAAGACCTAGGTGTTACTCTGGATATTTAGCTTGGTCGGAGATTTATACTTTGATACGGGATTGTTGTATTATTTTAGGCTTTGTGTGATTGTATGTACATATGGACTGCCACCTTCATCTCTTTTAACGGATTTGTTTCCCAAATATCATGTAAAGGTTAATAAAATAATATTGATGTAGAGGTGTATGGTGATATTATTTTGGAACGTATTAGTTGCTGTGATGGTATGAATTAATCGTGCTATATGGAGATTTTCTAAAGGTTTAGTACAACTCATTACGTTTTGCCTATAACGTAAGCTGGACGTGTCCGACTCGTATCCAGTTATCTAGGAGTGGGTCGTGACACTTCTGACCCTAAAGTTGCACAATAAAAATAGAGTACAAAAAGACGTATTTGAGTGGAACACGATAGGAATAAATGAAGATGGACTCGTCTAGATCGTTCATATGAAATTTGTTTGAAGAAATTGACTTATGTTGTGCTCTAAAATTCAAGCTACGGTAAAGGGTACATAATGGTAAAAATTAAATTATACAATAGTAATTAATCTTTTTAAATGTCAAAAATAAATCTCTAAAATTCAGAGGGCTTACAATAGTATAAAGCTCGATTTACAAGAAAAGTTTTAAATACCAAAAATTTAGAAATACGAAATCTGGAAACGGATGAGACAACTCTGTTAACCCAAACCGGATCACAGTCAACCTAATCTTGACAATTAATAAAACAAATATTTTTTATAGTCCAATTTGACACATCAAGCTCTAAATCGATTAACTCATCACATCAGTTTAAGTCAACAGCTGCCTGAAGAATTGTTGCTTTGTGTCTTCTGGAGTCTCTAATTTTATTTTTTTTGAGTATAGAAAAATGTACGTTGAGTCATACTGAGCAGCTTTGGGCTAGACTTAACCTTCATAGGTCCACTTAGCCAATAGCCAAAATAGCCCAACAAGCCAAAGACCATTTATGAACTTTTTGTCCAAAGGAGACAGTGTTCGGGCCGAACTCTATCCTCTAAATTACAGGAAGCTAATTTTTAGGGATTATTCACTTCTAGTTGTCCAACGGCCAAAAATTTGAATTCTGGACACAGAATTCTGGCCGAATTCTACCTACCCAAAATACTATAAATAGGCCTTGAATTCTTCCATTTCAATTCATCCAATCTTCTCTTCTTCTTCTCTTATATAAGCCTACATATTAAAGAGCTCTACCTTTCCATCCAACTTAGCTTTCAAACTTCCCAACCGTCCAAGTTGCTCTGTACGATTCAGCTAGAAGTTTGAAGTGCAAAAAGTTGTAAGTCACTTGGAAAAGTCCAAGTTTTGCCAGAGCGATCATTGAAAGAAGTTGGCATGCTCTTCTGAGAAAATATACATGGTTGTAACCCTATTTCATAAATAGTGGATTTCAATCCCGAGCTAGAGTTCTCAGGCCTGGACTAGTCCTCTACGAGGGAAACTGGGTTAAAAATCTTGCTATATTTGTGTTTGCTCATTGACTGTTGTATTTATGCATTTATATTACTCTGATTATTTTGTTGGTGAAAAGAGTTTAAGTTTTAATTGATCATTATCGTTATAAACTCTATTCACCCCCCTCTAGAGTTGCCTACCTGTACTTCAATTGGTATCTGAACTTTGTTCTTTTTACAAGGACTAACATCTTAGAGCTGATCCATGACAACCATACAACCTATGTTTTCCAACCATGGTGAAGGACAGTCCACTCATAGGCCACCCCTATTGGATGGAACCAACTATACCTATTGGAAAACTAGGATGAGTTTTTATCTCAAGTCTCTAGACTTCGACCTGTGGACCATTATAACCGATGGTTCAAAAAGCCCGCCAGAATAGTTGTCGATGGAGGTCTCATCAAGAAACCCAACGGCAAATATTCTGAGAGGAAAAGAAACAAGCAAGTCTAGATGCTAGAGATATTAATGCTCTTTTCTGTGCAAGAGACAAGAATGAATTTAACAGGGTCTCGACATGTACTACCTCGCACGAAGTATGGAAGCTTCTAGAAGTGACGTATGAAGGAACCACTCAAGTTAAGGAATCTAAAATCAGTCATCTTACTCAAGAATACGAGACGTTCAAGATGAAGCCGAATGAGACGATCAACCAAATATTTACAAGGTTTCTTGACGTCATTAACCCTCTGTCACCTCTTAGCAAATAATATACAAATCATGAGAAGATCCGCAAGTTACTTAGGGGGCTACCAAAGATATGAAACCCTAAGGTAACAGCTATCATAGAAGGCAATGATCTCACCACAATGTCTATGGAAACTTTGATGGAAAAGCTGATGACCAACGAGCTCTACCTCAAAGACTTTGACGAACCTGCTTCAAAGGCAAAACAAATTGCCCTAAAAGCTCATCGTCGAAGGGTTGATCCTGAAGAGACTAACAACGATAAGTCTGAAGGTGATGATCAAGCTCTTCTAGTTCACAACTTCAAGAAGTTCCTTCGTTTCAATCGAAAAAAAGAAGAAACAACAAGAAGACGACGAGGAAGAACCAACGTGCTATGGCTACAAAAAGACTGGACACATTCGAAAGGACTGTCCCTTCGCAAAGAAAGGCAACAGATATGAGAAGCCCTACAAGAAGCCTTCTTCAAGAAAGTATGCCAACACTAGTATTTGGCACAAAAGCGAAGCAAGTGACTCCAAGAAAGAAAATGACTCTCCTCAAGACACCGCTAATGTCTGCCTAATGGCAACATCCGAGAAGGTAACTAGCGAAACTCTCGATAACTTTACTTTTGATGAACTTGGCGATGCGTTTAATGACTTACTAAATGACCACAAGAAAGTCATTAGTAAATATAAGCATGCCAAGGAGAAAATCAAAGGATATGAAATAGAGATTCAAAATCTTTCTTTCTAACTTGATAATGTTAGAGACACTCCACCCACAAAAGTCACTGATGAGGTGTCCAAGCTTAAGTTTAGCCTACATGATGCCGAAACACTTATTGAAAAGTAAACACGTGAGATCTCAGCACTCAATAAAGAGATTACTGAAGAAAAGAACAAACACAAGATCTCTATTGATAAGATTGATGGTCTAAATGCTAAGTATAATGAACTAAATGCTACCTCTAAGAAATTAGAGATTAGATTGGGGAAACATGTTGCTCAACCTCAAACTCAATCACACAGTCACAAAACACACACAAAACACAAGACCACTCATAATAGTAAAACACATCATCCACATGCAGCACGTAATCATGCTTATATGTACACGTACTCCCATGCAGCACGTAAACCACATACACATAGACATCATTCTCAATCTACTCATAACTATTATCCTGCTGCTATATATGGTCACTATCCTACTAACTACCACCATGCTGCACATAGACATAACTATCATCCTGCTGCTACATATAGTCACTATCCTACTGTTCCATACAACTATCACCATGTTGCATATAGAAATCACTATCAACCTGCTCCAAACACAAATAGGGATACTACTTGCACAGACTGTGGATTACATGGTCATATCTCACCACAGTGTATAATTAGGAAATTAGTTGATATTAATCTATATGTATGGGTACCGAAGACTAACATTTCAGGACCCACAAGAACTTGGGTACCAAAGGTCACATTTACTCATAATGTAGGTGGACCTTCCTTCCTCAACTAAAAGCAAGTGGATTCTCCATAGTGGATGCTCATGACATATGACAGGAGACACAAATCTTTTTGCATCACTATCGATGAAAAGGGAAGGGTATGTATCCTTCGGTAACAATTTAAAGGGCTACATCATAGGTAATGGTACTATTGGTTATCCTCCTTCTCCTATAATAAAGGATGTCTGCCTAGTGACCGAGTTAAAGCATAACCTGCTCAGCATAAGTCATCTTGCTGATCATGCATATGATATAAACTTTAGACAAAATAAATGCTATATTTATGATAGGTCAACGGAAGACATTGATTTTGAAGGGATAAGAGAAGATAATATTTATATCTTCTATCTATCTAGAAATACTAACAGTGCAGGAAGATGCCTCTACGCCCACAAGGATGAGAGACTATTGTGGCACCAGTATCTTGGTCATGCCAATATGGATACTATATCTAGGCTATCAACAAAAAAGCTAGTAAGAGGTCTGCCCGACATCACATTCAAGAAGGACACGGTATGTGCCAAATTTGAACTAAATAAGGCAACCAAATCTTCATTTCATTCCATAAACATTGTAAGTACTACTAGATCCTTACAATTACTGCACATGGACTTATTTGGTCCCAGTAGAGTTGCCAGTCTTGGTAGAAAACTCTATGCTTTTGTTATAGTAGATGATTTTTCTAGCTTCACTTCGGTTTTTTTCATTTCAAACAAAAGCGATGCGATTTCAGTTTTCAAAATCTTTGCCAAAAAGGTCCAAAACGAAAAAGGCTACATGATTACTCGAATCCGAAGTGATCGTGTAGGCAAATTCAAAAATTTCAATTTTGAAAAGTTTTGCAAAACAAATGGTTTTGATCATGAGTTTTCTTGTCCTCGAACTCCT